>CAWUFQ010000132.1:47500-157681 GCA_963921405.1 Cepaea hortensis | reverse complement strand
ATGTAATACAACTCACAAGAATTCTCTATCTAGACTAACAAGCAAAGTGTTAATCCATCAGAAACCTTGGGAAATTGTGAGAAATATGGGCTTTCCATCACATGTAATACAACTCATAAGAATGCTCTATCTAGACCAACAAGCAGCGGTTAGAATAGATGGCGAGACATCAAATTGCTTTGACATTAAACAAGGAGTCCGTCAGGGATGTGTGCGGTCCCCCTATTTGTTTAACCTGTACGCCGAAAATATAATGAGAAATGTAAGAGATGATATAAGCAGGGAGCTAATTTATGCCCTAAATATCGGCGGGCATGATATACCAGAGATTCGGTATGCTGATGATACACTATTGCTATCCACAACACATACTGGTATAGAAAACCTAATAGCCTCAACCCAATTGAAAAGTGAAAATCACAACTTATATCTTAACATAGCAAAAACAAAGATAATGCATACAGATAAAACTACTATGGAGAAATAAATATATGTTAATGAGGAAAAATTGAAGGTGGTGGAAAATTTTGAATATTTGGGTCATTGATTATCAACAACTGTGACACAATGAAAGAAATTAAACGACGACTATCAATTGCTCTTCAAAGACTAAAACAACTGAATACATTATGGAATGGGACAGACAGAACTACAAAAATTAGATTTTTAAGAGCATGCATCTTTCCCAGTGCAACATATGCCTGTGAGACCTACTAAACTTACTAAACAAGCTGAACAGCGCATAAATGTCTTTGAATATAAATGTTATAGACGAGTTCTAAGAATATCTTGGGTAAACAAAAGAACAAATGCATCCATACTTCAAGAGCTGAATATTGAAGAAGGTTGGCTATTAAAAACGATAAAACAAAGAAAATTTAAATATTTTGGTCACTTGAAACGCCACGAAAGTTTGGAGAAAACAATAACGGAGGGGTATATGCCTGGGAAGAGAGGGAGAGGAAGGCCAAAGAGAAGATGTTGCAGGATGTGGCGGATGATCTCCAGATGGGTGTATCGGACGAGGAACATCTTGCTTATGATCGAGAGGTTTTCCGGAAGGTTGCTATGGGAGCGAGGTTCTGCAAAGGCCATGCTACTGAATGAATGAATGAATGAATGAATGAGTGAACCCTTGGGCCCAGTGACATAGCACTATACGCAAAAGCACAGGTATATATGGGCACTCATAGAAGTCAATGAAAGAAGTCGAGATCAGAGAACACACTAACCAATTAAAAATGATTCATTGATTGATTTAAGGATCGACGTCATAAAATTCCGGTAAATCCCATAGATTCCCATTCTCCCACAGCAAATGTCGTAAGGTGTAGGGGCCAATCGTTATACTGACAAAAGGGTTTTAGACGTCCTGTGATTGGGCGCTCCCTGTCAGACACACACTAAACTGCTAATTCCTCTTCTTCGCTTGTCCGAAATGTTTGTTTTGGACATATAAGTGTTGTGCCTGTTTACAGCAGAGCTGCTATATTTGCGCTTTCGGTCGACACATTCGACTTCTTCAGACGTTTATTGACCGTGTTAACCTTCCCGGATTAACTGCTAGTTAATAGAGATCAAGGCACACAGTCAACTGATAGAGACTAAGGCAAACATCAGAAATATGCGATTGTCTAGTTGGGCAAAATTACACAAAAAAGTTAGTTGCGTGTCCTTTACAGAATGTCGCACTCAATCCCAGCATTTATTGGCTATTTGTGAATTAACTAAATAATTTTACGTTTAGTAGTTTGCAGTTGCCGGTCTCCGTGGCTAAGGGCTTGAGGACGCGATTCTGAGTCTGCTTACCTGCGTTCGATACACAGCTGCGACCGATTTGGCAGCATACCACCTCGTGCTGGGTTTTAACGTGTTGGTATATTCAGTAAGCAATGGCAAACTACTGAACGTAAACTTGCCAAGATATCAACAATAGCAGTAAAATGCTAGTGTTGACAGCGATGTCATCTAAATAGGATATGCAACAACAACAACAAAAAGTTTGCATTTGCTATCTGAACGGCCGACATCTCATACCAGCGAAATCAACGCAAAGCGGTCTGATTCCAAACCACCAGCTGCCAATTAAAACCCTCAGCTCGAAATGACGGGGAATGGCGACACGCAGTTTCATTATACTCTATGCCACAGTGTTTAGCCACATTCTGAGAAGACAAAAAACTGGAACATGTGACAAGTGAACAGGTTTATAGAAAACGAGATCTAGGAAGACAGCGAGCGGCGGTTCTTTGCAGCCTTTTGTCATGACCCCGGAGACTCCGTGGCGAATTGGTTACAGCGTCTGCCTAGCGCTCATAACATTGTGGGTTACATTCCGGCCTACGTCGTCGGTTCACGAGTGCAAATTTTCTCGGAGACTCCTGAGGGTCGTCACTGGAGCTACGAAGTTCGTGCTTTGTGTGACGTTTTTAAGTCTTTTAGGCCGCCCTGCTGAAAGAGTCCGAGCTATATGGGGTAAAATTAGTTGCAATGAAGTCGATCTTCGTCCCCTTTAAACAATTTCTTGTCATGACAAGAAAGGTGTCAGCACACACACTGATACTTGTCGTCAGAGACCCCAAGTTGTGAAGAAGCATGATCGACACGCAAGTCAGAAAGGCACTTTGTGATTAAACAGAAAATAAAGATATGTTTTTAAACCAATGAGAATTGACTAGGAATGGGCTGATGAAAATGTGGTGATGAAAGTGATATGTCAACATGGTTTCTTATTTACTTCATATCTAGTCTGTCTGTCTGTCTGTCTGTCCGTCCGTCCGTCCGTCCGTCCGTCCGTCCGTCCGTCCGTCCGTCCGTCCGTCTGTCTGTCAGTCTGTCCGTCCGTCCGTCCGTCCGTCCGTCTGTCTGTCTGTCTGTCTGTCTGTCTGTCTGTCTGTCTGTCTGTCTGTCTGTCAACGTTATAGATGAAAGTAAACAAGGGCATCAGTGATCACATTCATATATGGTGATGAAATTAAAGCAGATTAAAGCAGACTTGGAGTGTCTAGTTGGCCGTGCGTAGAAGTACACTTGTTCCTGCAGCGAGGCGCCGTCGTCATTTGGAGGCGACAGGTTCGATCCCAGTCGGTAACTATTATAGCTTTAAAATTTATGTTGTCTAGTGCGTCTTCTAATCTCTATTCCCTTCTTCTTCTTCTTCTGTGAGCGCCAAATAATACAATGTGTGTCTATTTTATGTAATCGTCTTAGTGGCCTCAACGGTTCTCCCCATTTATTTCCTGTGTTTACGATGCCACAGGAAGAATGCATTACCTCGACTGTTGTACACGAACATGTGTGCTGGTGGTGTGCTATGGGTTTTTAATACTGTTGAACTTTCACATTGCTAAGGCCAGTCTGTCTGTGTGTGTGTGTGTGTGTGGGGGGGGGGGGGGGAGGGTGTGTGTGTGGGGGGGTGTGTGTTGGTGGGTTTGGGTGGGGGGGGGTGTGGTGTGTGTGTGTGTGTGTGTGTATGTGTGTGTGTGTGTGTGTGTGTGTGTGTGTGTGGTTACACTTGACGTACAGTAGCAGATACAGACTGTACATTACCCAATTCCTGATTGTTCTCGCTGGGATTTTCCAGGATGTGCCAGAACGTCTGGTTGCTGACCGAGGCCTCAAGCTTGTTGATCTTGGTGATCATGTATCCCAGAGTTCCGTAGTTCTCGGCAGTAAATCTGCGAATTAAGAGGGCGAGTAAATAATTAAGTCATACAGTTCTGTGGGATGGCAGGTAAATGTAGTTGGTATTTTCTTTCGTCTGTACTTACGGAATGTACAACCACATACGACTCGATTAACTCAGAAGAAAATTAACTAACTAAGGTGGGAAGTTCTGGAACATCCACCTTACAACCCCGTCTTAGCCCCTTGCGATTTCCACCTTTCTGGTCCACTGAAAACCCACCTTGGCGAGAGACATTTCGCGAATGACGCCGAAGTTGAATGTGAAGTGAAAACGTGGTTTACAAAAACAGAGCATGCAGTTCTATGCAGCCGGTTTTGGAGGACTGATAAAACGATGGGATAAGTGCATCAATGTTGGTGGAAATTGTGTTGAGAAATAAAGGGACAATGTATGTATAAAAATAAACTGGTTTCAAATTGTTATCATAGTTAGTTATTTTTCTACAGGCATTTCTGACTTACTTATTGACTTTCCCTTGTCGTTATAGTACGTCAGTAGAACGGGGTTAAGAGGCGATATGATCGACTTCATTGTATCGGGTTTTATTCCATATGGCTCGGGTCTTGCGAACTCCGTAGCTCCAGTGACGACCCTAAGACGTCTCCGAGAAAACTGCATTCGTGAACCGAACGACGTAGTCCGGAATCAAACCCACATCCTTTGAAGCAAGAGGCTGGTGTCGTTTATAACTATTCGGCCACGGAGACTCCCAGTAAGTGAGTGAGTGATTAGGTGGGTGGGTGGGTGGGTAAGTAAACGAGTGAGTGAGTGAGTGAGTGAATGGGTGAGTGAGTGAGTGAGTGTGTGAGTTAGTGAGTGAGTGAGTGAGTGAGTGAGTGAGTGAGTGGGTGAGCGGGTGAGCGGGTGAGCGGGTGAGTTTAATTAAAGGAGCCTTCTACTACACGGCCTATGACATGCTGTACAAATGCTGCTATGCCCGTATGTCTATAGACCAAATGGCACCAAGTGAGTGACGTGGCCAGTATCACGCTGGCCTCTGTAACTCCCCTAGACATGTTCTCGTACCAGCTGTAGGCCGAAGCCACCTGAGAATCCAGGTCAGTTTGACACGCCTGTCCGGGTGGTGGATGGAACTCTTGACCACGTACAAGTGTTGAAGGTCAACATAGAAGCTGGACTTGTGAATGGGCGTGAGACTGGACAATGAGCAAACATTGTGAGAAACATCTAATGGCAGTGGAAATTTGGTTTCTGAGGAAAATGTAAAGAATACAATGGACAGACAAGAAAAACCAATGACCAAGTCCTACATTAAACAATCGAAAACCCGTAAACTGATTACAGAAAGTAGACAGTCACAGTATTTTGGACACGTTATGAGAAGAAATACATTAGAGAACTTGGTGACAAATGTCAATATTGAGGGGAACGAACCAGTGGAAGGCAGAGAAGTAAATACCTGAATGGCTTGGCTATGGGGTATGGTCGAGACCAGAACACAGAGCTGATGAAAGACTGGAGATCGTGGAAGATGACGAAACATGACCGCCCACTCTTATCGGCATGGCACACGATGATGATAAAAGTACCGGAAACGAGGGTCTTGAACTGCAGCCTTCTCCAGGAAATAGATCAGCTCCCTCTGGGGTTGTGGGCCGACTGTCACGTTGAGTTCAAAGTTCGGCTCCTGCAAGTAATTGGTGGCCGTCAGCGTGACTGTGATTGGCTGTCCGCATATCCCACATGCATAGATATTGTTATCAGCGGCCCGAGTCTTGGGGGATGAACCTGTAGCAGAGCTTGAAAAGACAAATAAAATAGAACGATTATGTGTTATATAGTGTTCACCGGTGGCTCTTAAATAACAACGTCTTTCTCTTCTTTGATTTGTTTGTTGTTTGATGGTTTGATGGTTGGTTGGTTGATGACATGTTCGTTGTTTGATGATTTGTTGGTTGATGGTTTGTTGCTTGGTTGACAGTTTGTTGATTGATGGTTTTTTTGGTTGATGGTATCTTGGTTGATGCTTTGTTGGTTGATGGTGTCTTGGTTGATGCTTTGTTGGTTGATGGTGTCTTGGTTGATGCTTTGTTGGTTGATAGTGTCTTGGTTGATGCTTTGTTGGTTGATGGTGTCTTGGTTGATGGTTTGTTGGTTGATGGTTTCTTGGTTGATGGTTTCTTGGTTGATGCTTTGTTGGTTGATGGTTTGTTGGTTGATGGTTTATTGGTTGATGGTTTGTTGGTTGATGGTTTGTTGGTTGATGGTTTGTTGGTTGGTTAACGGTTTGCTGGTTGATGGTTTGTTTGTTGGTTGATGGTTTGTTGGTTGGTTAATAGTGTCTTGGTAGATGCTTTGTTGGTTGATGCTTTGTTTGTTGGTTAATGGGTTTTTGGTTGGATATTTGTTGGTTGGTTGATGTTTTGTTGTCTGGTTGATGGTTTGTTGGTTGGTTGGTTTTTTGATGCCTGATGGCTTGTTGATTGATTTGTTGGTTTGTTGATGGTTTGTTGGTTGATGGTGTTTTGGTTAGTTGGTTGATGGTTTGTTGGTTGATAGTATGTTGGTTACTTGGTTGATGGTTTGTTGGTTGATGGTGTGTTAGTTAGTTGGTTGATGGTTTGTTGGTTGATGGTGTGTTTGTTACTTGGTTGATGGTTTGTTGGTTGATGGTTTGTTGGTTGATGGTGTGTTTGTTACTTGGTTGAAGGTTTGTTGGTTGATGGGTTGTTGGTTGATGGTGTGTTTGTTACTTGGTTGATGGTTTGTTGGTTGATGGTTAGTTGGTTGATGGTGTGTTTGATACTTGGTTGATGGTTTGATGTTTGATTGATGGTTTGTTGGATGTTTTTTTTTAATGCCTGATGGCTTATAATTTGATTTGTTGGTCGGTTGAGGTTTGTTGGTTAATTGGTTGTTGGTGTTTTGGTTGGTTGATAGTTTGTTGGTTGTTTTTTGGATGCCTAATGGTGTACTGATTGGTTTGTTGTTTGGTTGATGGTTGATGGTTGTTGATGGTTTGTTGGTTGGTTTGTTGTTTGGTTAATAGTTAGTTGGTTGTTGATGGTTTATTATTTGATTGGTTTGTTGGTTGGTGTTTTGGTTGGCTGATGGTTTATTGATTGGTTTGTTGGTTGGCTAGTTGTTTGACGGTTTGTTGGTTGATGGTGAGTTGGTTAATTAGTTTATGGTTTGTTGGTTGATGGTGTGTTGGTTAGCTGGTTGATGTTGTGTTAGTTGGTAGGTTGATGGTTTGTTAGTTTGCTGGTTGGCGGTTTGTTGTTTGGTTTGTTAGTTGGTTGGTGGTTTGTTAATTGGTTTGTTGGTGGCTTTTTTTTGGTTGGTTGGTTGGTTGATGGTGTGTTGGTTGATGATGTGTCGGTTGGTTGGTTGGTTGATTATTTTTGGTTGGTTTGTTGGTGTGTTGATGGTTTGTTTATTGATTCGTAAATCCTCTGGAAGACTAAGCTTTAACTCTGAAGTCCGGTGTACTGGCGCTCACGTTACTTAATCCTAGAAAATGACATGCACCCATTGGAGTAAGGTTGGTGTAGAGACGTTTCACCCGACCCCGTACCAACGTATTATTTCCTGTGCTGAGGAGATTCCCTTCCTCTCTCCAAACTTTGTGATCAATGCAGTTTATAAATCCGACCCCATTTAAATTCTCGGTGATTTCAATGCTCGTTAGTTAGTTAGTTAGTCGACAGATCATCCTCATTGCACATCGAACCATTCAGTCCATAAGTGCTCGGATCCCCTCCTCAGCAAATCCCGCAGCGTGTAGCGGCTAACGACGCCAGTTCTGTGTTGGTTTATCAATCTTCTTTGGCTTCCTGCGTAGTGTTCTTGTTTGGCCACCCCTCTTTTAATTTGCTGCTCTCGCAGTCTGGCCATTGTTGTAGATTCACAATCATCACTTGGTTCTCGCAAAAGTCTTACTTCTCGTATAGCATTCAGAATGTCAGCCTGGTCCATGGCACGTCCGCCCTCCACAGTAGCCTCCCCTGCGAGCTTGTCAGCCCGCTCATTTCCTTGTACTCCCGCATGCCCTGGCACGAAGATGAAACTAATCTTTGCCAGCCGAGACCGCTCTAGAGGCAGCAACCATTCTCTTCGGATCGACTCCTCCTCTATCCTCTTGATCATGTTCATTGAGTCGCTAAGGAAACAAGCCCTAGTGAATGTCTGTGTCTCGAGCCATGTTATTGCTTTACTTACTGCCATGACTTCCATGGTCAGGCTACTTGTGGTTTCAGTGAAAGCACCAGAGTCCTCCTTCACAATTCTCCCTCCGGCCCGAGCTGTAAAGGCCCATGAGCTTCTCACATGTCGGACGACCGACCCATCTGTGTAGATGACCGCGTCACCGTCTAGAGAATTCTCGAAAATCAACGCTTGTACTTCAGCCTCAACAGCAGCCGGATTTTCTTGTCTGAATTTTCTATCTAGTTGGATGCAAACTGAAAAGGATGTGCAGAAGTCTGTTGGCACTTGCACCCACTCCTCGCCAGGTTCTAAGTCCTCAAATGAACACACCTGTTGAAGAATGTCTTCGGCTTGACCCATCCACGACCGTCCTCTTTTTAACCTGCTGCCCTTCACCTTCCTAATTTCACTATGCAGTGGATGTTGTGTGTTTGCGTTAATTCTGAGGTAGGCGCGTGCCCTGCAAACTTGTATTCTCTCTTCAATGGTTGGAAAATCAAGAAGGTAGCGCATCGCCCTGCATGCTGTATCTCTTGTACATCCAAGAATAATGCGCATAGCTTCATTCTGTATCCTTTCCATCCTTTCTATCTGCTTATGGCTGAGAGTCAGGATTGCCATTGCATACTCCAAAACAGACATGACCAGCCCCTCGTACAGAAGACATAGATGGCGCTGCTCACAGTTTGCTGCCGCCATCACCCGCATCGCTGCCAAACCCCGCTTGGCCTTTGTTATCACCTGGTCTATGTGCACATTATAAGCAAGGCTTCGATCAAACCGTATCCCCAGGTAATTCATTGCCTGTGTTCTTTCCACCGTCTCTGAACACAGCACTACAGTTGGTGTTGGAGTGTTGACAATATGAATATTCAACGAGAACCAAGTCACTGTTGCCTTTGTTGGGTTGACCATTGCCCCAGCTTCATCACACCAAGTACTTATGCGATTGAGTTCGGTTTGTAATTCCACAGCAACCTCCTCTCTATCCTTACCCTGACGATACACTAAAACATCATCGGCATATGACAATGTCCTGCCAGGTTCAGTGATCTGCTCACTGGTGATTCTCACTGTGTAGGCGTTGAACAGTACCGGAGATAATGGTGATCCCTGTGGTAGGCCAGGATATATTGTTGTTGGTTCCGAAGTCCAACTGCCACATCTAAAAACTACTTTCCGTTGGAAGAGGGCTGCAGCGATCCAACTAAGGAGGAATGGACTTACGTTTAGTTCAAGAAGCTGAAACATTAACAAATCCAGTGGTACTCTGTTGTATGCGTCCTCAAGATCAATCGCTGCAGCAACGGTTTCAGTGCCTGAGTGGAAACCTTCATAGACATCATGGGCAAAGACTGCATTGGTCCAGGTTTCTCTTTTTGGACGGTACCACAGGGTAGGTGGGAAAACACCTTGCCTCTCTAGTTGGCTTGATATTTTCCTGGCAATTACCTTCTCCAGCAGCTTGCCTATTGTATTCTGCATGGTTATAATTCGATATCCCTGAATTTTTGTGTGGTCTTTGTCAGGCTTCGGCAAGGGAATCAGATAGCTGTGTAACCATTCCTCCTTGATGCTAGCACTCCCTATACTGTTGTTGTACATGTCTGCTAGTTTCTCTAGCTCATTGTCGGTACACCTATTTATGTCGTCGTATCTTATGCCATCAGGACCTGGAGCACTGTTTTTTGATCGTCGAAGCACAGCCTTGATTTCTTTCACTGTCACTGTGTCTTCATCCGAAGTGTTCTGGTCCTTGCATCTGTCTGAGGTGACCTCCTTGGCCAGATTTCGGCCTCCCATGTCTGTCTGGTTGCTCTGCTCAAGGTAGCGTTCAAAGAGGGCTTTGCCCTTGTCCTCGTCAGTCCTCTGCCAGATGAGGTCAGCACCTTGGAAGTCAGAAATGCTCTTATTCTTGACTACACAACTCATGCTTTTATGTAGTCGCCAGAACAATTTCAGTGACTTGTCTGTGCTTACTCTTTGACACACCTCTGCCCATTTTTCGCTTTTAACCACCTTGACCAGTTTTTTGAAATAGCTTACTTTTGTGTGCATCTCTCTTTCTAAGTGCAAGCAGGGACTAGGATGACCAGCTCTGTTCTTCTTGGCATTTTGCCATCTCCTTACAGCACTACGCTTATCCACCCAAGCCTTCTCCACCTCGAAACTCCACCACTGTGGCTGCTCCCAGCTTTTTTTCCTGCCCTGAAACGTTCTGCGCTTGTCACGTCTTATTTTACTCACCACATCTTGCCCTGTACTGTCATACTGGAACGTCTTTACCTTTAGCTTGTGCTGCCTGGTTCTGCCTTTCTCCACCAATATGCTGCAAGGGTGGTGGTCGCTGCCATGGTGTCCTAGGACACCCCATCTACACACTGTAGTGAGTGTTGGTGAAACTAGCGCCAGATCAATAGCACTGTCCTCATCGCCTGGACGGCTTGCTGTCCTGGTGATACAGACACTGTTGATACAAACCAGGTCGATGGTTTCCAGTGCAGTCTCGAGCTCCTCTCCCTGTGTATTTGAGGAAGTGTTTCCCCATGATCTGCCTTTAGCGTTGAAATCACCACAGAAAATAACATTTCTCTCGTGGCCTAATATGCCACTTTAGCACTGCCACTTCTGGGCGTCCACACTTGCATTGCGGGCATAAACATTAACCAACACGAATGGTATACTGGAATGAACTCTCAACGCCTGTATTTGTATATCGTCACTGTCCCAACTGGACATGTCTAGCTCTGACGCCACCATGCTGTCGCGAACGAGAATCGTCATTCCCAGATGTTGTCTGTTGTAGAAACATTTGAAGCCGGCAATTTGGAGTAGCTGATCGCCCAGTCTCGTCTCCTGGAGTGCTACAATGTCGTTCATGTAAACTAGGGTTTCTAAAATAGAGCCCCGTTGTTTTACACTGGCTTACAGAACCAATATAGAATACGGATATTCCTGAGTCCTAGACGGTGACACTTGAGTCTAAAACGTCTCAAATCACCACGCTTACCATGCTTCTTTCTCCCTGCGCGGCTACCACGCCGCTTCGTTATGTTGACTGCTGACCGCTCGGAGAACACACGTTGTTCCGCCATGTTGAAAAAACGTAAACACAGACTGAGAAACCACACACGCTGCTGAAAATTCACTCAAGGATGGCTTCGCTCGATGCACGAACTCCGTAGCACACGCGCAGATCTTGAGTAGAAACTCCTGGTTTTACATCCTGGCACACCAATTACACGCAAGAGATGAATAAATCCATCCCCTACGCGAAAAAGTTAACGAACACAAAACAACACGACCGTCCGTCGTGTAGGGAAGGACTCGAGTTCACGACCAATGTGTGCCTGGGAAAATTCAACAATTGTCACATGAATGAAAATAGACAAAGGTTGCGGGAGCAATAAGAGGTAAGCACGGCTGAATGGATAAGAACGCTCGCTCTTAAACTTCCGGTGTGCTGATGCTGAGGTAGCGGGTTCAACCCCTACACCCGTCTGTTGAACTGAAATGTTGACTTCTCGTCCTTGACTGGGGAACGGAAACTACAAGTACCTCAGAAGTCGTAGCGGGTTCGCCTGATAGCGAGGGACACTGGTAATATTCCAACAAGACGCCAACAATTAGCAAAGTTCCGTGATAATACTTCGTGTATTTACATTTTGGTTTTATACACACGAGCAATGAAATTTCCAGAATTGATGCAATTAACCATTTTAAACTCATCACTTTGTCTCATCTCATCTTGTTTCTCTTGAACCTTGCTGTGTAGAGGTATATATCGTGATTCCATTGACTCTGTTATTCCCTCTGTCCATCGTTTACATGGTCTGTCTCTTCTTCTGGTCCTATTTGGTCTGTACATCATTGCTTGTTGTGGTATAATGTTAGTTGGTACCCTAGTTATGTGGTCAAACCATTTCCCTTCCTGTGTTCTAATTAAATCTAGAGCTACTATTACCCCCACTTTCGTCCTGATTTCATTATTCCTGATTTTCTCTTTTCTTAATACGTTGAGTATTCTTCTTATGAAATTCATTTCCGTTGTTGTAATTTTTCTTTTCTCTTGTTCTGTCATTGTCCAGTTTTATTATTTGTAGCATAGAGTTGGTAGAAGATTGTGTTGTAGAGAGCTTTTTAGTATCTACTTGTCCGTGTTTGTTCTTTTTGTATTGGTGCCATTTGTCCAATGAGTTGGTTTGCTTTATTGTATCTATTCTTGATCTCGTCTTCTGAGTTGCCATTTGATGATATTATACTTCCTAAGTATTTGAAGCTGGTTAATCAAAGATTCAAACATATCTTGCAAAAACGCTATGAACCTTCTACTGGCAAAACATATATATGATCATGCAGTGAATGGCCATTGTCTGGAGAGCGTGGGCCTTAACTGTGTCTGAAGTCTCGACAGCATAACAGGTACGCCATGTGTACACACCCCACTGACGTGTTTCCTCACGGTCTATAGATGACGTCCTCGTCTTTGGCCAGGGTCAGTGATCGCAGTTTTACAATCCCCACATATCGATGTTGAAGTCAGCCGCATGCGATTTGGTAGCAGACCGCTTTGCGTTGATTTTCACTAATGGTATGAGCGTCGACCTTTGAGAAATTAATAGCAAATTATCGAAAGCAAAATTGTCTGTATGCCGGTCTCCCTGGCCGAGGCGTTAGCAGCTTTCTCCGTAACCCCGAATACCATCGTGGTTGACTTGAGCGCACGAGAATTGGAAGCGGTTCGAGTCTCACCTGTGACATATGAGAGTATGGAGCCGGTCGCTCAGAAAGTCGTGGCGTGCTGATGAGCGTAATCTAGCTTAGGAATCAACATACAGCTGAAAGATGCTGATGTTGACCGCAATATCCTGAAACAGGATGGAAACGCGAAAAAAAAAAATGTCTATATATGACGTTCTGTAAATGGACATACAACCAAATTTAACCACAGCAGGTATTAATTAATTACATAGTTGCCATCGTGAAGCAAAACACACGGGGTGATCTTTAACACAATTAAGAGAGCAACTGACTTTTATTCGACAGGCCATATTCGTGGCGATATATTAATATTCTGTCATCAGGTTTACAAGTACATTTTGATACATTTTGCACCGCAGTGAATGTTCTCCCCCCCCCCCCCCCCAGTTTACCGTTTGCACACAGGGTGCCAACAACGCTGCATTTTACTCGCCGTTAAAGTTAGTTGCGTGGCCTCTATAGGACATCACAATCAGCCCCAACATTTTTAAACTGTTTGTAATTTTCTAAGCAATTTTACTTTCAGTAATTTACCATTGCTTGCTGAAAGATCGACGCTCATAGCACTGTAAATAATCAACGCAAGGCAGTCTGCTTCTACGTCGCCTGTAGCTGATTTCGAACGCAGTATGTGGGATTTTGAAAAAGGTTCACTGCTACTTTGCCATAGACGCCAGCAACAAAAATTAGTTGCATGCTCTTTACTTAACGTTGCATTCAATCCCATCATGTCTGTCTATTTAAAATGTGCTAGACAATTATAGTTCAGTAGTTTACATTTCCTTTATAAACCACCGACGTCTCATACTATCTAAATCAACACAAAGCGTCTGCTTCCAAATCGCCTGCTGCTGATTTCGAGTCATCGACGCGCTATGTCGGGGAATTTTGAAACTGCACGCTTCACTATCCCTTAAGCCCCAGCAATCACTGTACTCAGGATAAACTGAATGTTCTTTGCAGGACGTGGCAGTCAACTCCAGTTCCTATTGACTATTTGTGATTTAGGCAACTTTACATTCAGCAGTTTGCCATTGTTTTCTCTGAAGAAGAAGTCAATAATTAAATTCAGTTAACCGGAGTTTGGAATGAACATCTACATCAGGGTCAGAAAAGACAGTTTCAGAGAGTTAAACATCTCAGCCATGCCGACATCTCTTACTCTCGGATACAAGATTAATTAAATACCACTTTAACACGCCAAGTCATGACCACCGAGAAACATGGGAGACTGACTCCGCATCCTCGCTCACACTTCCCTTTGGTCAAGATAAATACGAAAATAAGTGCGCAAACTACGCACAAAAAGAAACAACAACAACAAAATATGTGAACAGTGCAAAGTAGATGATGTTGCTAAGTAAAGTACATAACAGGACATAAACTGTTGGCCTTGGCATTTTCAGAAATGTAACATGTAGATACAGCTGCATTCGTAGAAACCGTTACTTTTTAACTATGCGGGCACTATTATGTGGTGCTATTGACAGATGTAAAATCAGAACTTGAGGCACTCCAGTCTGGGAAATTGCCAGTACTACTGTCACCACTATCTGAGCTAGACAGCCAGTGCAATGTCTGCACACAATGGATGTCATCCAACCGTGGAGTGCCTAGAAAAGACAGAGCTGCTCAACTAGCTAAAGAAGAAGCATCAATGTGCATGCCACATACCCCCAAAAGGAAATAATCATCAAATCAATCAGAAAACCATCAACACCGGTACAAGACGATTACCATTTTAGGACAGACCAGAACAAGTTATTATTCTGCGCCTCAGAACAGGACACAATCAGTTAGGCAACCAAACGAACGAACGAAGGAAACGAACTTTATTAATTCAAGATTGGCGAATCAACCATGTGCATATAGGGACTAGCACTAAAGACAGCAGAGCACATACCTCAAGACCGACCAAAATTTGGCATATCGAGGTAAACTTTCTGGCCTAAAGAAACAACAGCGAAAGATACTCTTTGGAACGCTGAGTTGACTAAAAAAACGCAGTGGAGTTTATACAAGAAATAACATTGCAGAAATAGACAATACATTTCAAACGAACGGAATAAGAAAAAAGAACTATGTGTGTTCATTGGTGTCATCTGGTGGTTACTGGGTTACTCTTTTCCCCGTCAGGATTACTCACCCTGTCTTTCTGCACTCCAGGCTGTGATATGTTGTCATGGCAGCTAGAACTAGCAAGACGCGGCATAGATTCCACTGAGCCATGGTCTGTTGAAACTAGAAACCCCGAGCCTTATCAAACAGGAAGAGTCACTTTCTTGATTTATACTGAAATTATTAAATAATAATTAGAAAAACCGTGAACAAAAATGATCAGTCACAATGAATAGCTAGGGAAAACTGAAATCAAATTAGAAATATGTTCATAGACATTGACCATACTCACGACAGCCAAGAGAATAAATGGAAATCAGAGGGCAGATGTGACAGTAAATTATTGAAAGATAAAGACACACAAGCTTTCGTTACTGCCAATTGTAAACAGATCCTCATGTTGGGAACAAGAGTGATTCGAGGCACGACTAGTCGTTGTAACAAGCTGCGTGTACTAACTATGTATATCGTCACCTGAACCAACAACTGTGGACTATGGATGTAAGTTGTTTCCAACCATGTCTATAGCACTAAACATCTCAGATATCTATATTTCCCAAGCAAAATGACACGGCCATGTGTTGCCGGGGCTCATTAGGAAAGCATAGCACTGTAACCGATGATGCATGCCGTAAGCGGCGACTAAGTAAGGTTGGCATAATACCACCTCCCAGTGGCGGACTGGCCAGGGTGTAGCTTGCAAGATGGCAATAATAAAGCGGGCCTCCTTAAATGTCAGACAATGTGTTTAATGCTACTGTTAATGATCTTTTAGTTCTGGCAACCAATATGTGTATACAAGGTCAGCCACTGCTGCCTATATCATCTTGTAGAAAAATTTAGCTGAAAAATGCAACCAGTTATCGACTACAACGGACTGGCATGAGTTGGCTGACAGCCTATGCTCCTCCAAAGGAGATTTAAGGCAAAAGAAGAAGAAGACGCATTATGGATACATTTCAGTGTTGTGCGGTATAGGAGTTCATACAGACAAAAACCTGTCTTAAGTTTCTCGTAGGAGATCATAACTAGACTCTAGCTTGAGTATCAGTCATGGCATCTACTCTGATGAAGCCTGTTCAGAACTATATCTTTGCACTCTACAAGATTCTAAAAGAGTCACACCAATTGCCTACGATGCTGGTATAAAACCAGCACCCACATCTTGCATTCAATGCTCGGGGAGCTCGTGAACTTTCTCTGAATGAGTATGTTGCCTGCTCACCTGAATGTAATTACGTCATCAACCTACCCCGGGTTCTTCTAATCTAACAAGGGTGAATAAATGGAACTGGCGGGATTATAAACTCACAACACATAGCCATACATAGAAGAAAAGACAAAAAATGTATTGTTTAATATTTCCTCATTTTCTTGAAGTGCAAATCAATAGTATAACTTATTTCTCTCATTCGCAGGTCAACATCAGCCGTTGCAGGTTTAAATTAATTGTGTATCTGCGCAGTCGTGGCAGTATATAGACTAACCAACACGGAGGTCAGAGTTGAATCCCAATTTAAGGACATATAGCTCTTTAATGTCTACACCAGCAAAATCGCAGCTATTGAGACACCAGGTGTGCGTAGAATCTTGACATTTGCAGATGATGTGCTGGTGTACAGACAGGGCAGAGACAGGGCCATTTTGGCGAAAGACTTACAGGTGGCAGTAAACAGGCTGGCGGAGTGGTGCAGGGAAGCAGGGGCCATTATACACCCAGACAAGGCATCGGTTGTGTGGTACTCCTTGGATAACCGGATCGTCAAGGCAGATGTCCCATGTATTATGTTGAATGGATGTCCTCTAAGTCGAGAGAGTAAATTGAAGTACTTGGGTATAACCTTTGACAGGTGTTTGTCTTTTACAGATCATGTGAAGGTTTTGGTGGTGAAGGCTGGTAGGGGACTTAATGCATTGAGGGCTATGGCAGCATCCGAGGTAGATCAGAGGATGCTGTACAGGCTCTTTCAGCAGTTAATAATTTATGTCATTGAGTATGGTTTGGGGCTGCTGACAGTATCAAAGAGCCAGCTTGAAAGGTTGGAGCGCATACAGAATGCTGCCATGCGGTTAATCCTGGGGTGCACAAAGGACACACCAATTATATGCATGAGGCATATCTTGGCGCTACCAACAATGACGGATAGGCATAGGGTTCTTCAGGCCAGATGGTACCTGAGAGTTGCCGCAGATAGGGATCACCCGCTGCATGCAGCAATGGATATGGTCAAAGGTCATAGACTAAGACGAGGCAGGTCCTGGATGGCACAGGCGGAACGTTCTATACGTCAGGTGTATGATCTAGAGACCATCAATCGTGAAAGAGAGTGGGTTGAAGGTCCAGAAGACATCACAATGTAATAATAACACTGGATCGTGAGCGCAGAGAATGGGCCGCGGGCCGCACTGAGTTTGAAGTGCAACAGCTGATCCAAAGCAACACAAATCAAGGTGATATAGTCATCTACACCGATGGGTCAGTGATGAGAAACAGACGTAGTGGCTGGGTCTTTATTGCAAAGGCTAATGGACGAGTTTTGAAAAAGGAGAGTCTGGCATATGAGACTACGACCTCCAGCATGAGAATGGAGGAGGAGGCAGTAACAGCGGCATTCCGGTGGCTAGAGGAGACCACTGCAACACCAGTTGTATTCATTACGGATTCAAAGAGTATGCTTAGTAAGGTGGAGAAAGGAATGTTTCGTGTGGCATGGCTCTCGTCGCTTCAGAGGTCTCAGATTGTGTGAATTGTATGGATATTTTGCCCTGGCCATACGGGGGAGTGGGTGAATGAACAGGCTGATAGGCTAGCAGGGAATGCACCTCTTGGTGGTAGTTTGCCCATGGACAAAGGGGCGGTGGTCGTGAACTTGTGGGACCAGGCGGAGAAGGCGGAGGAACAGATTGAGAACCCATATGTGGAAAGAATAAGATTGCGGGGGATCGGCAGGGGTTCTGGAAGAATCTCAAAACTGAGAGTGAAGACCAGGAGAACTTTTAATCAGATAGCGATGGGAACGATTAGTAGTGTGACTCTTCGCTGGCTGTTGAACGAGGGGACGGAGCACGTATGGAAAAGTCCTGAGTGCAGTGATGTCTGTTCTTAACTCAACTCTTAAGGACATATATTGTTCAAAAAACTTTAAAAAAACGCAATATTTTTGGTTTTACTTTTATAAAAGATATTCGCTGATTGGACATCAGTCAGCTGTGTCCATCTGGTCATTAACTTCTCGTTGTTACCTGAATTGTACTCACCTAATGATTCGTGAGGTCATGAAAGAGATCAACGTCAAAACAATATTTTATGACAACAATTCGTGACAGGTTCATAATAATCCCTTGAAACTTACTGAATACAAAACTCTCTGACTATATTATCGAATGCCTACAAAAGATTGTCGCTCCTTCAATAAATTCAGTTGAAAATTCAATGCGCAAGTATGGCTCATCTCATCACAGAACAACGACTCATCATCATTGGACGTTTACAGGCTGGACAGTCACAAGGTGCAGTAGCCAGAAAATTTTATATGGTTAGAAGCACCATTAGTGGCCTTTGAAGGCGATTTCAAGAAACTGGCTCAGTGGCAGACCGGCAGCGCAGTGGAAGACCCAGAATCACAACTGCTGCCGAAGACCGCTTCGTACGGCTGCGTCACCTTAGGAATCGATTTGCATCTGCATCCTCCACAGTCCAGTCAATGCCAGGAGTTCGTCGAATTTCAGATCAAACGGTCAGGAACCGGCTGCACGACGCAGGTCTTTGGGCTAGAAGTCCCTACAGAGGTCTTGTTCTTAAGGACCGGCATCGCCAGAACCGACTACAGCGGGCGAATCAGCATCGTCAATAAAATGTTGGTACAAGTTTGCAATTGAAACTGCAATAATGTTGCGTTTCTTTATTTGAACAGTATATATTCCGAACAAATATGGCTGAGGTCTCAACCCAGTTAAAAGACGTCTCAATCTCTGTGCATTGTTGATTCAGCCAGACTTCTTTAGCCTCTCTGCACTTGCTTACGTTTTCTTTGTATATTCTATTATAATTTTATTTACCTTGGTTTTTCTTTCTTATTTCCTCCATCATCTGCAGAATTTCATCTGTCATCCTTTTCTTGTTTTGCTATTGTAAATTTAGGTGGAATGATGTGTGTTGATATCTGTCGGATTGATTCCCACAACATGTCTCATTGTTCATCAATTGTCTGTATTATCTCCATGGCATTATCTCTGTTCTGTACAGTAATCTTGAACAACTCTCTCTCTCTCTCTCTCTCTCTCTCTCTCTCTCTCTCTCTCTCTCTCTCTCTCTCTCTCTCTCTCTCTCTCTCTCTCTCTCTCTCTCTCATTTCTTTGTCTAGTTTTAGTAATGTTAAATCTAATTTGATGTTCCTTTTTTTTTGGGGGGGGGGGGGGGGGCCTTTCTTTACAGTGTTAAGTCTTTATCTTATGTTTCCTATAACTGGGACATGGTCGCTATGTCCTTCTGCTCTATGTCTAGTGTTTGCTCTCATTGCTTCTGGGTGTCTTTACAATCAGTATGTAGTCAATTTGATTGCAAATATTATCTACGGGGAATATTCCACGTATAATCGTCGAGGATGGTGTTTGAACCCAGTGTTACCTATTACCATGTCAAGATATTGTAGCCATGCTATTATTAATCTGTCACCTCTTTCATTCCTATCACCTAGGCCATAGCCACCAGTCACGCTACTCGCCTTTTCGTTGCCTCGGTTGATGCGCTCTATATATTTCATGTGTCTGTCTCTTATATGCCGGCTGCCTGGCCGAGGGGTTAGCAGCTTTCTCCGTTAATCCCGAATACTCTCGTGGTTGACGTGAGCGCACGAGAATTAGAAGTGGTTCGAGTCGCGCCAGTGACTTATAAGAGTATGGAGCCCGTCGCTCAGAAAATCGTGGCGTGCTGATGAGCGTAATCTGGCCTAGGAATCAACATACAGCTGAAAGATGCTGGTGTTGGCCGCAATATCCTGAAACAAGATGGAAACGCGGGGAAAAAAAAAGTCTGTCTCTTATAGTAATGACGAGTGGTTGCGTTACACCTGCAGCTGTCGATACCCCTGTGTTTATTTTCTTTTCTGATCACGATATTCTCAACATTTTTCTCAAAAACTACATTTCCACTTCCTTCACTTTCTGTACAACATGGTGCATGACCTTTGCAGGACGTTGCGATCAACCCCAATTTGATTTTCTAGGCAATTATAGGTTCAATAGTTTATTTATAGATTCGATTGTTGCACACAGTGAGCAACTAGGGTTAGAATTAAATTTTAAAAAGACACAGATTATGATCGTCACTAGGAACAACGAATACCACAATGTAATATATGTCGTGTGTGTAAAGAATGAATGTAGTAGTTATTTGCTCTTCTTTACCACTTTAGTGTCGTCCCTGGAGTGAGGGGAATCAACACCCACATTTCTTTTAATTCAATATCACTATCCTGTAGATATCCAGCAGACTCCGTCCACAACACTCCCTCAATCTGAAGACACCTTCTTCTCACTCTTACTCACCCCTGGATTATGCCCCCTCTCATTCTTCCCCAACATAACATACTTGACAACTCTAGCTTCACAAATAACAAAACAAGAAATTGATTAAAGCAAAGAGTATATGTAGGAGAAATGTGTGTGTGTATATAAAGTGTAGAATGTGTGACGTATATTCTAAAATGTCTGTAGACTCAGATCAGTGTTCAGGAGTATAGTCATTCACATCACTGTGCTGAGAACACACTAGCACCATTCAGTCCAGACAAGCAACCTCACCAAGGTGATGCTCCTCCGGTCACGTGAAGACTTCCTCCGTTGTCTCTTGAACCACTAGGATGCTTGGACACCCATGACAAACACTGTCTAATGAGAGTCTTCAATCTAATTCACACTATGAATTTCCTCTGTTATGTAATTGAATGTTAATTAGAAAATTCTAACATTATTGTCACTGTTACTGGGGAAATCTTACTTGATCTAGTGTCACTGGTTTTAAAGATTCCCCATATTAACAACACAATCTGAAGTTCCAGGTATCAGTATAATATTTATATGACTGTTTCTGGTATCAGTGTTGTATATATATATAATATATATAATGTTCTGACTGCTCAGTGATACACCTATCACTTGCTAAAACATAGGTATCATCAGCATATCCTGCTCAGCAGAAGTCAGGTTCCCGCAAACCAACTTGGGTATAAGCCCAATGTAGCGGCCTCTCAGCAACTTCTGTCTTCAAATTCATCTTCTAAAATGTGTTAGCTTCACTGGTCAAAATCATAGCACACATACGTGGACCTGTAAATGGAACCTGTAGAATAGAGAATACTATGGTGAGGGCAACTCAATCCTGGCCGGAATTAGGTGAGTGTAGGCCAATAGCAGCACTCAGATCTATAACAGAGATCCGATCTCTGTCATACGGCCAAATAACTCATCATATGATCTGAGACATGGCAACACCAGGAAAGAATAAAGGAACGGGTAGAAACCTAGCAGATGCCCTACTGGAAGATCCTACCATTTCACATTCCTCTCCTCCCTCTCAACCACCCTTAATCTCTCTAATTATTATTCCACTACATTGTCCTCAACTCCCTGAGTAAAATGATATATCACACAAGCTAGTTGAAGCCACACAATAGAATACTAGTGCCGACGCTCCTATGATATTTTCTAGCACCGCACTTATAGAAAATTCTATCCCTAATCATAAACATTATATCATCACACCTATAATACATTATATCACCGCACTATGATACATTATATTACCGCACTATGATACATTATATTACCGCACATACTGTACTCTATTCCTAATCATACTCTAAGTTAGATATGGTTAATAGCCTACCATATGCCTATTCCAGTTGCTAATCGAAACTAGGCGATCACAGACTGGATCTATGTCCGCCGATAACTATCAACATATTGACACCCCTAGTTTCTTTTATGTAACACAACTCGGAATACTGCATCGCTCTTTCCAACTTCAGAAATCTGGTCAACTCTCTCCACTTGTTTACTGCAACGCTTTTTATATTGGGCTGTGAGTGACGTCACCAAAAAGTCCAGACGCTTACCAGTCCAGAGTCTGGTTCCTCCTCCTGTTCTAGACTAACTGGAGTCAACCCGCGGTCAAATTTGCTTTCATTTGGGGAAATTCCAGTCCATCTGGGAACCAGAGAATTCCCCACATCAGAGGATCCATCCCGCCTGTTTTCCAGACTCTCCGTCTATCACTTCAAAGCCCACTACCGCCGTGGCAGACAAATGACGCCGTTGTTCGTCTCGAGCAACAATTTTGTTAACAAAATGCCGACCGGTGTAGATTGTAACGTGACGTATTTGTTCCGAACAATCCACATCATACAGATTCGCCGACCAGATGTAGACATTCTGACGCGACGTGTTTGGCTTCCCCGTTAGAAATGCCGATCTTGTGTAAACAATTTTAACGACGTATTTTTCTCAGTCTGTACATCAAAGGATTACTTGTTTTTTCAGACTTATGTCGGTCTGGATGTCATTGATCGAATCTCAAGTTTATTTATCTGACATAGGCCCCCTTCTAAGAGAGTAGTCCGCAACAACTCTTTCTTCTTGGAGGTTCGATCCAGATGATCTATTCCTCTTCTTCCGGAGCTGGATGTCTCGACAGGAAATCAGCTCCAACATTTTCCTTCCCAGGTAAATACTCCACTGTAAAGTGGTATGGCTGAAGTAGCAACGACCACCGCATCAAACGGGCGTTGAGCTTCTGAGAAGTGGCCAGGAACATCAAGGGTTGAGGATCCGACTGAACTCGAAACTGAACTCCATACAAATATGGCTGGAATTTTTGCACGGCCCATACGAGAGATAAACACTCTCTCTCGACGGTCGAATAATTCCTCTCAGCCGGGAGAAGTTTCTTGCTTGCATATGCCACTGGTTTCAAAACCGAAGCATCGTCTTTTCCTTCCTGTAACAAAGCTGTCCCAATCCCAATCCCACTTGCATCCGTTCTCAACACAAATGGTTTGGAAAGGTCCGGTAGCTGTAACACAGGTTTGCTGACCAAGGCCTCCTTCAACTGACTGTAGGCACTCTCACATTCTGGTGTTCAAACGATTTGGTCCGGGAATCCCTTTTTCAAGGTTTCCGTTAATAGAGCTCCCAGTTCAGTAAAAATGTGGGATAAATTTGTGGTAGAATCCACACAACGAGAGAAAAGATCGCACATCCTTCTTCGTTTTTGACCTTGGAGCATATCTGATTTTCTCCAGGTTCTTTTCCTCTGGGACAATGTGTCCTGGAGTTATGGTGTGACATATAAATTCCAGAGTCTGGTAACCAATCATGCACTTGGTTGGGCGAGCGGTAAGCCCTGCTTCCTTGAGCCTATTGAAAACTCTTTTCAAGGATTGTAAATGGTCATCCAAGCTGTCACTGGAAATCAGAATATCATCCATGAATGAGATGATGGACGGATCCTGTAAAGGATCAAGTAAAGTCCTCATCATGCGAGTAAACACACTAGGTGCATTACTGAGTCCAAAGGGCATGACCTTGTATTCATAATGTCCACTGGGGGTACTGAAAACCAGCAGTGGTCGAATCTCTGGTTTTACCGGAATCTGATAATACCCGCGACTCAGATCCACCTTTGAGAAATACCTTGCCTTATGGAGCCTCGCGAATAACTGAGTTGGATTCGGCAAAGGTTCCACCTGAAATTGTGTATGACTGTTCAGAAGTCGGTAGTCTATACACAACCGGTGTTCTCCACTTGGTTTTCGCAACAAAATTACCCCCGCATTGTATGGGGATGTGGATGGTGCAATCACGTCATCCTCCAATAGTTTCTGTACTTCCTCCTCCAGGGCCTTTTCTTTAGAGAATGGCATTGGGTAAACCTTTTGGCGAACAGGCTCTTGGGTGGTCAAAGTCTTCTCGAACTCCACCAACCTCGTTTGTCCTGGTTTATCAGTCAGTATCTCCTTATAGGACTCGAGAACCTGGGTTAGCTTTTCCCTCTCCTGGGAAGTCAGATCAGGGTTCACCTGCACATCCTTGTAGGTTTCCTGGTGTACCAGGAGATATTCCCTGCCCTCGTTGGATCCCACTTCTGTCTCCACTGCAACTGCAATTGCCATGAGGTGAGCTGCTTTTTCTCCGGGTCTCTCTTCGTATTTCCGCAAGAGATTGATATGGAAAATCTTCGACTTTCCTCGGATCCGGATCTGATAGTTGGTTCTGGATATCACCCTTTCCACGGGAAATGGTCCTTGCCAACCTATCTCCAGTTTGTTGTTTCCCGTTGGGAGTAGTCCATCCCTTGTGAAGATTTTCTTTCAGTTCCTCCACATATTTGTAAGAAGAGATCACTTCTTCTGACATCCCCTCTTCAGTCCAACTCCTCAACATGGCTTCCAACGGTCCTTTGATTGGACGACCAAACAGCAACGTAACGGGTGGTAGTCCTGTTGAGCCATGAGGAACTTCCCGATAAGCAAAAAGTGCTGCTGGGATATATTCATCCCACCTATCAGGTTTTTCCTGCGCCAGTTTCCTGAGCATTGTCATCAACGTGCCGTTGAAACGCTCTACTTGTCCATTGGCTTGAGGGTGGTAAGGGCTGGTATGGATATGGTTAGAGTGGAATACCCTAAATACCTCCTCCATAAGTTTTCCACAAAACTGGGACCCATTGTCCGTCAGTATTTGATCAGGAAAGCCTAATCTTGTAAAGGCCTCTATTAGTGCGTCCGCCACTCGTTTCGAGTCAATCGTGGTCAACGGTATGGCTTCACCCCACATTGTACAGCAATCCACCATGGTGAGTATGTACATGTTCCTCTTCCTAGTCCTAGGAAGTGGACCCACAATATCGATGGCTACCCTCTCGAAAGGAGAGTTCATGATGGGCATTTCACCCAAGACCACCGGTGCTGTCCAGTGTTTCGGTGCCACTCTCTGGCACTCAGGGCATGACTTCACATACCGACGCACATCACCTGTCATTCCCGGCCAATAGTAATGGCAGGAAATTCGCTGCATCGTGGCGGCAATACCCATATGCCCACTGAATGAGATGGTATGCCCCATATGAAGAATCTGGGAACGGTGTGCCTTTGGGACCACCAACTTACCGTGTAGGTTGTCTCCCCTTCCGGCTCTCCTGTAGAGTATCCTATTCTTCATATAGTACTGCCCCCTTTTGGGTGGATCAGCACTTTTCTGCAGCTTTTTGTAGCAAGGACGTAAAGTAGCATCCTCACTCTGGGCAGTTCGCAACTCCCCTGGCATTGGGTTAGTCACATTTGCTTCTGCCTCATCCGTTCTCGTCTGAGAGCGAGTCTGTATTGCTCCCATATGGATTGGCTCCCTGGGCATTCCCAGAAAGACATACCGGCAACCGAGGATTATGGGAAAAATGGGATCGGTCAACACCGCGGCCTTGATGGTGCCGGTGACATATCTTGACCGAATCTCCACTCTGGCAATGGGCAATTTCATGGCTACAGCACTCTTCTGTGCAGGCTGTATCTCCATGGTTTCACCTGTGAATTGTTCTGGATGTACCAGATCCGCAGAAATCACGGCCTCCCCGTCCAGTCCTGTGTCGTACAAACACTCCACTTGACGACCGTTAACTTCTACCAATTCCACTACAGGTAGTTTTTCCTGGTCTGGAGTCTTTCTATCGGCCTTGACCTGTTCGGTGGGCTCCACCTTAGGTTTCCAGGGGCACAAGACGAATTGAGTGTCTCCTGACTTTCCCCTGCAGTCAATAGCATTGTGCGTATTCGACCTGTAGTGTTTGCACCATTTCGCTGTCCTAGATTTTCTAGTGCCGGACTTTATTGAGCTCTCCTGCTGGTGAGCTTCCTTGTCGACCTTGGCATTGTCAGTGTCCACCTGCTTTGAAGTCACTTGACATGCCACGAAGTGAGGGTTCTTAGCCTTGGATTTGCAATCCTTCGTATTGTGAGAAGGTGACTTACAAATCGCACACCACTTTTCCGACCACGGTCGTTTTTGTGTAGAGCTCGAAGTGCTCTTGCTTTCCCCCTTCGTCTTCTCCAAACTCTCCTCTGAAGTTTTGACATATGGTTCCACCTTCTTAGTTCCTGTGCTCTTGGCTTTCTTCAGGTTATGTTTTTCCTGACTTTTGGTGTTGGTAGAAAGGTTTTCAGCTGCCTCCCCATGGACCTCGACGAACCGTTCTGCCAATTTCGTCACCATGTCGATGCGTTCCGCCCCTTGTTCTCCCAAGAATGTCCTGAGAGGTTTCGACATTTGCTTCCGCATCTGGTCGACTACCATGAGCTCTTCCAGACTCTCATAGTCATGCGCGAACCCAGCCAAATCCATCCACTTATGGAGATAGGCTTTCAGACGCAGACTATAGGCGGCGAACAACTCCCCCGGTTCTCGTTTCGCTCCTCGAAATTGTTTCCGGTAGGTATGTGACGTAACTTCGAATCGTTTCAGCAGAGCCGTCTTCAACTCGTCATAATTGTTCTCATGTCCTGGTGGCAGGCGAGAATAAACCTCGTAACCGGTCCCGCGTAAACCCTGGGATAGCTTGAGATTCCATTTGTCACGCTCCAGACCCATTGCAACCGACATAGCCTCAAAGCGTTGAAGGTACTGGTCAATCTTCTCTTTGTCCTCCTCGTAGATCGCTAGAGGGAACTTCATAGCATGGTAGCTATGTCCACTTACTGGTGTTGAGCCAGGGAGAGATGAACCTCCCACTGCTCCCTCAGTTTCCCCACTAGATTGCCTCTTGAGCTCAACTTCCCGCATCCGGTACTCGTGCTCCCTTTTCTGAGCTTCCTGTTCCGCTTCCAATCTCTTAGCTGCTTGCTCAGCTTTAAATTTCTTAGCGGCTTGCTCAGCTTCTAATTTCTTAGCTGCTTGCTCAGCTTCAAATTGCCTAGCAGCTTTTTCTGCTTCCAATTTCTTAGCTGCTTGCTCAGCTTCAAATTTCTTAGCTTCTTGCTCAGCTTCAAATTGCCTATCAGCTTGTTCTGCTTCAAATTTCTTAGCTGCTTGCTCTAACTCCATCCTTCTCAATTCCAACTCAGCCTTTCGATCTTCCCTTTCTGCTTGACGATACTCCCTCTCCACCTCCTGTACGTAATCTGTTAGGGCAGAACCCGACAATCCCATTTCTTCCCCCTTTGCCCTTAGTTCTGCCGTAGTAAGTTTAGGAGTGGCCATTTTTCAGAGAGGTAACTCAGCAGATAGAGTATAGATTATCTCTAAACAAATATATAGATAATGATCAAATACAATTAATCTATATATTTTATAACACACCACACAACACAACACAATCACTCAGTGACAAGAGTAGAATCAGGACCACAGACCTATGCAGACGTGTGAAGTGTGAACAGGCAAGATAAGTCTTAACCCTTATCCACATTCACTCTAGCTGGATTCTCACTAATAGGATATCTCCATCCTCTAACTAAAGATCCCGTTGTCTAAAGATCCCGTTTACGAAAGATCACGTTTAGGAGCCCCCAATAAATGTCGTGTATGTAAAGAATGAATGTAGTAGTTATTTGCTCTTCTTTACCACTTTAGTGTCGTCCCTGGAGTGAGGGGAATCAACACCCACATTTCTTTTAATTCAATATCACTATCCTGTAGATATCCAGCAGACTCCGTCCACAACACTCCCTCAATCTGAAGACACCTTCTTCTCACTCTTACTCACCCCTGGATTATGCCCCCTCTCATTCTTCCCCAACATAACATACTTGACAACTCTAGCTTCACAAATAACAAAACAAGAAATTGATTAAAGCAAAGAGTATATGTAGGAGAAATGTGTGTGTGTATATAAAGTGTAGAATGTGTGACGTATATTCTAAAATGTCTGTAGACTCAGATCAGTGTTCAGGAGTATAGTCATTCACATCACTGTGCTGAGAACACACTAGCACCATTCAGTCCAGAAAAGCAACCTCACCAAGGTGATGCTCCTCCGGTCACGTGAAGACTTCCTCCGTTGTCTCTTGAACCACTAGGATGCTTGGACACCCATGACAAACACTGTCTAATGAGAGTCTTCAATCTAATTCACACTATGAATTTCCTCTGTTATGTAATTGAATGTTAATTAGAAAATTCTAACATTATTGTCACTGCTACTGGGGAAATCTTACTTGATCTAGTGTCACTGGTTTTAAAGATTCCCCATATTAACAAAACAATCTGAAGTTCCAGGTATCAGTATAATATTTATATGACTGTTTCTGGTATCAGTGTTGTATATATATAATATATATAATGTTCTGACTGCTCAGTGATACACCTATCACTTGCTAAAACATAGGTATCATCAGCATATCCTGCTCAGCAGAAGTCAGGTTCCCGCAAACCAACTTGGGTATAAGCCCAATGTAGCGGCCTCTCAGCAACTTCTGTCTTCAAATTCATCTTCTAAAATGTGTTAGCTTCACTGGTCAAAATCATAGCACACATACGTGGACCTGTAAATGGAACCTGTAGAATAGAGAATACTATGGTGAGGGCAACTCAATCCTGGCCGGAATTAGGTGAGTGTAGGCCAATAGCAGCACTCAGATCTATAACAGAGATCCGATCTCTGTCATACGGCCAAATAACTCATCATATGATCTGAGACATGGCAACACCAGGAAAGAATAACGGAACGGGTAGAAACCCAGCAGATGCCCTACTGGAAGATCCTACCATTTCACATTCCTCTCCTCCCTCTCAACCACCCTTAATTTTCTCTAATTATTATTCCACTACATTGTCCTCAACTCCCTGAGTAAAATGATATATCACACAAGCTAGTTGAAGCCACACAATAGAATACTAGTGCCGACGCTCCTATGATATTTTCTAGCACCGCACTTATAGAAAATTCTATCCCTAATCATAAACATTATATCATCACACCTATAATACATTATATCACCGCACTATGATACATTATATTACCGCACTATGATACATTATATTACCGCACATACTGTACTCTATTCCTAATCATACTCTAAGTTAGATATGGTTAATAGCCTACCATATGCCTATTCCAGTTGCTAATCGAAACTAGGCGATCACAGACTGGATCTATGTCCGCCGATAACTATCAACATATTGACACCCCTAGTTTCTTTTATGTAACACAACTCGGAATACTGCATCGCTCTTTCCAACTTCAGAAATCTGGTCAACTCTCTCCACTTGTTTACTGCAACGCTTTTTATATTGGGCTGTGAGTGACGTCACCAAAAAGTCCAGACGCTTACCAGTCCAGAGTCTGGTTCCTCCTCCTGTTCTAGACTAACTGGAGTCAACCCGCGGTCAAATTTGCTTACATTTGGGGAAATTCCAGTCCGTCCGGGAACCAGAGAATTCCCCACATCAGAGGATCCATCCCGCCTGTTTTCCAGACTCTCCGTCTATCACTTCAAAGCCCACTACCGCCGTGGCAGACAAATGACGCCGTTGTTCGTCTCGAGCAACAATTTTGTTAACAAAATGCCGACCGGTGTAGACATTGTAACGTGACGTATTTGTTCCGAACAATCCACATCATACAGATTCGCCGACCAGATGTAGACATTCTGACGCGACGTGTTTGGCTTCCCCGTTAGAAATGCCGATCTTGTGTAAACAATTTTAACGACGTATTTTTCTCAGTCTGTACATCAAAGGATTACTTGTTTTTTCAGACTTATGTCGGTCTGGTTGTCATTGATCGAATCTCAAGTTTATTTATGTGACAATATACAAGTTCTCCCTGGCCTAGGATGTAAACGACTTTCTCCGTAACGTAATCCCATTTATCCACTTAGGGTAACGCAGCGCGCGAGAATTGCAAGCGGTTCTCGCCGCGTTGGTAACTTACTGGATAAGTAAGCCGGCCGCTCAAGAAAGCAATGGCATACTAATGAGCGCAATCTTGACAAGAAATCAACGACAGCGGTAAAATGCTGGTGTTGACAGCGATGTCCTGTAAAGGATATGCAAATATATATATATAAATGAATGGGCATAATCTTGAACAAGTGAATAGGTACAATTATCTCCGATCAGTCATAACATCTTATGGGAGATGCCTTGAAGAGATTAGAACAAGAATTGTCATGGCGAAGATAGCCTTTTGACCAAGATGAAAAACATACTGACCAATAAAAACATGTCATTTGTAAAGAGAAAAAGAACGAACGAACTTTATTTTCAAAGGGTAACAAATTGGGCACTCAGGCCCGTCATACATTAGGCCCTCCCAATCATCTATATTTCATTCATCAATTCTGCATGTTACATTCACATAGGACAAACAATTGTCAAATGGATTTTGTAAACATTTCATTGGCACCTTGCCATCTTGACAGACGATAGTTTGTAAGGGATGGAGTTATTGCCTCTCCATAGCACAAAGCTTGGGCTAAAATATAGAGATCATGTGTTGCCCATGCAGCATGATCCCTCTCTCGGCCTGCCTAGTTCACTCCAGAGGAAAGGTAACACCTCTACATCTGGAACAAGACAAGCTGCAGAAGCTGCCGAATCAGCAAAGCAATGCTCTAATTGTCCGCCTGTCGGAGCTTCGATCCTAGACCAGCCGCCAACCAAGGCTTAGGGCCTTTTGTAAACATAAACAATGCATATTACAATGTTCTGTGTCAGGCAGACACACGTACACACGCACGTTCATAAACACACACACACACTCATACATACCTACATACATACTTACATCATTTGCTCAAACTCCCACAGTTATGCACACACTCAATAACATACAGATACACACTCCCTCACATACACTGTATGTAAGCACACATATCCACACAAACATATACACATACATACACGAACATACACACACATACACACACATTTACACACACGCACATACACACACGTACAAACACACATCGCACATATACACACAAACACACACACACACACAAACACCCATATACACATATACACAAATGTACACACATAAACACACATACACACATACACACAAACACACACACATATACACATACACGTACATACGCATATATAGACACATAAACATGCACATACGCACACACACATGCATACACACTCATGCACACACATACACACACATATATACACACATACACATATACATACATGCACGCACAAACACACAAACACACATACAATTATAGAAACACACACATAGATACAATATACACACCTACCCATCCACCCACACACACACACACACACACACACACACCTAGGCACATACACGCTGCCTCATATAATTACTAAACTAATATGAACTCACACACTTTACACACACATACACTGACGATTATCGTGAGCATCCTCACAAATAACACAAACACACACCCCATCGCTTAACACACAAATACACACTCTCTCGCATACACAGCATGCATGCACACATACACACACATATATACACATACATACACAAACATACACATAAACATACACATACACACGCACATACACACAGATATACACACACACCTACAAACACCTACCCATGTATACACATCCACACCCTTACACACATGCTTACACAAACACACTTAAACATCCCCCCACACACATCCACACATACACACATGCACGCACACATAAACACACATACAAACACACACACATACACACATATACACACAAGCACAGACACGCAGACATACACACATATACACACATACACACATACATACACATATATACACACACATACACACACATATACACATATACACTCACACACACATACACACATTCACACACATATAGACATGCACACACACACACATACATCCGCATAAACATATACACCCACATACACACATACACACATATTCATTCACACACACATTCACACACACACATATATATATAGACACGCACACACATACACCCACATACACATATACATCCACATACACACATATAAACACACACATAGACATCCACACACATATAAACACACACAAATAAACATCCACATACACACACATATAAACACACACACATAGACACACTTACACACAACCATCCATCCATCCACATACATACTCACACATATACACGCTGCCTCACATAATCACTAAAACGTCCACTTCACACACACACACACACACACACACACATATACACTGACGACTATCGTGAGCACCCTCATAAAAACTTTCAAAAACGGGGGAGAAATGGGAAAACTTGGAAAAAAATTGAAAATTTTGAAAATGAAAACATACATCGTGTAACGTAAAAAATGGTGGTGCAATTCGATAAGATAATTCCTGGAATTGACATAAACATGATGAAATAAGCAGTCATATAGTACTTGTTAAATTCACTCAAGAGTGAAGGAGTTCAAACAGTCAAAGAATGTCGATGTGCTACATAGAACCTATGCTTTTGTATGGATGTGAAGCGTGGACAATGAGCAGACAAGCTGAAAAACATCAGATGGATGTAGAAATGTGGTTTCTGGGGAGAATGCAAAAATACCATGGACAGACAGAAAAACCAATGACCAGGTCCCACAAGAAATAAATGAAAACCGAAAACTATTAGAAATTAGACGTAGACAGTCACAATGTTTTGGACATGTTGTGAGAAGAAATAAATTGGAGAACTTGGTGACATCTGGCAAGATCGAGGGGAAGAGAACAAGGGGAGGGCAGAGAAGTAAATACCTGGATGGCTTGGCCACATTTTATGGTCGAGACAAGAACACTGAGCTGATCCACGATTCTGGTGATCGAGTGAGATGGCAAAACATGACCGCCCACGCTTACCGGCATGGCACATGATGATGATGAGGTTCAATAGTTAGCCATTACTTTTTGAACAAGAGGTCAAGGTTGAAACCCAGCTTAATGCCGAGGTAGGTGCTGAACCGCCTACCCCGCCACCAGCGAAAAAAAAGGGGGGGGGAGGTTTAAGAACGAGCTCTCTTATTCTTTCTACCACGTTGACGTCTCCACTGTCTTTACCAGTTAATTACCCGTCCAATATTCACATCAATGCAGATTAACAAGCTGCTTGCAATATTTCATTAAATGTTTGTGTACTTCACAATCATTGTATTTCATGACTGTACTCTAGTCAGGCAGGCGTTGGTTATGGCAGTTCTTTTCTTTATCTCTGTGAATCTTCCATTGGCTGTCGCTGTAGGGTCCAGATGTTTACAACAAGATGTACCTATGTTCACCTCCTATTCATTAAAACATGCAGTTGTGCGTGTGGATCGTGAGCGCGTTTACTTCCAGACATTTGTATTTGCTGATAATATGACACAAAAGAGAAGCGATGGCAGGTACTCTCCCAACACACACACACACGCACGCACGCACACACACACACACACACACACATGCACGCACGCACGCACGCACACACACACACACACACACACACACTTGTGGCTTTGTTCAGTTGTGCTAATATTCACGTAATGTAACCCCCATTCGGCACATACTCCTTTCAAAGATCTGCCTATATGTACACACAGAATATTGACCGATTGATAATACAGCAAATACCCATGTGATGAATACTTGAAATTCTAAGAATATGCCCTTGCCATCCTCACTGCCAGTCTTAAGCAGACTCGAAAACTTGAAAAGCTGCAAAATAATGCCATTCGCATTATTTTGGGCTGTGCAGCAATGAGATACATCGGCACCTTTCCGTCTTGACAGACGATAGTTTGGTACATTGTGCTTCAGAAAGGCTTAATAACTACAAGCCATGGCGGTGGCGAGTGTGGCCGATAAGGCCAATTCTTGCTGCAAATGTTTGTCCACAGTGAATGCATGTGAAAACATGATCATTTCCACCAAGATGCACCATCTTACGTCTCTCACGCTTTATCTTTATCGCATGCTTTATCTGCAATCATTTTCTCCTTTGTCTCTATTCCATCTCTGATAGCTGGTGATGCATTCAATGTAGTGGTTTGGAAAGAACAGTAATGGAAGCAAAGGTTCCTGGGTGAAGAGGCAGAAGTCGACCGGCACGAAGATGGACACAGAACACTGAAGACGTCCAGGGCATGAACATTCATAAGGCACGGGAACTGGCAAAGGATCAAGAATCTTTCCGGTTGGCTGTAATGAAGGCGAGGTTTTGAACAAGACCTGTTACATAATTATGAGTGGGGCAATTGATTTTCGAACGAACACTGGTCACCTAATAACAGACACCCATGTTGCAATAAGTATAAATATGCAAATATCATTATAAGAAACACTTACCAATGAAAAATCCGTACCTATTTCTACAACTATGTTCTAGACTAAAGGTTATAATGGACATCAGCCGTATATTTGAAATGGCTTTACACAAGTCTATGTATCTACCACAGAATGTGTCCTTGACTACATGTGACAACAGATCGGCTTCATATGTCAGACGAACACATGTCATTTTCACGCTCATGACCCAGAATTTGTACTTTCACTTCTGGAATGTCAGTAAATTCTTATCTGTTTATTTGTAGTTAAAACTATAGCACAAAAATGTACTTGTATACCATAGACAAAACGTGTTGCTATTTGCTGAGAGCACACCAGATGGTCATTTTCAGATAAACAAATTGACAGATTTAACAAATAAAAATACTTTTGGCAGATAAGCGTTCTTGAAGGATCATTAAACTGCACACAAAAATGATTAAAATATGACTCCAGTATATTATTTTTAAGTGGCCTTGAGATCCCAGGTCGACCTAGTCTATGGGTACCAGGAAATATCTTGGGAAGTAAAGGCGGCTGGTGTAATACCGACCACATGAGCCACCTAGGGCCGATTGGTCTATACAAATACAGGTCTAGCACCATATGTCTAGTGCGCCTTAAGATGTAACAGTGTCCTTTACTTTACTTACCTCTACAAATGGCAAGCGATGGCGCAAGTAAAAAGTAACTAATAGTTTCAAATTTTACAATAGCGTAGAACAAATATTAATTTTTTTTTTTAAACGGCTTCAGTTATCTTTCTAATCAGCCAGTTCATCGATTATAGACTGCAAATATAGAATTATTATAGACACACTCGTGTACTCTTTCGACGATAATTCATAGTTTGGTACTCATAATGCTCGAGGTAATCAGCTAGCCCGTGGAGAAAACATTACCAGCCTTGACCTCATCTCTGTATACTATGTGCGGAATCTTCCACTGGTCTCATCTTAATATAGGATGATAAGTAAGTAAACACCATCCTCGGTGATTGTATACATGGAAAAGACCTAGGAGTAATTAATATTCGCAATCAAGTTGACAACATATCGATTCCAAAGATATTCAAAAATAGTTTCGTAAGAGCTAGAACTAGACCACAATCGTAAATACACACACATAATGACAAGCACTCACACAGACGTATATGTATAATATTAAAATGGCGCATGCCATTTATAGGACACTAGCTGACCCTGTCCGGCTTCGCCCAGTCCCTGGTGGGGAGCATCTCATTTAATTCATATAAGTAGTCATATAAGTTCTCATTAAATTCATACAACAAAAAAAGTAACTTAAAAGAATGTCCTTCCACACACCATTCATTATTTTTAATGAAAACTCTTTCTAATCACCTGCATGACTACAGTAACTTCTTAAGCAAAAAAAGATGAGTTACAATGTTTCTGCATTGTGCATTATTTTTATGAAAACTTTGAAAATGCCTTACAGATTGTATCATTATTTATTATAACTCATATGCCGGTACATAACTATGGACAAAGAGTTTATAAATCTTTGAAAACGATGCCACAATATGACTATAAGTTATACAGAAAAGTTATGCCCCTTGAAATAACTTTTACAGAGTTAGGTCCCCTGAGATATATGAAATTATGATGAAAAATGAAAAAAAATGAAATAATACTGAGTAAGCAGGCGATTTCACACTAACAAAATATCACAGTTGGCAGCGCCGGATTGAAAGGAAGGCGTGTAGAAAATTTCATCTCAATCGGATGGGCCGTTCGCGAACAAATAAAGGACATACACACATAAATACATACATACATACAGATGGACGGAGATTGCCTTTTATATATAAGATTTCGAACAACCCCAAGTTCATTTACGAGGTAATTTTACGTTCAGTAATTTGCCAATGCAATGTCAAACTACTGAGCGTAATCTTGCCAAGAAATCAACAGCGGTAAAATGCTGGTGTTCACAGCGATGTCCTGTAATAGGATGTGCGAAAAAAAAAATTGCCATTGCTTTCTGAATGAACGTCGAAGTCGAACTGACGGCTGTATGGAATGAACACACTATTCTGCCGTCAGTGCGCGCACGCACGCACACAATCACAAACACTCTCTCTCTCTCACTCACACACACACACACACACACACACACATGTATAATCATCAAGTGCCTTGCTGGTTGGCGTGGGCAATCAAGCCCCTCCACAAATTGCGATCTCTGACAGCATGGATCAATTCGTGTGCTGACTCCCTTCCGTGCCATGACACAAGACTCAAGAATATTTTCTTGCTGTCTTCCTCTATCTCTTTTTTCACAAATCATTCTGGTTGCCATGATATTTTCCAGCCTTTGTCTTCTCATAATGTGGCCAAAAGATGATGACTGTCTCTTTCTAGTGATTGTGATATGTTCTTTTTCAGACTTAGCCTCACTAAAAATGTCCAGATTGCTCAATTTGGCTGTCCAAGGAATTTTCAGCATCTTTCTCTGAAACCACATCTCCAAGGCTTCTATGAAATGTTTCGCCTGTTAACTAATTGTCCAGGATTTGCAGCCGTATGTTAAAACCGGCTCTATGTAAGAACTCGTTTACTAACTTCCAATGACGGGGTCTTATTGCACAAAAGGTTCTTCATTTGATAGAATGCAGTTTTTACTTGTCCGATTCTGTTCTTTATCTCTGTGATACATCTTCCATCTGATGTTATCCATGTGCCTAGATATCTGAATTTCTGCACTTGCCCCAAAATTACGTCCTTCACTTTAATTGGACATTTAGGCACAATCTCTTCTTTTTTTATATCACTATGACTTCCGTCTTTCTATTTTTCAAGCTAAGGCCCATTTTTCACTTTCTACAACCACTGTATGTATCCTTTCTTTTAGTTCATCCTGACTTGTTGCTATCAAGACGGTGTCATCAGTTGAACTTGAAGTTATTTATATTATGTCCAACAACCAGGATCCCAGACATATGTTCTATAGATCTCATTATATGTTCACTGTACGATGAGAACAAATCGGGATAGATTACACAACCTTGTGTGACTCCCTATCTTTATACACTGACATTTTTCTACCAGGTTGTTGATTCTTACTGCTGCTGTTTGCTGCCAATATATGCTGTTTATTATTCGGAGACCTTTGCCATCGATGTTTAGATGCCCTAGTAGTCTGATTATTTCCTCTTGTTTCACATTGTCAAATGCTTTTGTGTAGTCTATGAAGCATAAGTACAGATCTGCTGTTACGTCCCTTTGCTCTTTTTAATAGTACATAGAGAATATATATATATATATATATATATATATATATATATATATATATATATATATATATATATATATATATATATATATATATATATATATATATCGCTTAAAAGTCGACAGAGTCGACTTCATTGCACCGGGTTTTATCCCATATGGCTTGGTCTCTTTCCGCAGCGCGGAAAGCGTCGCATAAAGCACGAACTCAGTAGCTCTAGGGACGACCCACAGGAGTCTCCGAAAATTTTCACTCGTGAGCCGAAGGAAGCGGCCTGGCATCGAACCAACAACCTTCGGAGCCCGAGTCAAACGGCTTGACCACTTCGCCACGGAGTCTCCTATATATATAATTTATGTTGCATGTCCTTCACATGACGTAGCAGTCAACCCCAGCATTTTCGCTGTTCGTGATTCCTGGGCAAATTTTACGTTCAGTAGTTTGCCATTGCTTTCTGAACGACCGGCATCTATACCTTTTTCGAAAAAACCAGCACCGCTGTGTTTCGAACCCGGGTATATGGGCTCACAAACCGCGTTCAGCCCTTAGCCACTGAGACCGGTTCATCACACATGTTTGGTTTAATCTTGTTTCCTATTATTCTCATAATTAGTCTCAGTAACAGCTTTGTCATGTGACTCATAATAATTATTGTGCGATGCTCTTCACATTCTAAAGCTTCCAGTGTCGTTGACAAAGCTATAAAGATTAATGTTATTAGATCGCTAGGAATGTACCAACTAATGTACATGTCATTCACAAATTTTGTCAATATTCGATTCCAATATTTCCCAGAGCCTCAACTTCCTCCAATGCAATGCCTGGACAGGGTGCCTTTCCTTTGTTCATGTGATGTAGTGCATCTTCAACTTTCACTGCAAGTATTGGTGGACCTTTGCCATTGTTTTGAATATTTACATCCCTCTCCTATTATCATACAGCTCTTCCAGATATTCCATCCATCTATTGACTATAGCATCTTGTCCCATCAATATTGCACCGTTCATCGATTTTAAACATCCAGTGCTATTTCATGTTTTCCTACCTGTTATTGTATTTATGATACATTACATTATGATTCGCCTAAAGACTGATCATCGCAAGACAAGGACAGAGACATTAAAATTAGCAACATGGAATGTTAGGACGTTAAACGGCGACGACAAATTAGAGAACATAAAACAAGAACTAGAAAGAGAAAAAATTAATATTTTAGGGATGTGCGAAACGAGATGGACAGGAGCAGGCATCAAGATAGATGAAGATTTTAAGATTATTTATTCTGGAGGTGAAGATCGACAAAGGGGAGTGGCAATTATTTTGGACCGGAAAAAATTAACATCTGTTCAAGGATATTGGGCCGTGTCGGACAGAATTCTACTAGTTAAATTAAGTGGCAGATCTTTTAGCATAAATGTAATTCAAGTATATGCTCCAACAGGACACTCCAGTGAAGATAATGTAGAGGAATTTTATATTGACATAGAGTCTGCCTTAAAGAAATGTAAACATTCAGGAATAAACATCATAATAGGGAACTTCAATGCAAAAGTAGTAAATCAAGGTGATAGATACACAGTAGGAAACTATGGTTTAGGAGAAAGAAATGAAAGAGGATACAGACTCGTAGAGTGGGCAAAAGAACAGGAAATGATTGTAGGAAACACAACACCCTAGAAGATTATGGACATGGAAGAGTCCTGATAACAGGATTAGAAACCAGACTGACTGCATTCTGATTAGCAGAAGATTTAGAAACGCGTTAACAATAGCAAAAACAGTTCTCAGTGCTGATTGTTATAGTGACCACAGATTACTTACAGGAACATTGAGGGTAAAGTTGAAGAAAGTCAAGTATATAACAGGAAACACTAAATATGATTTGTGTACATTGAATAATGACAAGGAAATACAAAACAAATTCAACATAGAAGTACAGAACAGATTTGATATATTATCTGATCTAGAGATCTTATTCCAGGGTGTGGATGATCAATGGGAAATGTTGAAGAATTCAATTAGTTTGGCTGCAGAAACAATTATTCCAAAATTAAAGAAGGTGGGTCGTAAGAAATGGATGACTGAAGAAATTTTACTCCTAATGGAAACAAGAAAACTCAACAAAAATAATCCTTCCAAATATGAAGAAATTCACAAACAAGTCAGAATATTATGCAAGGAGGCACAAGAAGCATGGCTTGAGGAAAAGTGCTTAGAAATTGAAAAACAACACAACAGTCATAGTACCAAATTAGTGCACAAAAGAATTCAGGAACTTACTAATAAAAGAACAAGTACACCAAAAGGCTGTCTAAAGACTAAAGATGGCAAAATCCTAATAGAAAAATATCAGATTATACATGTACGGACAGATTATGTGAAAAATCTTTATGAGGATAACAGAGAGGAACAGTATGATATTATATTTAATAATGAAGGACCGCCAATTTTGAAGATGGAAGTTCGAAATGTTTTTAAGCATATGAAAGCTGGCAAGGCCCCCGGTGTAGATAACGTCACAACAGGAATGATTAAAGCTTTAGAAGAATATGGATTAGATCAAGTCACCAGACTGCTGAAAATATTATATGGTACTGGAGATATACCTTCTGAATTATGTAACTCTGTGTTTTTTGCAATCCCAAAGAAATCATGACCCTTGAAATGTGATCAACATAGTACAATTAGTATAATGAGTCACATCACAAAGATTTTGCTACGAATTATCATGCAAAAAGTGAGGAAGAAATTGAAACCTGAAATAGGGGAAGAACAATGTGGGTTTGTGGAAGGAAAGGGTACAGTAAATGCTGTGTATATGCTGAGAACAGTGATTGAACGTGCTATAGAAGTAAACAAGGATATAGATCTTTGCTTTATTGACTACACAAAGGCTTGTGATAGAGTTAGACATGTCAACATGGTGGATATGCTTGCAGATCTACAAATTGATGGGAATGACATTAGACTTATAAAAAACATATCGAAAAAAAAACAAGCTGCCATAAGGATTGATAATGAAGTGGGACAATATCAGCCTATTAAGAGAGGTGTTAGGCAGGGATGTGTAATGTCTCCAGATCTTTTTTCCCCGTACAGTGAAAATATTTTCAGAAATGTAGAAGATATAAATGGAATCAGCATTGGAGGACGCAGCATCAATAACATTAGATATGCAGATGATACAGTATTGATTGCAGATAATGGGCAGGATCTGCAACAGAGGTTAGAATTAAATTGTAAAAAGACACAGGTTATGGTCGTCACTAGGAAGAATGAAGTACCACAATGTAATATACAAGTAAATGGGAATATTCTTCAACAAGTGAATCGGTAAAATTATCTCGGAACAGTCTGATGGGAGATGCCTTGAAGATCTTAGAACAAGAATCGCCATGGCGAAATTATCCTTTAGCAAGAAAATAACATTCTTACCAATAAAAAGATGTCAATTGAAACGAGAGAAAGAGTGTTTAGGGGATACATAGAGCCTGTTCTTTTGTATGGATGTGAAACTTGGACAATGTGCAGTCAGCTGAAAAACATCTGATGGCTGCAGAATTGTGGTTTCTGAGGAAAATGCAAAGGATACCATGGACTGATAGAAAAACCAATGACCAAGTACTACAGGAGACAAATGAAAATCGTAAACTGATTAGAGAAATTAGACGTAGAAAGTAAACAATTTTTGGACATGTTATGAGAAGAAATGGATTGGTGAACTTAGTGACAACTGGCAAGATCGAAGGGACCAGACCAAGAGGAAGACCGAGCGGAAAATACCTGGATGGTTTGGCCACATGGCATGGATGAGACAGGAATACTGAGCTGATCCACGACTCTGGTGATCGAATGAGATGGCATAACATGACCGGCCACACTTATCGGCATGGCACGTGATATATATATATATATATATATATATATATATATATATATATATATATATATGTGTGTGTGTGTGTGTGTGTGTGTGTGTGTGTGTGTGTGGCGGGAGGGGGGGAAATGGTTTTCCACAAACGGCCAAAATATACCTGCGGACATTGACCAGAATATTTTTGAAACAATTTGGAAGTTCAGAGACCTGTCCTAGTAGACGACCCGATAAACTGGCGTTAACCCTCACAGGAAATGAAGTTGGGCTTTCCAATCAAGTAAGGTCAAAACCAACCTATGCTTTTGCTCTGAACTGTCAAGACACTAAGGTAGACAACGGGTGTGGTAGATATATGGGGACGGACACTCTCCATGACCTGAAACAATATGGCGGAGAGCAATGAACCCAGTTTATGACGTAGTGGGGCTAGATAAGTGTATAGATGCATATGAGTCAAAGCGATGCGTTAATTTGATTGGAGGGTTACCCGCGAGACGCAGGGAAGCCAAGGCCACGTGACTCCAGAAAGGAGCCAACTTAGCAAGAATATATACACGGAACATAGGCAGTTGGAGAGATTTGCAGTTTGACTCTGGTTACGGCGAGTGCTTAGACTCATAAGCCGTTTGGACCACGAAGGCACCTAGCAAATCTGTTCGGGTAGATAAACCTAAGGAGCAGAAGAAATACAGACTTATGGAATCACAAAGTGGTGGAAAGAGCCTGCCTATATTGGAAAGTTGTGCAATCACAAGACGAGGGTGGTCTTGGTGGAAAGAGCCTGCCTATATTGGAAAGTTGTGCAATCACAAGACGAGGGTGGTGACCAGACCAAAGCACCCGTAGGCAGACGTGCAAGCATCAGCCGCGCGACAGGACCTTACGTAAGTTGATGTAGGATTTAGCTAGATACTTGTTAGAATATAGTCGGACGCGTGTAATACGACCTTAGTTCAGAAAGCAATGGCAAACTACCATACATATGAACTGGAAACAAATAGGTATATTAAGCTCCTGCGAGAAGAAACGTACTAAACATCAACACGTTGCACATACCTTACAAGGAGATCCATCTCATATCCCGAAATACAGGTGAAAATTCGAAATCAGAAGCACTCAATAAATATATAAAATGAATAATATAATAAAATTTAAAAAAAAACACACACAAACACGTACAATACGACACACAGAACGACGTTTCGATTCTCAGAATCTTTGTCAAGTACAGGACAACACGGATAGATACGACAACGAAATGTAAAAAAGCACAAAACTAACAATCACAACCACTGTCAAAGACTCGACCGCATCCCCTCCGCCAGGAAGAGCAGTCAATCTTAAAGAGGCCAGGAGGTGATACGGTGCCCGAGGTAAGGGCAGGGGTGATGAGGTAATGGGAGATGGGTTAACCATTCCCTCATGAGACACGCAGGCGATGTTCAGAGAGTTAGCACTCTAATCACGATAACATCACGCCTCGTGGTAGCCACAGAGGAGTTGAGTATACACTCAACGTACCACGTCTGCCATCAGCGTGCCATGTGAGGTAACACGCACCAAGGTGAAGGTCAATCTACGTGGTGTGTGACCACGGGATGAAAGATTGTCAGACGGGAGGACAGGACCTGTAGTGTGCACTTCGTTAGAGTAGCGATAGGGTTTCTTGTGTTTATTTGTGTAGAAAGTTAGCATAGGGGTTAGCAGCTCGTGATAGATAATACTGTGGCTTTATGTTGTGTGTTTCAATAGCGACTGTTCACTGATTGTAGCGAGCCAACGGCAATAAAATGTACCATTTATTTTCCTCGCACACGACTTGCAAGTTGTCTTGTATGGTGTGCCAGCAGTACCCGATGATGCCTGTCAGTTGAGTTGTTGACAGGCAAGGGTAATTGTGGTGTTGTGATATATTAGATTTTCACAAACGTAACATCACGATTAAATATTTCCAGGACGACAAAAATCGGCGTTCACCGCAACGGATTTATTTGTTCCATAATGGTACGATCCAAGATTTAATATACCCGTTGGGAATGAAAAACATTAACTCGGAAAGGACCGTATAAATAGCAGCGCGCAGAGCGACATGGCCTGTTTGTACATCAGCCAGCATGAGACATAAGAACTGAAGCAGCGGAAGGAGTGAGAGAGTTTCAAAATTCATTAGAAAAGAACATCCTCAGCCTACGAAATCGCTGTGAGAAATTGCATCTCATTCAGATCATGAAACGTGTCGACATGTTGAGGTCATTCTGATAAATAAGGTAAACACCACATTTAATTCAGTTAAATTGTAGTTAGTTGTGAGCCTATTTTCCCAGAAGAGAGTTGGTAAGTAGACTCGGTTGAACACGTGTGGTGAACGAAGAAGTTAATTTAATTGTTATAGTTTATAGATAAACTATTAATTAAGAATACCCATATTGAATGTTATTTTCTCCCATTAGTAAACACCTGACTTAATGTATAAAAATCATTAATCCAAGTTGTACATTTAATTCTTAAGCAACTCAATCTACAATGATTTGGAATGGTGAGTTCTTAAAGAATAGTACAAACTAAATAATATTATACTCAGTTATAGTCACAAGATAAACTGTACAAGAGGAGAAGAATACAGTGTTTATTTTCTCCCAGCTAAGCAACTTAGTTAATGTATAAAACATTAGACACATGTTATACATTTTATTTCTTAAGCATGAAACTGAATCTACAATGAATTAGAGTGACTTAAGGAACTTCAGAATTCTTAGTACAGTGGTAAGGACAGAAAGTATATGGCCCACTGGTAAGATTAAAAACTAGTTTACATGTGCCAGCACTAATAGAGAATTTAGTGGAATGTGTATAGTCAAGTAGATGGAGCACATTAGTCAGTAAATTAATTTTTTTACATGAGCACATGGACAACCAAATAGTTTCTTTTAATTCCTGAGCACATGAGAACCAGCCAGAGCTCTACAGGTCTCATAATTTGTGTGATGGTACAGCCACTTGGGGTAAGGCAAATATATAAACATGGCTGTTAACCATGGGCAATAATAATATTTGTGCCTCATAATAGTTCGTAACCAACCGCCATGCAAGAAGTATTTTAATTCATAATGCCTGAATATGAATTGGATATATCACCTAAATTGTATGTATTTCATGAGAAACATGTGATAACTCCTGGACTCCATGTTGCTAAATCCTGGATGAATTGCCTAAGTGTGTCTAATGATCACAATGATCACTATGACATTGTTGATAACATGTCTGTGAGGATTCATGTGTGAGTTCATCATTGTTAAACAGATGTGAATGTATCATTTCATAAAATCCACCAGCATGCATGACTACAAGTTAGGTTGAAGGATGAGATGCCCTTGTAATGTCCTTCTGGGTGAATCTGTGAATGTATTCTGTGTAAAGCACCTACATATGCATGATTGTCATCCATATAGATATGATTGTGTCTGATGAATGGGTGAGACCTCATTGTGATGCCATATGGTGTAAACATGTTATGTTGTCATTTGGAAATCACATAAGTACCCACTTTACATGACAGTATGAAGAATGTGTGATGAAGGATTCCTATATGATCACCCATACCCATATGAATGTGTCTGTGGACTGAGTGAATTTATCAGCCATACATATGAATGATGTCAGAGTTGAGTGAGTGAGTGAAGTTACATGCTGAGTGAGAAAGAGGGAGTATAAGCCAACAGTCAATCTAATGATAGCCAGCAACTTTGATGTGGAATGCCATACCTATCACTAGAGAAATGCTTCGGTGTACCCCATAAACTAAAAACTAATTTAGTACACTCCGGCGCATAACACCACTTTGTATAAAGTATCATTCATATCTCTATCATCTAGTTTTGTGCGCTAAGCACGACACAAGCCATGTCATACATTACGCATAGCACCAGCATCTGTGTGTGTAATTTAAGCAAAATCCCACTTTGTAGTTCATGTTAACACATATGGTCTGTTGTAATGATAATAATGAATTTCAAAGATGATGAGGATGACTGTAATTTAATGAAAATGATATAACCATGATTATGATGAGAATGTTAGAATAATGTAATGATTTCTAATGTCATAAACATGATAATAATGATGATGATTGTAATAACAATGTAATAATTATGAAAATAATGATAAGGATTTTAATTACAATTATTATAAAAACCATGATGATGTTGATGATAATAATCAATGTTACATCCATGAGAAATGGAAGAAATCTTCTCACTTGAAGCATTTAATGAAGAAGAATACACCTGAAGGCTATACAAGAATAATACCAAATGTACTTATCTTGTTGATAAGCAAATACTCATGGAAATGGGACCTGACTTTTAAAAGCTCTTAATGTATAAGACCTTTTTCTTGAATAGAAAAAGATGAAGTAGAGAACAAAACTAGATACAGAAGAGAATGGTCAACATAATTGCTAAATTCCCAATCACTCAAGGTATTACTTCTAGAAACCTGAGGACAGGCATAGGTGATGATGAAACTGCGCATCTGTTAGTAAACCTTGAACATTTGATAGTGGAAGATTGGATTGAGAGCAAACAACTGTGTTGGTGATAACTACATGAAAACACCATGACTATCTTTCTTCTATGTTATTTTCTCTAAAGAACAGGATCCATTTTATTGTTTTCCCTGGTTATGTTCTTAGGCTTTTACATGTAAATCCTAATGTCATATTTCTGATATTATTCGAATTATGTGATTGATGGAATTTCAGGTAGTGGTCTTATTCATGTCAATCCAGACCTGACTTGGTGAAGTTTGAAGGCAGCACCTGTTGAGTGAGCACATGGTTGAGTGATGCCCTTGACAGAGTAGCGTCGAACCTTATCTACCTGCAACCATTCCATTTGTCTCATAGGAGAGGTAATCTTTATTTAAAATAAGTACCTGCCAAGACAAAGGAAAACAAGAGCCAAATTATGTTCTACTACACCCAGGAACAATAAATAATACTACAATTGATGATAGCCAGAGTGATTCCCAAAGCTGGAAGTGGAGAATCCTGATTGGAGACAGTTCTTTTTTTCAGATCATCCAGACCAGTAAAAGATTAGCTTTACAGGCCACTGCGAAAAATCTAAACGGTTAATTATCTACCTGATCATGGGCACATCAAGTCTGTAATATTTAATGTATATGTATATGTCCTTATTTCTATGACAGGAAATTGTAATTTTGAATGCACTTTACAAAATCCATATTTATGTGTATTAAATCAACAAAGAAAAATAAGGTCATGTCATGTATTGATTGTATTTTACTTGTCATAATAAAATTGTTTTAAATTACCCTAGATAGAATTAATTAGTTGGTAGAGGAGAGGCAAGGAACCACATAGGGAATAAATTGGGTATAAAAGGGAGTACAACTTTTTCAGTATTTCCTAAAGGTATTCCTTGGTTCTCTAAAACTCTATTTCTGGTCTCAACAATTGAGTCAGGACAACAAAATTAATTAAACGGACAGGATCACATGGGGAAAAATGATTTTTCATCATTTATCTCTGTGGGGTTGAGCCATCAATCAAACCCATATCCGACAAGTTGGGGGCTAAGTCCGGGTATTTCTTTAATTAGAAAGTAGAATATAGCAGGTTAGGATAGTAACATTCACCTAGTCATAGTTATCATATCATTAGATATTGATAAAGTAGGTAGATAACTCTAATCAGACATACGTGCTTTGCTTAAAGTCTATTCTCCAGGTATACAGGCGTATTCACCTTCAGAGAAGACAAGAAAAAGGTAAGAATGGCAGACACCGCCAGACTGAGAAATCTTTTCATGGAGACTGGTAAGCAGTGCGACCTAACAGGTAAGGAGTTAGCTCAGTATGTTAGCGAGGAATTCGAGAAACATGAATGTCTACAAGCTGAGAAGGAAAAGGAGGAAAGACGTCTACAAGCGGAGAATGAAAATAAGGAGAAGGATAGACAGGCAAACAGAGAACAAGAAGAAAGAAGACAAAAACATGAACTGGAAATGAGGAAGTTGGACAATGAAACCGAGTTACGACGACTGGAAATGATGAACCAACAGAATCCCTCAACAGATCAAAGTAGATCTTCAGCTGAACCACCAGGGGAAGCAGCTTCAGTTCAAGTGAACGCCATGTCTTTTCCATTGGAACCTTTCAATGAACAAACAGACATCATCGAAAATTATTTATCAAGATTCGAGAGGATGTGTGTGATGTGCGGACTGGAGGAGACCAAATGGGCAGTTAAATTGTCACAAGGACTTCGCGGAATTTCTTACGAAGTATTTTCTAGGATACGACCGGAGGAGTTGGGCAATTATAACATCCTAAAACAAGCCTTATTAGCCAGATTCGAGATAGACGGAGAGAACTACAAGAAACAGTTCAGGACTGCTCGGAAGGAAGCTGGAGAGAACTTCTCTCAATACGTAGAAAGACTAAGATCCTACCTAAACAAATGGCGTACCATGTCTAGATTTGAGGAAACCTACCAAGATCTAGAAGAAATGATTCTGATAGATCAACTCAAACAGAAAATGTCTCAGGACATGAGAGCATTTTTAACACAGAATGGAGCTGAGAGATTGAAGTCTATCATTACTTTGGCAGAGAGATATGAAAAGTCGCAGAAAGAGGCGGGAGGTAATCAACGAAATACCAATAATCTTCCTCGCGAATTCCCTCAGAAGACCAAAGATAAAGGAGAACCGAAATCCAGCAAACCAAATGGATCGAATGGATCAAATAAGACCACTACAAATCAGAACCAGCAGTTCAAGTGGGAGAAGAAGCTCTACTGCAGCCATTGTAAAAATCATGCTCATAACACAAGGGATTGCAAAAAGAAGCCTCAACCTCTTACCACAGCCTGTGCAGTAAAACCTAAAGCAGCGAGAAGGAACCAGAATGCTTATTCCAATATGGACACGCAACGGAACACCAACTTCAAACTGCCAGTCATAGAATCTGTCAACCTGAATGGATGGACAGTGGAATGTCTCTATGATACAGGTTTATTTTTCGACGCAATTGTACAAGCCTCATTGGTAAACCCAGAGCAAGTTACAGATGAAACCGCCGAAATACAGGGATTTCTGAAAAGTTCCGTACCTATGACACTTCCTGTTGCCAAGGTCAGCATAACTTCACGCTATGTTACGGGAGAAATCAGAGCAGCGGTCATGGAAGATCCAATCTACCCTGTCATGCTTGGATGTCGATACGTCTTTTTAGGAGAACCAGTACAGCCAATGATAGCATCAGCGGTGACTACGCGCCAACAGGCCAAGGAAACTCCAACGACTACGACACCAGCAAATCTTCAGCCCGAAGATTTAAAACAAGCCCAAGCAACAGATAGTTCACTTGGGACGTGCTTCCGTAAGTTGCCAAAATCACATACACCTCCTGGGAAGGGTGATCTCTACATGAAGAATGGAATTCTTCACAGAAAGGCAGGAAAGTTAGGACAAGAGTATTCTCAACTGGTTGTTCCAACTACTTACAGAACACAAATACTGGAGATGGGACATAGTATGCCGTTTAGCGGACATATGGGAATCAACTCAACCATGCAACGAATCTCAACTCACTACTACTGGCCTGGAATAAACGCGGACATTTAACGATATGTCAAATCATGCCCAGAATGTCAGAGAGTAGCCCCAAAGCACTGGACACCACCAGCAACATTAGGGGAAATGCCCATCACTGGCACACCATTCGAGAAAGTGGCTGTGGACATAGTCGGACCTCTCACCCTGACAAAGAAGAGGAATCGATTCATACTAACACTAGTAGACACATGCTCGATGTGGGCGGAAGCTGTGCCGATGCCTTCGAGTGATTCCAAGCATGTAGCAGAAGCTCTACTTGGAATATTTACAAGATTAGGATTTCCAATCCGGATCCTGACTGACAACGGATCTCAGTTCAAAGGAAAGTTGATGGAGGAAGTGTTTAGAATGTTCCAATCTAGGCAGATATGTACTTCTCCATACCACCCTGCTTCAAACGGAGCTGTGGAAAGATTTAATGGGACACTAATAACCATCTTGAAGAAACTAGCTCAAGAAAAACCAGAGGCGTGGGATACATACATTCCGGCAGCACTTTTTGCGTACCGCGAGGTACCACACAAATCTACGGGAATTGCACCAGCAACACTTTTGTTTGGTCGTCCAATTAAGGGACCATTAGAAGCTTTACTTCGTACCTGGACTGATGATTCAGTTGATGAAACTGTTGTGACTGCATCCGCATATGTGGAAGAGTTAAAACAACGACTTCAACTTGGCTGGAAATTAGCCGCAAGCAACCTACGACAAGCACGACGTAGAATGGCCCTAAATTTCAACCAGAAAGCGAAAGATAGAGAGTTACTGGTGGGAGAAAAAGTACTATTACTTCTTCCCACAAGTCAAAACAAGTTGCAAATCGGTTGGAAAGGACCTTATGTAGTAAAGGAGAAAATTTCCAGAACAAACTACAAGATCGCTATAAAGGGGAAAGAGAAAATCTTTCATCTCAACCTGTTACGGAAGTACAACGAGAGACCCCCCACCGAGACAGCACATTTGATAGCAATGGCCGTAGCAACAGAAGTTGAGCATGGAAACTCAATGGGAGTGGAGTATCCACTGCAATTCAACGAGACTTATCGAGATGTGGACATTAGTTCAACATTAACGACGGATCAGCAGCAGCAGATTCGAGAGTGCTTAGAGAATTATGCAGAGATACTAACAGACAAGCCAGGATTAACAAATCTTGAAGAATTCGACATGAAGTTGAAGGATACAACACCTGCGCGAGTCAAAACCTACCCTGTTCCATACGCCAAAGCCAAATCTCTCAAAGATGAAATTCAACAATTGCTTTCAGCTGGGATAATATCACCTTCTGAATCACCTTACAATGCAAGTGTAGTTTTATTGAGGAAACCCAATGGTGAACATAGATTATGCATTGATTATCGGCAGCTGAATGCGGTGACAGAGTTCCAACCGGAACCACTGCCAGATCAGAATCAACTTTTCACCAGCCTCAACAGAGCAAAATTCTTCACAAAGATAGATCTCAGCAAAGGATATTATCAAATCCCAGTGAAAAAGGAAGTTAGACCGTGGTTAGCCTTCAGCACTCCTGATGGACACTATGAATTTAACGTTCTTCCTTTCGGATTAAGCAATGCACCTAGTGTCTTCACTCGCATGATGAGGAAACTTTTAGGACCATTGGAAAATCCACGTCTTAGCAACTTCATGGATGACATCCTGATTGCTACAGAAACATTCGAGGAACATCTTGAGACATTGAAGATACTGTTCAACCGCCTGAAAGAAGTGGGGTTGACTGCAAGACCAAAGAAGTGCCAGATTGGGTTCAGGCAATTAGACTTTTTGGGACACACAATATCTCAAGGAAAAATGCAACCTCATGATGGTAATGTGGAGAAACTAAGAAATGCACCGCGACCCAGAACCAAAAAGGATGTTCGATCTTTTGTATCTCTCTGTGGATTTTACCAAAGATACATCCCAAACTTCAATTCCCTCGCATCTCCGTTGACAAATCTCACTCGGAAAGGGGAACCAGAAAAGGTTGTTTGGTCTGCTGACTGCGAGAAAGCGTACGCGGAGTTAAAGAAAGCCTTAACAGCAAAACCAGTTCTTCATCTACCAGATCTAACACGTCCATGGATACTTAGGACGGATGCAAGCAACATAGGAATTGGTGCCACCTTATTACAAGGAATGGATGAGGATAAATCAATGCTCTTTCCAGTTGCCTATGCCAGTAGAAAATTGAATTCAGCCGAACGCAATTATTCTACCATTGAAAAGGAATGTTTAGCTTTAGTCTGGGCAGTAGAGAAGTTTCAGGCGTACCTGTATGGGAAACACTTCACAATACAGTGCGATCATCAACCTCTCACGTTCCTGGCAGCATCCAGAAACTTAAACGCTCGACTAATGAGATGGTCGTTACTTCTACAACCGTATTCATTCCAAGTTGAATATGTTCCAGGAAAGATGAATGTAGGAGCAGACTTTCTCAGCAGACATCCTATTGAAGATTCTGTACAAGAATCAAAGGACAAGAAAGGATTAGAGGAAATATAAGCTTGTTACGCTTGCTCAAAGCTACTGTTCTTCAGGCGAACAACAGTCTGAGAGGGGAGCCATGTGATATATTAGATTTTCACAAACGTAACATCACGATTAAATATTTCCAGGACGACAAAAATCGGCGTTCACCGCAACGGATTTATTTGTTCCATAATGGTACGATCCAAGATTTAATATACCCGTTGGGAATGAAAAACATTAACTCGGAAAGGACCGTATAAATAGCAGCGCGCAGAGCGACATGGCCTGTTTGTACATCAGCCAGCATGAGACATAAGAACTGAAGCAGCGGAAGGAGTGAGAGAGTTTCAAAATTCATTAGAAAAGAACATCCTCAGCCTACGAAATCGCTGTGAGAAATTGCATCTCATTCAGATCATGAAACGTGTCGACATGTTGAGGTCATTCTGATAAATAAGGTAAACACCACATTTAATTCAGTTAAATTGTAGTTAGTTGTGAGCCTATTTTCCCAGAAGAGAGTTGGTAAGTAGACTCGGTTGAACACGTGTGGTGAACGAAGAAGTTAATTTAATTGTTATAGTTTATAGATAAACTATTAATTAAGAATACCCATATTGAATGTTATTTTCTCCCATTAGTAAACACCTGACTTAATGTATAAAAATCATTAATCCAAGTTGTACATTTAATTCTTAAGCAACTCAATCTACAATGATTTGGAATGGTGAGTTCTTAAAGAATAGTACAAACTAAATAATATTATACTCAGTTATAGTCACAAGATAAACTGTACAAGAGGAGAAGAATACAGTGTTTATTTTCTCCCAGCTAAGCAACTTAGTTAATGTATAAAACATTAGACACATGTTATACATTTTATTTCTTAAGCATGAAACTGAATCTACAATGAATTAGAGTGACTTAAGGAACTTCAGAATTCTTAGTACAGTGGTAAGGACAGAAAGTATATGGCCCACTGGTAAGATTAAAAACTAGTTTACATGTGCCAGCACTAATAGAGAATTTAGTGGAATGTGTATAGTCAAGTAGATGGAGCACATTAGTCAGTAAATTAATTTTTTTACATGAGCACATGGACAACCAAATAGTTTCTTTTAATTCCTGAGCACATGAGAACCAGCCAGAGCTCTACAGGTCTCATAATTTGTGTGATGGTACAGCCACTTGGGGTAAGGCAAATATATAAACATGGCTGTTAACCATGGGCAATAATAATATTTGTGCCTCATAATAGTTCGTAACCAACCGCCATGCAAGAAGTATTTTAATTCATAATGCCTGAATATGAATTGGATATATCACCTAAATTGTATGTATTTCATGAGAAACATGTGATAACTCCTGGACTCCATGTTGCTAAATCCTGGATGAATTGCCTAAGTGTGTCTAATGATCACAATGATCACTATGACATTGTTGATAACATGTCTGTGAGGATTCATGTGTGAGTTCATCATTGTTAAACAGATGTGAATGTATCATTTCATAAAATCCACCAGCATGCATGACTACAAGTTAGGTTGAAGGATGAGATGCCCTTGTAATGTCCTTCTGGGTGAATCTGTGAATGTATTCTGTGTAAAGCACCTACATATGCATGATTGTCATCCATATAGATATGATTGTGTCTGATGAATGGGTGAGACCTCATTGTGATGCCATATGGTGTAAACATGTTATGTTGTCATTTGGAAATCACATAAGTACCCACTTTACATGACAGTATGAAGAATGTGTGATGAAGGATTCCTATATGATCACCCATACCCATATGAATGTGTCTGTGGACTGAGTGAATTTATCAGCCATACATATGAATGATGTCAGAGTTGAGTGAGTGAGTGAAGTTACATGCTGAGTGAGAAAGAGGGAGTATAAGCCAACAGTCAATCTAATGATAGCCAGCAACTTTGATGTGGAATGCCATGCCTATCACTAGAGAAATGCTTCGGTGTACCCCATAAACTAAAAACTAATTTAGTACACTCCGGCGCATAACACCACTTTGTATAAAGTATCATTCATATCTCTATCATCTAGTTTTGTGCGCTAAGCACGACACAAGCCATGTCATACATTACGCATAGCACCAGCATCTGTGTGTGTAATTTAAGCAAAATCCCACTTTGTAGTTCATGTTAACACATATGGTCTGTTGTAATGATAATAATGAATTTCAAAGATGATGAGGATGACTGTAATTTAATGAAAATGATATAACCATGATTATGATGAGAATGTTAGAATAATGTAATGATTTCTAATGTCATAAACATGATAATAATGATGATGATTGTAATAACAATGTAATAATTATGAAAATAATGATAAGGATTTTAATTACAATTATTATAAAAACCATGATGATGTTGATGATAATAATCAATGTTACATCCATGAGAAATGGAAGAAATCTTCTCACTTGAAGCATTTAATGAAGAAGAATACACCTGAAGGCTATACAAGAATAATACCAAATGTACTTATCTTGTTGATAAGCAAATACTCATGGAAATGGGACCTGACTTTTAAAAGCTCTTAATGTATAAGACCTTTTTCTTGAATAGAAAAAGATGAAGTAGAGAACAAAACTAGATACAGAAGAGAATGGTCAACATAATTGCTAAATTCCCAATCACTCAAGGTATTACTTCTAGAAACCTGAGGACAGGCATAGGTGATGATGAAACTGCGCATCTGTTAGTAAACCTTGAACATTTGATAGTGGAAGATTGGATTGAGAGCAAACAACTGTGTTGGTGATAACTACATGAAAACACCATGACTATCTTTCTTCTATGTTATTTTCTCTAAAGAACAGGATCCATTTTATTGTTTTCCCTGGTTATGTTCTTAGGCTTTTACATGTAAATCCTAATGTCATATTTCTGATATTATTCGAATTATGTGATTGATGGAATTTCAGGTAGTGGTCTTATTCATGTCAATCCAGACCTGACTTGGTGAAGTTTGAAGGCAGCACCTGTTGAGTGAGCACATGGTTGAGTGATGCCCTTGACAGAGTAGCGTCGAACCTTATCTACCTGCAACCATTCCATTTGTCTCATAGGAGAGGTAATCTTTATTTAAAATAAGTACCTGCCAAGACAAAGGAAAACAAGAGCCAAATTATGTTCTACTACACCCAGGAACAATAAATAATACTACAATTGATGATAGCCAGAGTGATTCCCAAAGCTGGAAGTGGAGAATCCTGATTGGAGACAGTTCTTTTTTTTCAGATCATCCAGACCAGTAAAAGATTAGCTTTACAGGCCACTGCGAAAAATCTAAACGGTTAATTATCTACCTGATCATGGGCACATCAAGTCTGTAATATTTAATGTATATGTATATGTCCTTATTTCTATGACAGGAAATTGTAATTTTGAATGCACTTTACAAAATCCATATTTATGTGTATTAAATCAACAAAGAAAAATAAGGTCATGTCATGTATTGATTGTATTTTACTTGTCATAATAAAATTGTTTTAAATTACCCTAGATAGAATTAATTAGTTGGTAGAGGAGAGGCAAGGAACCACATAGGGAATAAATTGGGTATAAAAGGGAGTACAACTTTTTCAGTATTTCCTAAAGGTATTCCTTGGTTCTCTAAAACTCTATTTCTGGTCTCAACAATTGAGTCAGGACAACAAAATTAATTAAACGGGCAGGATCACATGGGGAAAAATGATTTTTCATCATTTATCTCTGTGGGGTTGAGCCATCAATCAAACCCATATCCGACAGGTGTCAAGAAGTGAAGCTTGAACGAAAAGTTCAAGCTAATCCACTCATCCACGGGCTCCAGACTAGGGTTTAATTTTTGTAGTAACGGTAATTTGTGCAGACAAGAGCAATTTGCAGGCTAGAAATGTGCCTATCGTGACGAAATAGTGTATAAATGTGCTTATAAAATGTTTATTTAATTAAATCATGTATTCTTCAAAGCTGTAAGTATTAATATTCTTATTTTCTTATATTGATTTATATATTTACCAATTTATTCTTGAATAAGCACCAAACATGATTCAAAGCGGAGCGATACACTGTCAGCCGACAATATCGATTTTTGAAATCTAAAAATAGCGCTGCGCCTGTGACGTAGAATGATTGACAAACAGTTGTTCGGCGTCATTAGCATAAAGCAGTCAATTGTTTACAAGATCGCTTAGCGGCGGCTCGCCTGAATCTGTGCTTTATATTATTTATTATTTGTTTATTTAAATTACTAAATGAATATATTTATTTATTTAAACATTATTATGTTATTTATATTTATTTAAAAGCAGTTATTCACATTTTTGGTTCTATTTTCTCTGTTTATCGTCACGAGGGAACTATTTTCGGCCAAGCATACGAGACTTGGCTGCACAACGCTTACAGAAATTAACTAGGTTAGTAACGAAAGGCAATTACGGTTTAGAACAAAGACAGGACAGTGACATTAAATTTAATTAATACATGTTCTAGTTGTTCGTGAGTCTGTCATTGTCTAAGTCGTTGTCCTTAGTTGTCGGGTAAATCATATCGTGCAGTAGGCGTGTTTACTGCTACCCTGCATATCAGAGGGCAAATAACAACTGGGTACATACGCCGGTGGGCCAAATATAGTGTCCCACTTACGAAACGTGTCTCCACCCCAAAGTACCAAACAAGGTGACCTATGTCAACGGAGTTGAGTATACCTATATTTTTGGCATGCAATGTTATTAATAGTGCATCTCTTTTTCAGCTTGTGATACACTAGCATATTTTTTGTGCTCTGATTTGCCAACATAGAAATTGTGTTCAGCATATAAACTGTAAATAAAATTAATATTCCTTAATGAAGAACAAATAGATAACATCATAGATAAATAGGTAATTAAACAAATCAGTGTAGGTCAACGCGAGTTAAATTACTAAACAGCATGGCTACTTTAGCTGATTTTATAAAAGCAGGTAAAGATTTACAATACACAGGTAAGGAACTAGAAGAATATGCTGATAGGAAATTTAAAGAAGCAAAAGATGCTGAGAGAGATGAACGCGCACGGGAAAGACAACACCAAATACAACTAGCTGAGATAAATAAACAAAAAGAAATAGAAACAAAACAAAAGCAGTTGGAACATGATAAAGAGATTGCTCAACTAGCTGAGATAACAAAACAAAAGCAGCTAGAAGATGACAAACAAATTAAGCAAAAAGATTTAGAAGTTAAACAACAACAAATACAACAACAATTACAATATGATAAGGAGATGAAACAAAAACAATTAGATCAAGAGAAAGAATTAAAACAAAAGGAATTAGATCTAAAGCAAAAAGAGATAGATGAAATGGCAAGAGTCAAAGAAAAACAAATTCAAGTAGAATCAGAGACACAATTAAAGATGAAAAGCATGGATGTAGACTCACACGCAGAGATCTCTGCCACTAAACTAAGAAGTCAACAAGAGGAAAATAAGTTCAACAAATACAAAAATATTATCAAACCATATTGTAAAGAGGACTCCATATCTGCCTGGACAGAGAATGTAGAGTATCAATTTAAATATCACCAAGTTCCTTTAGAGATGTGGGCTCCTATTTATATGAAGAATCTGAGTGGTGAGCCCCTTAAAGTAATAGAATCTATACCAATTGACCTTAGATCTAGCTATCAATACATCCATGACAGGATTATGCAGCACTTTTTACTTGATGCCCCTGGGTATCAGGTTCAATTCTCAAATCTAAAACCTAAACCTAGTGAAACCTTTATTGATTATGTTTCAAATGTACAGAGTGTACTAGACAGGTGGCTTAAAGCAGCTAACATAGGAAAAGACTTTGATAGATTAAAAAACTTAATAGCTATGGATAAGGTAATATCCACCATACCTTCTCCTTTTGCTAAATTTTTACAGCAGGCAGACATTGAGAACATCCAGCAATTTGAAAAAAAAAAGGTTCAGCATATTTTTCTTCCAACAGAGATATTTTTAAAACTTCAAATGACTCTGAGATAGTTTCCTTTGTGAAAGACCAACCAAAAAACTATCAGAGTAACAGAAAACCTTTTCAGAAGTATGACAAGAAAGACAGGAAAGTTTCCAAATGCATGTATTGTCAACTTATGCACGACACTTATTCGATGTGCGACAAATCGCCGAATTATCCGGCGCATCTTGAAAATGTTATCAAGAAGCAGCAAAGCAAAAGATCTGCATACAGGCGTGCAATCAAATGTTTTTTTTGTTCCAGCTTTGGCCATTATTCTAATAAGTGCCTTGGCCGCCAACGTTTAAAAGCTAACAATGCTATTTTGATTGACACCTCTTCAGATAGTGGTAGTGAGAATGAGTGTGAGGTTGAAAGTGACTTACCTACTAACCAAGCAGAAGATGTGTGTGATGCAAACGATATGTTAAGCTTTGACAGCTGTGAACGATGTCACCAATTCCATGCAGACGGAAAACTAGAATGTGGACATACAGTACCATTCTCATCTGAGAATGTAAATGCAGCATTAGCCTCCAGAGGCAGTTTAGTGTTCCACAATGCAATGGTCAATGACGTACCATGCCAATGTTTGCTGGACAGCGGCAGCACTCTTATTGGTCTTCGGAAAGATCTAGTGAGTCCGGGTGATTACACAGGTGACAGTGTCAAATGCCGAACCTTTTCGGGTAACGTTGAAATTTACCCTTTGGCAAAAGCCCGTATTGATTCTCCTTTTCTTTCCGGTACCTTTACTTGTGCAATACTTAACAACCCGTGTACTGACTTAATTTTGGGGTGCTTACCTCAATTGAAACAATGTACTAGTGAGGAAATAGTTGCATGGGAGAAATTAAATGCAGCTAATGCAACAACAAGAGCAGACAGTGTGAAACATCAAGACACACTACAAGATGAGAGACTACTGTTGCTTTCTCCAACTGGCACAGATGACACCAGCAGACAGAAATTTATAGAACAGCAGAAAGCTGACCCTAGTGTGTCTCCATACTTGAAATTATTAAAAGATAAAGCCAAAGTGACCAAAAATGCTTCATGGTTCTTTAGACTTAATAATGGCATTTTAACTAGATATTATACTACTGGTAACCATGAGATTCAGCAAACGGTGTTACCTGAACAACATCGTCTAACTGTGCTAAAGATTGCACATGAGTCACCGTTTGCTGGTCATCTTGCATATGATAAAACCAGGGCCAGAATTCAGGCTCATTTCTATTGGCCAGGTTTTTGCAATGATATAAAATTATTTTGTCGGTCTTGTGATGTCTGTCAACAATTAGTACGCAAGGGTAAACATCCTACAGCTGAAGTACAACCTTCTACACTGGCCTCCAGGCCATTTGAGAGTGTGGCGGTAGATATTGTTGGACCCCTGAATCAGGTGTCCAGCAAAGGAAATCGCTTCATATTGACAATGGTCGACCTATGTACAAGGTGGGTTGAGGCAGTAGCTTTGAAGTACATCACCTCCAAAGACGTTGCCAATGTATTTCTACACCTGTTCTCACGATTGGGATTCCCACGGACCATTTTATCCGATCGTGGAACTCAGTTCATATCGGCTGCAACGCAAGCCCTTACAAAAATGTTAGGTATTAAACAACATTTTACGACAGCATACCATCCAGCCAGCAATGGAATAGTAGAGAAAATTAACGGTGACCTAAAGCATATGCTGGCTAAGGTGACAGCAGAAAACCCAGCTGATTGGGATACACTGTTACCAACAGTGCTGTTCGCCTATCGGGAGATTCCCCATTCAAGCACGGGTTTCTCACCGTTTGAATTAGTTTACGGGGCTAACCCACGTGGACCCCTAACCATTTACCATCAGGTAATAACTGATTCTATTGAAATTCCGATCCCTAAAACACCTTATGAAATGGTGACAGAAACACGAGACAAGATCATGAAATCGTGTGTTATAGCTAAGGCAGCTTTGGAGAGGAAGGGTCAAATCTACCGCCAATATGCCAACAAAGGGGCAAGAACAATTGAACTTGAACCAGATCAAGACATACTCTTGCTACTTCCAGACAAAAGAAATTTATTATTAACCTCATGGCAAGGGCCATTCAAGGTGGTACGTAGAATTTCAGATGTTGACTATGAAATATCAATAAACGGACACTTAAAGATATTCCATGTCAACATGTTGAAACCTTACTTTTCAAGACACGAAACAGAAGTAGTGACAGACGAACAGAGTGCACCAACACCTAGTGATCAGACGACAGACATACACAACGCAACTACACTAGTTAGCGAGACTGGCAGTTCCGACAATGGCAATACACCTAGTGAGTTAACAGAATACGCACTTAGTACCACCACTGTACTGAATCAGGTAGACGACGACGGAATGGAACTACCTGTTCCCATCGTAGACAAAACTGCGACATTGGACAGTATACATATAGATCAGGGACTAACAGACAGTCAACGACGACAATTAGTGGAGTTAATTACTGAATACAAAGACCTATTCTCTGACATCCCAGGTAGGACGGACAAAATCGAACACTCCATTCTTCTTTCGGACTCTAAGCCTATCAAATGCAGGCCGTACTCAATCCCACTCAGCTATAGGGAAAATCTAAATAAGGAAATTCTTAATTTAGAAGCTAGTGGGATTATCCAAAAGTCTACATCTGAGTACTCTTTTCCAATCGTCCTAGTTAAGAAGAAGGATTCCACAATTCGTCTGTGCGTAGACTATCGAAAACTCAATAACATCACTAAGATCGACGCAGAACCTATTCCTTCCTGCGAAGATCTTATCTTGGACATGTCTACTTCAAAAATCTTTTCAAAACTAGATCTTACTAAGGGATATTGGCAGGTCCCTATGCAGCCTCAATCTATGCATCTTACTGCGTTTTCAACCTCTTTAGGACTATACGAGTGGCGATTTCTTCCTTTCGGACTTCGAAATGCTCCTGCCACTTTCGTACGCTTAACTAGAGATCTATTACATGGAGTGACGAATACTGTGACCTATATAGATGATATATGTGTCCATACTGAAGACTGGACAACACACTTACTGAAACTGAGACATGTCTTTGATAGGTTGCGACTCTTCGGTCTCACTGTCAAACTGAGTAAAGTTGAATTAGGCCTAAAAGAAATTGAATTTTTGGGTCATGTCATTTCTCAAGGTCAACTGAAGACTGACAATAGGATTATTACAAAAATTATGAATCTGACCATTTCTACCACTAAAAAACAGGTCAGAAGCCTTTTAGGATTAGTAAATTACTATAGTAAATTTATTCCAAATTTAGCGGAAATTACAAGTGTTTTTTCCAATGTTTTAAAAGCATCTGTAAAATTGGATGTGAAAGATGCATTATTAATTTCTGCATTGTCAAAATTGAAAATTCTTTTTAGTAATGTTCCAATCCTCCGCTTGCCTAACCCTGGGCTCGTTTATTATCTTAGGACAGATGCCAGCAGGATCTCCATCGCTGCAGTACTAGGCCAATTCTATGAGGGCATCTTCCATCCGATTTGCTACGTGAGCCGTAAGATCACACCTGCCGAGTCCAGATATTCGATATCAGAGTTGGAAGCCCTAAGCGTCATCTATGCGGTGAGAAAGCTCCATCGATATTTGGCGGGTGTGCACTTCATCGTCCAGACCGACAATTCTCCCATCACGGTCATCCAGAGTGGTGTGCATCGAAATGACCGGATATACAGGTGGTCTCTTATTTTACAAAACTATACATTTAGTATAGAACATATCAAGGGTAAGGACAATATTCTGGCTGATACCCTTAGTAGACCATCTGGGGTAGAAATACCTGAAATCCCACATATAAATGTAGAGTGATAGTTAGTACATGAATATATTATATTATTCTATGTAAAATAGGTTACATATACATCGACATTATGTGCTTAATCATGTACCAAGAACAGTGAACTATCATGTGTCCGTAGACATCAAGTGAAGAACTGTGCTGCAAAACGTAGAGATCACCGTGTGAACTAGGACAGCTCATTTCCAACTAAGCTCCATTCCGGTGTATCATATGTATGAAACGCAGAAAACAGTGTCAGAACAGTGCTTAATTACAGACACGAAAAGACTGAGCTACGACACCAGCGAACTCTACACGTGCACTACCAAGAGAACACTATGATGACTGTGCAATGTATTTCAGATACCCAGGCAAAGTGTGTAGATATATTATGCCTATACAACCATTGTACATACATGAAGGCAACTACTAACCTGTGGAAACCGAATACTATGTATATAAACTTATTGTGATATGTAATATAATATTGTAAGATAGTGATAAAGTAGAGGTAGGTTAAGAAATATAATAGTTCTCATTTATTTTAATAGTGCAGTAGTACAGTAATTAACCCATTTACTTAGCTTAAAATTAAATTAGAATATTAGTTTAGACATAAGAATAGTTTATTACAAGTTAAATTAAATTTATGATATGAATAGTACCATTTAGATTGTTATATTTCACTTAGTTTCATTTTAGTTTAGTTTATTCCATCTTAATGAAACCATACCATCTTTCAAATAATACCATTTATTAGTATCATCATTTGACATCATAATAGATTAAAAAGAGTAGATAAGGTAACATACATCATTTACACCATTTAGATTAAGAACATCACTCATATAATTCCTGTGTGCATTTTAAAACATTATTTAGCATAGTATTTAGAAAAGTACATAAGTTGTGTTCACATCATCCATGTAATTAAGGTACATAACTCACATCACAACAATTACATTTAAATAGTTAGATTACATCCCTTAGATTAGAGAAAAATAAGAAGTAATATAAACATATCATATAATTAACATAACAAATTTAATAAATTTAGGGAACACATTAAATACTTAATTATAGAATTAGGATTAGTATGTTAGTATAATATAGTGCGATAAGATCAAGGGGGCAAACCATCAACCCTTTCTCATCAATGTAAATATACTGTAAATACATGACTCGTGCAGCGACTTTCGCACAGTCATGGGGCTCAACTAGCTTAAACTGAGCCAAACCTGTACAGTGTCACTCCAAGGTTTTTAATTAATCGGAAGAATTAGTGTGGAAGGATAAAAGATGTGTGACAGAATTAAGGGTGAAAGGAGTGTGACAGAAGTGTGAAAGCGAGGGCGAAGGGAAAATAGACGGGAGAGAGTGACATCAGTCAGCGAATTCTTCTGCTGTCTGGCTCGACTTTTAATATTTGTCTGTGTTAATGTTGGTTTTCGTTATTGAAAATGTGCTAATGTGATTGTGTTGTCGGTAATATAGTTTACAACTTAGATTAAAGTATTTTGAGTTTCATAACAAGGGAATGTAGTCACGAATGAGTGTTATACACCTATTTATGGCCGCATTTAACCAAATTATGACACTTAAAAAACTAACATACATACACATAGGAATTAGAAACATAGATTAGAAGTTAGATTAGTAGATTAATTACATCCAAACACACAAACAAACAGAAAAACAAACATATAAATTACATACACTTTTTCTAGATCAAAGGGAGATAACTTCAGGTCAGGGGACACAATAGACAACGAAAAACTAACTTAACAGTGAAATAATACTTTACACGCGGAAGCGATGTAGGTAAAGCCTGTCGTACACACTCTTGTATAATGGTTGTTAAATATTATATGGGGGACATGAAGCAATTCATGTGTTGACCCTAAGAAAGTCAACTTTGTATGGGTAGTAAGTTAATTTACTATGTGAGGGCAGGTCTTATAAGACAACGGTCCGGTTCAGACATACCTCTAATAAATATATTATAGCATGTGAGAAAGGGCTCACGCCAACCAGTCAAGTTTGTGGCGATTGCCAGTAGCCAAGTAAAGTTTTGCTACACTGTGACAATAGTCAGTAGAAGTCTAATAGAGTGCCCAAAGCCAGGTTATCTAGAGTCTTTGACAAAAAAATTAGACATTAAATTTTTTTTAGAAACCTCTTGCGTCACAACCAATGAGTGAAAGTTGATGACGCAACACAGGAGGGGCGGGTGTGTGTCAAAGACTCGACCGCATCCCCTCCGCCAGGAAGAGCAGTCAATCTTAAAGAGGCCAGGAGGTGATACGGTGCCCGAGGTAAGGGCAGGGGTGATGAGGTAATGGGAGATGGGTTAACCATTCCCTCATGAGACACGCAGGCGATGTTCAGAGAGTTAGCACTCTAATCACGATAACATCACGCCTCGTGGTAGCCACAGAGGAGTTGAGTATACACTCAACGTACCACGTCTGCCATCAGCGTGCCATGTGAGGTAACACGCACCAAGGTGAAGGTCAATCTACGTGGTGTGTGACCACGGGATGAAAGATTGTCAGACGGGAGGACAGGACCTGTAGTGTGCACTTCGTTAGAGTAGCGATAGGGTTTCTTGTGTTTATTTGTGTAGAAAGTTAGCATAGGGGTTAGCAGCTCGTGATAGATAATACTGTGGCTTTATGTTGTGTGTTTCAATAGCGACTGTTCACTGATTGTAGCGAGCCAACGGCAATAAAATGTACCATTTATTTTCCTCGCACACGACTTGCAAGTTGTCTTGTATGGTGTGCCAGAAGTACCCGATGATGCCTGTTAGTTGAGTTGTTGACACCACTATGCATCTATGTGGGAGCAAAAAAGACGGATTTGCCAGGTGAGAAGGCACTCTTGGCTGCAGAGTTTAAATATAGTTGCCAGATAGGATTGAAAAAAAAAAACAATTTAACAAAATGCGAACAGTCTGATATGAAAATATAGGTGTGTGGAGACAGTGGTATGGATATGGGGGGGGGGGGGGGAGGACAGCATAGTAATGGACAATGTAAACAGTTGGAGAAGGTGGCACAGTTATACAGTAGCGTCCACAACAGTATTGATACTTGCTGGATGGACGCATCCCAGATTGTTGATTAGTTGGAATTCAATTTTTAACCTAAAGAAGCTATTTGAGTAGCAGGTTTTCAATGCGGTGACACATACATCGTCGACTCCATTATGGTTGGGGGAATTGAAATGGTTGGGGACAGGTTTGTCAGCGCCCTGATTGATGTCTCTGAGGTGTTCTCTAAAACGGTCCGCATGACGTCTGCCTGTTTGACCAATGTATTTCATGTCACATCGTTTGCAGATGATGACATATATCAGATTGCGGGATGTACAAGTGAAAGAATCTTTCAAGGAGAAGGTGCCTAGGGGGAATGTAATCGCCGGTGTCTGCACAACGTATGGGCATGTAAGACAGTTCTTACGATGGCATTCGAATGTGCCCACAGATTAAGTAACTGTGTACAAGATGGTCTCTGAGGCTCTGGTTTCGGCGGAAAATTACCCTAGGGCCATCGGAGAATACCCCACGAGTGGTTGGATCGGATTCCAAGATGGACCAGTGTCTCAGGTAAATGTGCTTGATGGCATAGGCATGTGGATGGAAGGTGAGGATGAGCTTGGGTGCATTGTTAGGAGGTCACGTTTGTTTGACGAGGGACATTTCCCGCGAGACTTGGGTTATGCGACAGAAAGCTGTGGACAAGACATCCTCTGGGTAGGACCGTTTGCGGAAAAAGTCAAGCATTTCATGGGCTCTCTCAAGGAAGTCATTATCATCCTGACAGATACGACGAAGGCGGAGTAGCTGGGAATATGGGATGGAATCTTTGCAGCTTTTGGGGTGGGATGAGCTGTACAGGAGGAAACCGTGAGCATTAGTAGGTTTGTAGTACAGAGAGGTCGTGAGGCCTGTAGGGTTTAATTTAACAGTGGTGTCAAGGAAATTGACAGAGGTGGTGGAAATTTCTGTGGTGAATTTGATCGATGGATGGAAGTCTTTGACATAATTGATGAAGCGGTTCAGTTCCGCCTCTGCCATGTCGGTGAGATCTATGCCGTCATCGATGTAGCGTCGGTAAAAAGAAGGGAGAAGACCATCATAGCTGAGTTCAATCTGGTGTTCCAGATGTCCCATAAATAAACATGCGTAGCTGGGTCCTATTTTCGTGCCCATAGCGACACCGCTGATTTGTTCAAAGTAGTGGCCATTGAATTCAAAGGAATTGTTGGTGAGGACCTATTCAGCGAGTCTCACAAGTGTGCGAGTAGGGATGGCTTGATCTGTGCGTTGATCCAGAAAGAACTGTAGCGCCTTGAGGCCATCAGCGTGGGGAATGGAGGTATAGATGGAACATACATCCATTAGGAATAGTCTGTATGTGTTCCCAGGAGTCAGTTGGAGAGAGTTGAAATGAGAGTAACGCATGCGTTGTATCCTTGATGTATGACGGGAGATTCGCAACTAGAGGTTGAAAAATCCTGTCAAGAAACGCTGAGATCAGTTCAGTTGGGCATGAGCAGGCAGAAATTATCGGACGCCCAGGATTTTTGAGTTTACATATTTTGGGTAGCATGTAGAGGGTGGGTTTTCCCAAGTCAGAGTCATGGATGTGAAGTGAAGAGGCACTGGGTGGTAAGGCATCCTCACGTATGAGCTGTTTGATGGTGTTTTGAATCTTCCGGTTATAGGAGAGAGTGGGGTCTCCGGCGCAGGGGGAATAATTGTCAGGTTTATGCAGTTGGGACATGACCTCCTCGACATATAGATCTTTCCGCCAAATAACCACCGCACAACCTTTATCCGCCGGTTTGATGACTATGTCCTGTCTGCGCTGTAGTTGGGATAGGGCACGCCATTCAGGAGGGGATAAGTTGGAGCGTTTTGAGCGAGGGAAAGAAAGTTGCTTAATCTCATGGAGTGTGTTAGCTATGTAGAGGTCAAGCGCGTTGGAAACTCCGGAAGGTGGGGTCCATGTGGAACGGGATTTGGTTGAAGATGGAAAAATGTCAGGAGGTTGTGGGGTGTCTCTGTGGTGGTACTTGAGGCGGAGTCGTCTGTGGAAGTTGAAAACGTCTTCCAAAATAGAGCGACTGTCCATACGGGGGCGTAGAGGGACAAAACTAAGACCTTTCCCTAAAAAAGCATGTTCTTCAGGAGACAGTGGTAGGTCAGGCGGTATGCATACCACTTTGGTGTGGTTGATAGGTGTCGAAATGGGGGAAGAGGCATGGGGACGTAGATGGCTAATTTTGTCTTTCTTACGTGCGGATAGCCATAGGTATAGCTCTCTATTATAATGTTGAATGATGGAGGTGATCAAATGGAAAGCAAGCTGGTTGTTGAACGTCAGTAGATACAGAGTCCGGTACAGGTTGTGCTTGGTGTCCTTCAGTTCGGAGATATGTCGTTGCACAGTCACTGCCAGCTTCATGTACTTGACGGACTGCTCTTGTGCCAGGCGATTGAAGAGTCGTGTCTCAGCAGGAACCAGTTTGCCTAACGAGAGATGAATATTGCTCCGGAAGCCTTTAGATGTAACCTTGAGCCGGAGACAGTTGTTCAGGAAATTCAAATGGCAAGAAAAGCGAGTGATGTTAAAAATAGTACGTGCGAGGCTAATAGCTGCACGGGACATGTCCTGGGGTATGAGGGCAAATATGTCGGAGACGGTGTGGTGGAGAGATGACACAGTCCGTCTGTCAGCAGGCATGATGGGCTATAGGCCGGTAAACATAAACTAATGGATATATAAACTAAAAAAAAACGAACCACAGAAAAACGAACAACAGAAAAACGGACGACGAAAAGGGGTAGCAGCCAGGGAATTAAATTATATGGTATAGAAAGAAAAAGCAGCGGCTGCAGCAGGATATATCAATATGAACTGTACTATACATAAACCAACCAAGAAATCACAAACAATTGGCCGCTGCCGGGGTTGACTGTGACGTACCGCAAAGGACACGGGGCTGATCAACCTACTAAAATAAAATACTGTGGGTCGGAGTAGTTAACCACGAAGTAGAGAGGATAGAGAAACTAATCTAAGCAATTAGATATATAGCTGTTAATACTAATTCGGCGGGCAATGGATTTAGACGAGCATAACAAGATGAGGAAATATGGAACGAAAGGCCACTGCAAGAATGTAAACACATCAGGTAGTGCGTGTACTAAAATCGGTCACTATGTCAGCCCAGACAATGAGAGCAGGTGACAATCGTCGACCAGAAACGAGGTGGCACGGAATGGAATGCTTTGTTTGTTCCTTGAACAAGGGTGAAATAAGGACGGATTCTGTGACTGTACAGTTGGCGACATGAAAAATCGGGACTAAAAGGCGCAGGGATTTAGGGTTTAGTTTAACAGTAGACGACGCATTGGGAGATGGGGTTTGCTAGTCGCATATATACGTTGAGGGTCAATTACTAGGCTTATAATATGTTAATTGTGTTGGGGACTTCTATAGTAAATGATGTGGGTCCATGTTGCGGATAATGACGATGGAACACAATGGCGATATCAGCTATGATATATGGTGACGGCGATGATAATGAAGTAGGACCGATAATGCTTGTTATATTGAGGTAGAAGTTTTAGTTTAACGGGGCATTTCATATATCTAATTTCTGGGCAGTACCTTTGTCCCATCTTGTCGTCTGATAATTACTGTTGGGTACTAAGCTACAGTTGCTATTGTATTATGTTTTCTGCCTCTGGGGCGGAGATGCTGTGTTGTCTGAGATCCGTTGCCCTACTGTGAAATGTGGTGTCCAGTTATCAGTGCTTGTTGTGTTATCTGTCTGGTGTAGGGAAAGCCTGGCTAGTGTGGAAAGTCAAACCAGAAGTTGTTGTTTATGTTTCTCCTACTGTCAATGCACATGTGTTTGTCTGCCGTGGGAGGACTATCCGTGTGTGTGTATGTGTTGTCTTAATATCACATGATTATCACACATGGTGCAGTGTTTATGTGCTTGACTTCCCACACCAGGGAAGAGAGCCTGTTTATTGGAGTGGCTATGTTGTGTTGTGAGGACTATATTTGGCGGGAGTGAGTTCGGCTCTGCCTTTTGTGATACATGGGTTGATGTTAGCACCGGGGAACACTGGATGAAGTGACTGACCACCCAGGCTGTGGCGGAAGATCACTGATCCGATGTCAACACATCTCACTTAAGACGATGAGCACGATAATGAAGTCGATAATACCCAATGATGACGCTCACGTAGCTGTGGTAGTCAAGGTTGTCCTTTTATTTGTTTTTCAGGTTGTCATTTGGTTGATGACTTGGGTAAGCGAGTGGGCGGAAAGTAAGCAGTGGTAGTCAGGTGTACTTTCTTGTTATATTCTCATGATTGTACTGCTTCAGTTATCAGACTAGACCTATTCGAATGTATTACTTTGTTTATATGGCTGTACTAGTTTGATGGCAATTCTTTGGTGTTGACATTTATTTGATGGTATTTTCTTGATGTTAGTTACCTGACTGCATTTCTCTAATGTTGATTGGGATTGTCTTCATACGTTGCTTTTGTAACTTCGTTTGAGAAGCAAATAAACGTGGTTCAGTGTTAGCTTGTGATTTGAGTGCATGTACTGGCGTTATGTAGCTCAGTGTGTTGTATTTGTATGCTGTATACTTGTAAACTCAGGAGACGAATCAAAGGGTTTCTATAATTAGTAGTATCCCCTACACCGGAAGACGGACAATCTTTATTCACTCTACAATTTCTTTAATCTTCCTTCTCTGTCTTCTTTCTCTCCCTCTCTCTCCTCCTTCCTCAACTTCGTGCTATCTCTCTCTCTCTCTCTCTCTCTCTCTCTCTCTCTCTCTCTCTCTCTCTCTCACACACACACACACACACACACACACACACACACATATATATATATATATAATGAGAAGAAGACAGTCCACATTCTTTGGGCATGTAATGAGAAGGGGAGATCTGGAGTATGTCGTCACAACGAGAAAGCTGGAGAGGAGGAGATGCAAGAGGAGACCAAGAGAGAAGATACTGGATAGTTTGACATCACATCATGGAGGTACATCAGTATCGTTTATGACTGGCATCAGAAGAGACAGAAGGCTGTAAGCAAACATGATCACCAACACCATACGGCTTGGACTATCATCATACTGCTAATCATATCACTCCACTGACTTCTATTCTCAGTAGCTATCTTCAGCTCTGTGTAAGTCTGAACTACGATATCTTGTATTGTTGTGTTATGTAGTTCTAACTGCTGCATCCTCATTTCTTTCCCCTTAAGGTTTGATAAGTTGGAAGACTCTCATAATGTGACGAACCAAAAACAAACACAATTTGTATATTTGTCATTAGCTTCTTCGTTTGATATCTTTGCTGTTAAGATCACTCTGTGCACCTGAATATAACTCCATATTTTAAATGTTTCCAAGTGTTTTCATCGCTTTGCTACTTCTGATCAGAATTAGCTTGCTCTGCGGAAAATCTAAGTGTATCCGCACTTCCAACTGTGAATTGGTGCTGCTCATTTCTCGAGATCTTCGTGAAGAGTAGTATTTCTCTTACTTTCACAATGGTACATACAGGAGAGGTGGGTATGTTGGCGAAATCGTTAAAAGACTGCACTGATGTGCTCTCTTTATCGCCATGTGTAAAACTCACACACACACACACACACACACAAGAACAAAGACACAAGTACGGCCGCATCACAAGAATAGACAAACGTATACACACACAGACACATACAGACAAGTACAGAGACATCACAATAACAATGACACATACACACTCACAAGAATAGACGAATAAATACACACTCGAACACAAAGGTACAGAGACTGCGAACACCACATCCGTCCCCGTGTTTTGTAAACGGGTGCGGATGTCCGAGAAAACTTCCTACCACCACCGCCACCGCCACCGCCACCGCCACCGCCACCGCCACCGCCACCGCCACCGCCACCGCCACCGCCACCGCCACTACTACTACTACTACTACTACTACTACTACTACTACTACTACTACTACTACTACTACTACTACTACTACTACTACTACTACTACTACTACTACTACTACTACTACTACTACTACTACTACTACTACTACTACTACTACTACTACTACTACTACTACTACTACTACTACTACTACTACTACTACTACTACTACTACTACTACTACTACTACTACTACTACTACTACTACTCGACTAATATCTCGACTAAACTTACAAAAAAAGAAGGAAAATGTGTCGACCAAAGTAGGTAGAATGTGTTAGTCAAAGATGAAAAATAGTGGTCAAAGAAATACTCAAAGAAATACTTCAACCAAACTTATAAATATCGCAGCCAAACTTATAAACTGTAGGATCATTTGTTAACCAAAGGTGAAAACTATTGGCCAAATACAGAAATATCTCAACAATACTTATGAAAAGTAGGAAACTGTGTTAACCAAAATGTGAAAAATATCGGTCAAACTTATAAATGTTTCGTCCAAATTTATAAAAAATAGGAAAATTTGTTAGCCATATGGTGAAAATATTGCTCAAACTAAGAAACATATCGACCGAAGTAGGAAATTACGTGAACCAAAGAAATAAAATTGTTGGCCAAATACAGAAATATGTCGACCAAATTTATAAATATCCCCACACAGCATATGAACAGTAGAAAACTTTAACCAAATGTGAAAAAATATCGACCAAAAAGAGAAACATTTCAACTAAACTTATAAAAGTAGGAACATTTGTCAGCCAAAATGGGGAAAATCTTGACCAAAATAGGAAATATCTCAACCAAACTTATAAAAAGTAGGGGGAAAATGTTGGCCGAATTTGAAATAGCCCGGTGAAGCTTATAAAAAGTAGGAAAATTTCAAACCCAAATAGGAAAGAATATTCCAGTGCTTTATTTTAAGTCTTTGTTTAGTATGGCCAGCCGTTCTATTCTCATGTCCCCTGGCTCTACATGACATCTGAGAAGGACCTCCAATAGTTGGAGTTGGACCCTTTCGAGACATAGGGCCCGGCACTGCACTTGCCTGGGGGTCCAAAGCAGGGCGAGCACCACAACATTTAGCAGTAGTCGACATATTTCATTTTGCGTAATTGCGTGGCATCCTGATTTCTGTGGTTCGCCTCCTGGCTGGTTGCCTCCGTCTTCAGCACCTTTCCTTTGCTAGAGCAGACTGTGGTCTCACTCGAGTTTAGAGGTGTATGCGCGCACACACGTGTCTGCGCATGCATGCACGTGCATACACATCTAGAGCATACTGGTTATTTTTCGGCGCCAGAAACTCGCCGTCGCCCCTTCTCCTGTTAGTAGAAACAGTTCCGCCACGTGAAGGCCAGGAGTTGGACCTTTGCTGCAGAGGTTATGTATTCACGAGCCATTGGGGTATTTAAGCAATGTTGGGCGCTCACCCCAACACTGCGCCCCGGCTGCATACAGCAACATTTGGAACCGAACGACCATTTGAATTGTCCTAATTGACACATCAAATTCTTTCGCTAGCGAGCGTATGCTTCGACAACGGTTCATCTGTACTGCTGCATCAATTTTGGCGATGGTTTTTTCTGTTGCAACAATATGTGCTTGACCCGGCCGTCGAAGATCTGTCGTGAACTGACGTCCTTTCCGAAACATTCGTGCCCAGTCTGTCACTGTTGTCTTCGACACATTTGTTACCGTACGCTGCCTGCATTCTTAAATGAATGTCAACTTGTCGACATTCTTCAACTGAAAGAAACTGAATCTCCGCTCTTTGAGCTTCTTTGGACGGATTTTCGATCAACCCGGCCATTTTCTCAACGGTCAGAAACAGAACCTAAGCATCATAGGACGATAAGCACGTGCTCTATTATTCATTGGTCAGTACTTATCACATGACTATGACATAATCATGTTTAACGTACGTACGCGTTTAGGCTTCGTGGCTTAGAGGTTATGACTTTTCTCCGTAATCTCGTATACTCTCGTGGGTAACGTGATGACGGTGAGAATCAGCAGTGGTTCGAATCGCATCGGAGACTTACGGGGTATGTGAGCCGGCCCCTCAGAAAGCAATGGCAAACTACTGAGCGTAATCTTGCCAAGAAATCAACATACAGCTGAAAGATGCTGGTGTTGACAGCAATGTCCTGTAAAGGATATGCAAAAAAATAAAAAACGCGCTTAGGGGGGCTGCGTGGTCTCGAAGTATGGTGTCCGCCTCGAGTGCTGGAGGTCCCGGGTTCAGGCCCCGGTGAGGACCGGATTTTTTCACGTGAACTTCTGGTAAAAATTCCCCCTGGTCTTTGAGATCGGACGCCCGTATGTATTGTTGCGCACGTAAAAACTCCCTTGGCAGTTGGAAATCGAACAAGAGTAGCCTAACGGCGCTGCCCGGGCAAAATTTCGAGTTAAAAATCTACCCAAAGTATTTCAGGATCCTCGCCTCGTCGTTCGTGCACTGAGCTTAGTTTTTCCAGACTCAGGTTTGAGTTAGGATAAGAACGGAGCACTTATGGGTAGCACCCGTGTGCCGTGATGTTGATCCAAACGAATTTCAAATGAACGCCCCTTATATATATATATATATATATATATATATATATATATATATATATATATATAAGGGGCGTTCATTTGAAATATATATATTTGAAGAATTAGAATAATTCAATAGAATTGAAGATATATATATATATACCGGCTTCGTGGCCGAGGGGTTAGCAGTTTTCTCCGCTAACCCCGAATACTCTCGTCACGTGACGCGACGAGAATTAGCAGTGGTTCGAATCGCAAAAGTGACTTATGAGAGTATGGAGCCGGTCGCTCAGAATGTCGTGGCGTGCTGATGAGCGTAATCTAGCTTAGGAATCAACATACAGCTGAAAGATGCTGGTGTTGACCGCAATATCCTGAAACAGGATGGAAACGCGGAAAAATATATATATATATATATATATATATATATATATATATATATATATATATATATATATAAATAAATAAATATATATATATATATATATATATATATATATATATATATATATATATATATATATATATATATATATATATATATATCTTCAATTCTCAAAAGGGGGATGTGGGGGAATATTTCTTTAAGACCACACTTCTCAGGGCTGACCTAGCCTCATATAGAGGGGCACTAAAAAATTTTGAGTTCCGGTTTCCGGTAACGAGCGGACGTGTTTTCACATGCTCTCTCGATTGTTGAATATTTTAACAAGTGTACTTAATTCAATCACGATGCTGTGTATATTATTGTGTTCGTTCTAAAAGTGGATTTACATACTACTCAACACTTCAAGTTTATGTGACCGTTTATTTCGTGAAATGAGGGATTCTTTGTGATATGTGATGGTAAGAGCAGCCATTTTTGAATGTTACCACTTATCGATCCACGTCAACGTGAGAATTAGCCATGCGGGGCTAACAAGTGATAATCACCACGCACGCCCTACAGAAGGGCCTACGCTTTTATTTACTCCATTATTGTGCTGAATTTACACACTCTCAACTGTCAAGTTTATGTGACTGTTTATTTAGTGAAATGAAGATTTCATTGTGACACGTGAGGGTAAGAGAATCCATTTTTGAATTTTTACCAATTATCGATTCACGACAACGTGAGACTTAACTATGTGTGACTAGCAAGAGATAAGCGCCACGCACGATCTACAGAAAGGCTTGCAGTTTTATTTACTCCTTGCCTTGTCGAGCTGCCTATATTGCCAACATGTCCTCCAACTTACGATCATCAACTGTGTCAAAGCGATGTGAAAATGTAAATAAAAACAAGACGGGACAAAAGTTAGTTAGCACGCCAGCTCAGCGACTGAATCGATCATCTTCATCGCCAACATCCATCACGTTGTCTAGTGAACAATCAGACACTGATGTCCAGCTAGACAAACAACACAACTCACCAGCTCAATCTTATCAAACTAACACATCACCTTCAAAGACGCTTTCTTCGGCCGAAACACAGAGCCACAATGATTGTCGTGAACTAATTTAGGCTTTGGAGACGAGGTTAAAAGATTTTATTACCAACAACACCACTAATATTATTGCGGAGTTTAAAAAAGAAAACATTCTTCTTCGAGAGGAAATCCGAATCCTTAAAGAAGAGAAGGAGACTTTTAAAACATCCATACATGCCTTGAAACTAAAGAGTGCACAGTCATTTCATAAAAGTGCACAAACAGAAAGTATCCATGGTGTTGTAGATGCGTGTGTTACCAGTGAATGTTCGTCGCATAATGACATACAGATAGTTTCTACAAGCAACAAAACCACCACTAAACCTGTAGAACGCACACCATCTATCTACCCCATCGATGTGCATATCAGCAACAGGTTCCAGGCCTTAAGTGTAGACTCTCCAGCAGCAGACTTGGAATCACAGAGCTCAGTCGTTACCACTACTGGATATCAACAACCAACGCAAGCAAGCTATAATAAACAAGAACACATGAAAGACGACACTGAGCAGTGGCAACAACAGTCCAAGCGGACACGCCAGCAGCGTGAAATAACCATAGATCATAGTGCAACACATGTCGTCATTGGAGACTCCCTGCTGAAGGGAATCTATAGTGATCGCATGTCATCTTCTGACAGCGAATCAACTTCAATCTACCCTGTACCAGGAGCTGACATTGACAGGCTGACCGCTACACTGCGACGATTCCAAGTGAACGACCGAATTAGGAGAGCAACAGTCCATATTGGTGTTAATGACATAATGGATAATAAAATCATCAGCACCTCACAACTAGCTACATTGGAGGTGCTGTTGCGCAATAGATTTCCGAAATCATCTTTGTGTATTTCATCTATCATTCCACTATGTTACGGGTTCCAGCATCGTACTGCCGATGCTGCTAATCTAACGTTATATAAATTCTGTAAATAGCATGAATTTCATAAATAACACCCCTTACTTTACGTCACCGTCCGGAGCTCCTAAGAAAAAACTATACAGGGATCAAATACATTGTTCCAAGCTAGGAAGTAGCTTCCTAGCGAAGAACATAAAATATCCCGAACGTGCACAACAACCAGCACCAGTTACAGGAGTAAACCGAACTTCACCTCCGGCAACAGCCATCTCACTGTGTTCAGAAAACACTCCTTCTCTTCCCACACCACCCTTGCCTGTACCCCAGGAACACAATGTCGTGAATAGCAACCCAAGCTCCAATCAAAATGTTGCTAAATATGATACTTTGTTTCCTACCTTGCCCGTAAAACAGTCTCCCTCTATGATGTCAAAGGGGACACCGTTAAACAATGGTGCTGTGCCGCCGATGCCTGCTTCCAATGTAGGCACTTCCAGTGATACTCATAGCAATCCCTCGCTGGACGGTAATCTACAACCCTATGAGTGGAACCGTCAACTTCAGCAGCTAATGCGATACAATCCTGCAGCCCTGCACCAAGCATTCATGATATCACTCCAGCAAAGACATTTTCCTGCCCCCTTTAACAGCCTTAACTATTTCTAAATAAAGTTTCAAAATCCCTGCAATTTGTATACCACAAGCGACATCTTCCTTTTAGTTTATAATGTTCGCCAATCACGATCATTGGCTCAACAAAAATGGTCTATATATAGGCCATCTCAACATCTTTCATCTGCTTAACAAATTACCTGAGCTCTCGGTAATACTGTCCAAACAGTTCCACGTGTTTGGAATCACAGAAAGTCGTCTTAACGACAAAATAACCGACTCCGAAATCTCACTTAAGGGGTTTAAAGTAATTCGGAATGATGCAAATCAAAAATTAGAGACAGGTATTGCTGTATACATTTCCAATTCCCTCAACTGGTCCCGTAGAAGTGATCTCGAGACAGTAGAGATAGAATGTGTTTGGTTAGAGGTGAAGCCAGCCAGCCAACAACCGTTTCTCATTGGATACCTATATAGGAATCCTTGTGCCGGGTACAATTGGTATGACTGCTTCACTACAATGATGGATAGAGTGTTTACAGCAGGTAGAGAAGTTATGATACTAGGTGACTTCAACATAGATATTAGTAAATCCAACCAGACATGGGACGATGTCATTCTTTCTTACAATTTCAAACAACTAATAAACCGTCCCAAAAGGGTTACTGACACATCCTCAACTATAATTGATCATATATATGTTACTTGTCCAGATAACATTATTGAATGTTCTGTTCCTGTTTGTACAGTTAGTGACCACTACCCGGCATGTTGTACATGGTCAAGAATTGGGTTCAAATCTCTTAAACATAAACATGTAAGTATCAAATTTAGGAATTTTAAAGCATTCAACCAAGATTTATTTTTGCAAGACTTAAGAAAAGCAGCCCTTGATCACGTTTACCAACTTCCTGACCCGGACGATGCATTAGCTTTCTGGACGAAGACAGTCTACAATGTATTTGATAAACACGTGCCAATCAAAGAAGTTCGAGTCAAAAATCAACATAAATCCTCATGGGTCACTAGAGAAGTGCTGGAAATCATGAGAGAGCGAGATACAGCACACAAAAACAAAGACTTCATCAATTACCGCAGACTAAGGAATAAAGTTAAATATGAAATTCGTAGGATAATAATATATCATTTTAAAAATTTGATTGTAGATAATTCAAACAGTACAAATATCTGGAAGGCTATTAACTTGCTAACCAATAAGAAACGCCCTACAGAATCAGCAATACCAATTCTATAACATGCGATGAATTCAGTTGGTTCTTTCAATCAGAAATAGAGATTCTAAAGTCTTCAATACCAGACTCATCGTGTAATTTAAGTTCACTGGCATCATTCTGTGAGGAGAAGTGCACCAGAAATATTCCCGCTGAGATTCTTTTAATGTCTGTTGCAGACGTTTATAAATATCTCTTAAACCTCAAATCAACAAACTCACACGGCCTAGATGGTATCAGTAATAGAATTCTTCGTTGTGCTGCACCAGTCATTAGCGAGTCCTTAACGTTCATATATAACCAGTGCCTGGCCAAAAACTACTTTCCATCTGCATTTAAAATTGCTAAAGTGTTTCCGCTAATTAAAAATGGCCCAATCGATAATAGCGTTTTGGGTAATTATAGACCTATTTCCTTACTATCGTCGCTATCAAAACCACTAGAAAAACACATTCATAAAATAACGTTACACCATTTAATTAACAATGATCTAATAATTAACAGTCAATCTGGGTTTCGACCTAAATATTCTTGCCATAGTGCTCTAACAAAAATGACCGATAACTGGCACTTAAACATCAACAACGGTAGAATTTGTGGAGCGGTGTTTGTAGACTTTAAAAAAGCTTTTGATATGGTAGATAACGATATTTTAATTAGAAAACTAAAACAAATGAAGACAAGCACCAACATGGTAAATATAATTACGTCATTTCCATCCGACAGACAACAAGTCGTGTCCTTCAACAACTGTCTATCAAGACCCACACAGCTTAATATGGGTATGCCTCAGGGCTCAATACTAGGTCCGCTGCTTTTTGCAGTTTATATTAATGATCTTCCTTTATATATCAATACAACTTGTGATCTATTTGCAGACGACTGTACTAAATATACTAGTCAAGAAAACCGTAGTGAATTAGAGAATTCTTTACAAAAGGAACTTGATAATCTTACTAGGTGGAGCAATGAAAACCGTATGCAAATTAACATCGACAAAACCAAATCCATGCTAATAACGACCAGACAAAAACTACAGACACTAGCCATTACTGGATCACCGCTCGAACTCCGCATGGGCACGTTACCTATAGTTAATGTGACTGAACATAAAACATTAGGTCTTTTAATTGACAGCCATTTAAACTGGAGCTGTCATGTTCACGCTCTTACCAAGAAAATAGCACAAAAAGTTTACCAACTTGCTAAAATTCAGCACTTCCTGGACGAAAGCACACAAAAAATAATCTATACATGCTATATCCAATCACATCTCGATTACTGTTCCACAGTTTGGGATGGTTGCCCTAAATCTAATTTAAAACGACTATGTTCTCTACAAAACCGCGCTATTCGTCTGGTTTCTGGCATAAAGCACGTTGAAAGTAATAATTTGTACAGTCATCTAAGACTTCTACCACTACAAAAGCGCTTCATTTTCAACAAAGCCAAATTAGTGAATAAAATTATATCTCAAAATACCCCAGAGTATCTTCTGCCGCTGATTCAATCTAATGCAATGAACAGCAAGCGCCTAAATTTGTTACATGTCTCAAAGCCTAGATTGGACCTATACAAAACATGTTTCGCCTATTCTGATGCTCACTTATGGAATGATCTGCCTCCAGATCTGAAAACTGCAATGAGTCCCTACACATTTAGCCGAAAACTCTTTCAATACTTAATCCATACCGACTATATGCCACCATAATTCATTTACTGGTATAATTGTTCAGTATAATTGTTCATTATAATTGTTTAACTATAATTGTTCACTATATATGTGTGTGCGTGTGGGAGCGAGAGAGAGAGAGAGAGAGAGAGAGAGAGAGAGAGAGAGAGAGAGAGAGAGAGAGAGAGAGAGAAAGTGGGTGTCAGAGAGAGGGAGAGAGTGAATGTGTGTGTGCTCACGTGCATGCGTGTGTGTAGAGAGAGTGATTTAGCGAGAAATGGTGGGGGAATGTGTCAGTGCATGAATTCGTACGTGTATGAGTGAGAGTGAGTGAGGGAGTGTGTGCGTTTGTGCATGCGTATGTGTGAGAGAGTGTGATTGAGAGAGTGAGTGTGTGTGTGTGAAGGATTGTGTGTGAGAGAGTGAGACAGTGGGAGAGTTGACGTGTTAGTGTGTGTGTGTGTGTGTGAGCGCGAGCATGCGTGTGAGTTTGTGTATATGAAAGAATACAGAGAGAGAGAGAGAGATAGAGAGAGAGAGAGAGAGAGAGAGAGAGAGAGAGAGAGAGAGAGAGAGAGAGAGAGAGCTGAGCAGATGCATGTCATGTAACACGCATGTTATGTAACACGCGAATCCATATGTTTGTGTATTCTCATCTGTCATATTATCAGTTAAATACCATATGATTTTATCATGCATAATATAAACTCTTGTTCATTACTGTAGTTTGAGTGAGAGAGTCAGTGAGTGTGAATGAGAGACAGAATGAGTGAGCGTGAGAGTGAATGAGTGAGCGGGAGAGTGAATGAGTGAGCGGGAGAGTGAATGAGTGAGCGTGAGAGTGAATGAGTGAGCGTGAGAGTGAATTAGTGAGCGGGAGAGTGAATGCGGGAGAGTAAATGAGTGAGCGGGAGAGTGAATGTGTGTGTGTGAGAGAGAGACAGAGAGAGAGAGAGAGAGAGAGAGAGAGAGAGAGAGAGAGAGAGAGCATCACTATTATTACGTCACATACTTTTTATGTACACATTTTTGTCCATGTTTAACATTTTTATGAGACTGCTCATGACAAGTGTCAGCGTATGTGTGTGAGTAAAGTGTGGGAGTTTGTTCATACTAGTTTCAATACTAACGTGAGACATTTTGTATGTGTCTAGATGTGAGGAAGTGTGAGTGTGTGTGGAGGATGTGTGTGAGTGTGGGGATATGTGTGGGTGGGGGATATGTGGGTGGGGGTATGCGTTTGGATGGGTTGGGGTGTGTGGGTTTTGGTGGGTAGTGATATTTGTGGATGTTGGTGGGATGTGTGGATGGATGTGTGGGGGTGAAATTAGGGGTGTGGGAATAGGTGTGGGGGATGTGTGTATGGGTGGAGGATATGTGTATGGGACGGATGCGGGGGATGTGTGTTTATGTGGTGATGTGTGAATGGTTTGAGGAAGTATGTGGTGGGAGGCGGGGTTGTGTGGGTAGGGGATTGTGTTGGGTGGATTGGGGATGCAAGGGCGGGTGGAGAGAAGTGTATGGTGTGTGGGTTTGAGATATGTGTGCGGTGTGTTGGTGGGGGATGTGTGAATGATGTGTGGGTGGAAGGTATGTTTGTGTTGATATGGGTGAGGATATGTGTGAGGGTGGAGGATAGTGTGTGGTGTGGGGGATGTGTGTGATGGGTGCGGGGAATGTGTGTATGGTTGGGGTATATGTTTGGGTGAGTATGGGATGTGTGGTGGTTGGGGGAAGTATGTGGGGGTGTGTGGGTGGGAGATGTGTGCGTGGATGGGGAATGTGTGGGTGGGGATGTGTGAGTGGCTTAGGGATGTGTAGGTGGGTGAGGGAGTTGTATGTGTCGGGGTGGGATGTGTGAATGGGTGGAGGATGTGTGTGGGTAGGGGTATTGTGATCGAGAGATGTTTGGTTGGGGGTGGGTGGGGGTGTGTGGGTGCGTAGTGGAGGATGTATGCGTGAGTGAGTGTGTGTTGGTGGATGGGTAGGGAATGCGTGTGTGGGTGGGGAGAGGTGTGTGGTGTGTTAGTTGGGGATATTGTGTGGGTGAGGTATGTGTGTGTGGGTGGGGGATTTTTGTGGTGTGTGAGTGGGGGTATGTGGGGTGGATGGATAAGGGTATTTGTGTGGGTGGGATAATTGTGTGGTATCTGGGTGGGGGATATGTGTGTGGTGTGTAAGTGGGGATGTGTTGGTGAGGGATATGTGTGTGTGGTGCGTGGGTCGGGAATAGTGCGTGGTAGGGGGTGTATGTGGTGTGCGGGTGGAGGATTGTGTGGTGGGGGATTGGATTAAGGCATGTGTGGGTGGGTGGAATTTGTATGTATGGGTGGTGGGGTGTGTGTGAGTGGATTGGGGATGTATGGGTGGTTAGGGAGATGTGTGTGTGTGTGTGTGTGGGGGGGGGGGGGGGTAGGGACATGTCAGTTGGTGGGGATGTGTCTGTATGGTTTGGGGATGTGTGAGTGGATGTGCGATGTGTGGATTGGTGGGGGATTGTGTGCGTGGGTGGGGAATATGTGGTCGATGGAGATATGGCTGGGGAATGGGTGATTTGAGGTGTAGGTGGGGAGAGGATGTGTGGGTTAGGATGTGTATGTGGATGAGCGTGGGATGTGTGGGTTGGTGGGGGAATGTTTGTGGGAGGCGAGTGTGTTTTGGTTGGGGGATCAGGTGAGGGCAGTGTGTGTGGGTGGTGGATGTGCGGGAGGGGGATGGGTCGGTTGGTGGGGTATGTATGTGTCCCTTGGTGTGCGTATGTGTGGGTAGGTGGGGGTGTGTGTGTTGGGTGGGGTGATGTATGGATAGGTGGGAGATGGGCCTCATAACATGGTAATTAGCCTTGTTTATATTTACAACATTCATTTCACAATGTTTATTTTTCTTCCTATGCAAATGTATAATGCTCTTGATGATCGAAAGACGAGTTATTGGAAGGGCCGAATGTAAGACGGGCCTGCGCGCCCAATTTGTGACCCTAATAAAGTTGATTTGATTTGATTTCTGGAGAGTCAAAGGTAACCACATCGCAAATTCATTTCTCTTCCTCTTCTTCTGGCCTTCGTCCGCCATTGAGACATAGGCCCTCAAACAACCTATGCCAAGCCGTTCTATCTCTTGCTGTCTCCTGTAGCTCATTCCATCCCCCTCCCCCCATTCCTTCCGTAAATATTATTTATCTCTAATTCTCTTCCCCAGGTGTCGTTAGGTCTCTCGCTATCTCGTTTTCCTTGTGGCTTCCAGACAAGAGAATGTCTAGTTATATTGTTTTCAGGTTTTCCCCAGTGTGTGTCCTGCCTAGCGTCTCTGTTTTTTAATCACCTCTTGATTCACTTGGATTAATGGCTTAGCCTCTGGGCTAAAAATATTAATCTAGTTACACATATCCGAACTATATCATACGGAATGTAGATCAGTCAGTCAAGGGTTAGCTCCAAAGAGGTGTTTGGATGCAAATAATTTCCAACACTTTCTGTTTCGCTCCTATTGTACAGTTGCAGACTGCTGTCCTTATCTTATGTATTGATTGCCCTACAAGCTTATGTATTGATAACTTGGACTGCTGCTGCAAACGGAGATTTAATATATTCAACGCTGAATTCATATAGACTCTCTCTCTCTCTCTCTCTCTCTCTCTCTCTCTCTCTCTCTCTCTCTCTCTCTCTTTCTCTCTCTCTCTCTCTATCTCTCTCTCTCTCTCCAACTCTCTCACACACACACACACATGAAGACACTGCAGAAAAGTTTGGCGATGGAAATGACAGGACAGTGTCAGTTATGGTCCTATAGAGATTCAAGCTCCGGAACCCTACGCCGTTGTGTTTGTCATATTTATATATCCACTGGTTTGCGACATGATAAGGATGCTTGAAGATCTACAAATTGATGGAAAAGACCTTCTTCTTCTTCAGCATTCCGAGCCATTGAGATTCTTTCCTGCAGATACAATCCGTCTCCATTCGTCTCTCTGGTTGACCTTCTCTTGCCAGTCGTTGATTCCAAGTGCTTGTAGGTCTTCTTGGTCTACCTCGGGGTCTACGATCATTTATTTCCTGAGTGTAAGCGAGTTTTGTTTACCTATTATCTTCCATTCTTTCTATATGCCCCAGCCATTGTAGTCTATTAGCCTTCATGATATCAGTGATTAGCAGGGACTTAAACAGATCATAAATGTCTTTGTTACTTCTTCTTTTCCACTCTCCACTTTGTGTATCCCTAATGGGTCCAAAGATGCGTCTTAAAACTTTGTTCTCAAAGGTTTGTAGCAAGTCTTCGTCTCCTTTCGTTGTCATATTATCTATTTGTATGTGGCCAGAGGTCTTAGCCACTCCTTCTCTTGAAATTACCATATATTCCGCCTTATCTTGGTTGATAACCAGCCCCATCTGTTGGGCTTTTTCCTTTAAGTGAGTCAATATTTCCACTGTCTTTTGTTCATTTTCCCTTATAAATATCTATATCATCTGCATAACCAAGCAGCTTGGATGTTCCTCCAATATCACATTCCTCCTTTACCCTCCTTACAACTTTCTCTAGAGACAGATTGAAGAGTAGCGGCGATAGTGCATCATCCTGTTTCAAGCCAGATGTTATTTGGAAGGGGTCTGATTTCCTGCCTTTGTATGTTACTATATTATAAGTATCTTCCATGCATAGTCTGGTCATGTTGATTAACTTTATTGGTATTCCAAATTCCCGCATAGCATTCCATAGACTATTCCTATGGACACTATCATAAGCTTTTTTAAAATCCACAAAAATGTTATGGAGATCTCTTTTATATTCCCAATTTTTCTCGGCTATTTGGCGTAAGATAAATATCTGATCTATTGTTGATTTGTTTTGTCTAAAACCCGCCTGGTAGTCACCTAATGTGTATTCTGAATATGGTTTTAGCCTATTTAGTAATACTGCGGATAGTATCTTATGGACAGTAGTGATATTCCTCGTATAATTTTCACACAGGAACTTGTCTCCTTTCTTAAAAATAGGTATCAATAATGACTCTTTCCAGTCATGGGGTAATTCTTCAGTCTTCCTGATGTTTATTATTAGTTCCTATAGCTTTAGATGTAATGCATGGCCACCCGCCTTTATAAATTCAGCAGCAATTCCATCAGCCCCAGTTGCTTATTGTTTTTAAGTCGTGTGATTACATAAAAGATTTCTTCAAATGCAGGTTGTTCAATTGGTGGTTCACACGTTAGAACCTCTTCCTGTGGGAAAGTGTTACTTGGAGCTTCACAATATAGTAATTCATCAAAGTATTCTTTGTGTATTCAAAGTATTCATGTGTTGCACATTTCCTCATTGGTATTTATCATATTCCCATTTTTGTCTTTTAAACCATATGTTATGAGAAGAAATAACTTGGAGAACTTGGTGACAACTGGTAAGATAGAGGGGAACAGACCAAGGGGAAGACCTAGAAGCAAGTATCTGGGTGGCTTGGCCTTGTGGCATGGTCTAGACAGGAACACGGTGCTGATCCACGACTCTGGTGATCGAGTGAGATGGCAGAACATGACCGCCCACGCTTACCGGCATGGCACATGATGGATGGATGGTTTGCGACGAGACATATAGAGCGTGAGAACGTAAACACTAGTAGTGATTACGTCAATGAGAGACAACAAAATAGGATTACTCCTACAGGAGCAACGCCTTCAAGATGGCGGACCCGTAGGAGTGGGTCAGGTCGGGTTGAAAATTTAGGTCATGGAAAAAAATTTGGGTCCTGAAAAACATTGAAAAAAAGCTAGTATGGTTTTTTATTTGGTCGAGTGTGGGAAAATTGGTTCGGGAAATTTATGTTGGTTGGCGGGTGTGGGAATGAAGTAATTAAGGTAAGGAAGAGTGGGGTAAAATGTTCGTGTCTGAATCCTCGGTACGTATGTGAATGTTCTAGTGGAATGTTCATAAATGTGTGATGAGCGTGTAGGGAGGGTGAGGTGATAGTAGTGGCTTAGTGAAAGTAGTTGATAAGGGTGGTATTGTTCATAGTAGCTTATTCACTATCATTACAAATTGAACCTTATAAACTAGTAATGGATATGGTGTCACTTGGTGGTAAGGGGTGGGTACTGTAGCATGATGGATCAGAACTCCCCATTTCCAGCCCGACACATTCATAAAAATACTTTCGATTTGAGCGGCGTTTCCAAATAGAAGGACGATTCTTGGAAATAGTATGTTCCAGAACGAGTTAGGGGAGGGCAGCGGTATGCGCTTGCTTTTTCATTGGCCAATAAGTAATGAGCCCACGCTATTCCTGGGCCATATTTTAAAATCTAATTAGTTTGAGCGGGGATTCCAATCGAACCGGTCGCTAGTGTGATGTGATGACCCAACAATGCCCTTAAAGATTCAGTAATATATTGTTCTCTGGATACCAGGTACCACTTTAAAACATACTTTAATGTTGTAGTTATGCCTAGTGAACGAAAGAGAAGAATATATGAGTATTTTATTAATAAAATGTGAAAATTAAAACCTAACTTCTGTACGCCAGTATTCTGAACACTGCTTCTGCAAACCTGTCAGGCCTTTCACGCTGTATACTCCAAGTGCATATCAATCCCTTGTTGTGACTGGTTGCGTATGCTTGATGAATGTATAGTACACTCATGCAAATTCGCAAAACCAAACCCCTTGTGCATTCTTCATGCCTAGGATGACTCATTCTTAAATCAACTGTACCTTTGCTCTCGCGAGTTAACATATGGCAGTCTGGATTGGAATGAGTGATGAAACATGTACAAGTTCCTTTGTAAAACGCTGAGAATGTTGGAGTGAATGAGCTGGTGCTTTGATAAGTAGCCTCTCACATTAGTAGAAAGACAGATGCTTCATATCCATATGTAAACAGGACGGTGATGGCACGCCAGAATTGCTAAGTTAATGTGATGCCTGGTGGCTATAAGCTCAAGAGAATTAATATAATTTCTCTTTGAAGTATTACACTGGTACCTCTACTGTTGGTTGGTTCATATAAACTAGTTCTTAAGAGAACCATAGGTGTGTGAACCTGTGTCTTAGTTGGCTGAATATAATGTATGGCTCATGCAAATTTACAAGGACTAAACATGTTTTTCCCATATGTGCTTTGGTGCATATGTGAACAATTGCTATGCAATTGAGCTTCTGTTACCTACTGTGGACATTACTCAGTGGGGAAAGAGCACATGATGATGATGATGTACCTGTGAGACAAGTCTGGTGAAAAAGGGGTGAGGTCTGGCATTGCTGTGTAAGTGTATATGGAATAGGACATTCATGCACCAACATGACAGCCATTGGAAGTGATGTTTGGGCTGCTAATTGGGTAACTGCCATTAGTTAATACCTATTGCATATTGCAGGTGTAAATGCCTATTTTCCATTTCCCTTCACAATGCCTGTCCCATGTTGCTATGTCACAATGCTTGCTTCAAAATGCTTGTAATTGTGTAAGCTACCTCTGTCTCCACATATAGGCTTGTGATTACCACAGATAAAGGTGAATAATAAAATATCACCCACAGTACATCACAGTGAAATTCACTACATTATCAACTGGGAGAGGTGTGTTTGGACCACACCCATCCTTTTCCTCCCCATCCCCAATCTGTGTCTGTTGATGTATAATAACATTATCTTTTAACATATGTAAAGAGATGTTGTGCCATTTTGTATATCGACAGAGAACAGTATGGTGGAGAGGCCTTCCATATATCATCTGGGACCTCTAACCAGAAGTCCTAGATCCAGAAGTGACTCCCTATCAAAAGGCAGGAAAATCTAAGAAGAATTTTCTCTCAGCTCTCAAACAGCCGAATGCACAAATGGGAGCATAACACAATCTGAAGCACTATAATAGTGGTGAACTGGACAGTGATCTTTGAGTCAGTCAAAGGTCAACGGAGAATAACAGCAAGTCTTGTAGTATGAATTACATTCGTGGAAAACTGTGAGGTAACTTGGGAGTGTTTGTTTATCTAAGACTCAACTTAGAAAATAACCAGCCGGATGCTCACACAGTGATTCTTGAAGAATGAGATTGAACAGTAGGGAAGTTGATCTGGCTAAGTGAGTAGCTGCAATGTATGGGACATTATGTATTTCATTATTGAAGTACACAGTGACAGCCTTCACTGACAGCCTGATCAACCGTGAGATGCAGTACCATATCATCATACCAAATCTTGTCTTCAAGAGGAATGAATCTGCCATGAAGCTTATTCTGGGGAAGCTGCTAACTGGAGCTTGTCCAACATCAATGCTGATGATAAAAGGATTCAACAGACCCAGAACAGGAGTTTCTTCCTTGAGTTGCCCATGGATAGGATTTCCTAAATTCCCAAGAGACAGGAAATGATGATAGATACAGATACTGTAACGGGATGGTGTAGTTAGATATTAGAGAGGAGGAGGAGGAGGAGAGTTAGTTATTGGGTGGTGGAGTAAAAGGAGATGTGGTGTATCTTGTTTATCAACATGCATGTGTGGCATATTTGATGCATTTTCAATGTAATTATTGAAGTGTTGACATGCCAGGGATGAAACAATGGTCATCATTCGACTCACCATCAGCTCAATAAATTGTGTAATTAATGAATCAGTGTTTTAAGTACATGTCCCCAGTGAATTTCTTGTACAGTTGCTGTCAAGTGTTGTCTCTGGTGACTGTCTTAAGTGCTGTGGTTGATTATACATATTGTGAAAAGTCTTGTATAGATGTTGTCAAGTATCTTTTATGATGTAAGTCTTGTACAATGGCTGGTGTACCCAATTCCTTGTGAATGTATGTCCCACTTTTGCCAAGAAACTGTCATGTAGATGTCTTGTCCAACAGATGTAATGTACAGTTATTGTTGAGTTTGTCTACAAACACTGAATCCTACAGTCGCAAAGCAATTGGACAAAACTGATATAGGTCATACTGACAAAATAAATAAGAGAAGATCTAATGTGACGGACGAATAGCACACTGTCAACAGTATAACGAGTGAGATGGATCCTCAGTTGTGCAGGGGCTAATAGTTCAGATCATCTTTTGGTCTTGGGGAAACCTTTTACTTCTTATATAAATTTCTGTGTAGATACATAGTGGTCTCACAGTGGGGGTTTGAGCCAAAGGAAAAGGGTTCTCCAAAAAGGCTATTGCGGGAATGATTAGCTCGTTTGAGTGACCTCTAGACAAAACGTGCTAAATCATATCCTTTATCTTGTTATTTATTATTCAAGATATATTTCCAGAGAACACTACTAACTAGGTCCTCTGTCATCAATCTAACATGTCACAGGTACCAGGTATTAGTGGTCAACCAGTGATCAAGTAGGAGTGGTCGATGGCGATATAGGGGTGGTCATAAATGTAATGGGTATTGATAAGAGGTGGGGTAGAGGGTCGCAGTTACACACTGGTCAACTAGTGGTCAAGTAGTGGTAAAGTAGTCAAGTGAAGCAATTTTAGGGAAAAGTGGTTGTAGCGACATGGTGATGAATAAAGGGTGATACATTAGTGGTCAAGTAGTGGTCAAGTGGTCGACTGACCATTTAAATTGTAGAGGATGATGTGGTAAGACAATGGTAGTGGTTAAAGTGCTCGATGACGTAGCGAAGCAGTGGTCAAGCAGGGGTCAAGTGGTCAAGTGAGGAAAATTTTATGGAAAAGTGGTTGTAATAATATGGTGATGGTTAAAGGGTGGTAAATTAGTGGTCAAGTAGTGGTCAAGTAGTGGTCAAGTGGTCAAGTGATCAATTAAATTGTCAGGGAAAGTGGTTGTAATGATATGGTGATGATTAAAGGGTGGTAAATTAGTGGTCAAATAGTGGTCAAGCGAGGAAAGTTTACGGAAAAGTGGTTGCAATGATATGGTGATGAATAATGGGTGGTAAATTAGTGGTCAAACAGTGGTCAAGTAGTGGTCAAGTGGTCGACTGACTATTTAAATTGTAGTGAATGATGTGTGTAAGACTATGGTAGTGGTTAAAGTGCTCGATGACGTGGTCAAGCAGTGGTCAACCAGTGGTCAAGTGGTCGAGTGACCACTTAAATTGTAGGGGAAAGTACGTATAGTGCAATGGTGGTGGGTAAAGTGAGGAGGAATCAGTAGTAGTTATAATAGTACTACCAATATTAGTTGTACCGACAACAATATTAGCTGATGGGTTGTTAGAGATACAAGTCTCTTTTTGGGGGTGTGTAAAAATCATACAAACACAAAGAGGGTCACACAAACACACATTCACAGGACAAGACACAAACACCCACATACAGACACATAAGGACAGACATCTCATACCATTACGACTGTCACCACACCATCAACTATACACATTACAGACTCACCCACCCATAAACAAAGACACAAGTACAGACACAAACAGAAAGACAACCATACACACCCATCTCCTACCATTACGACTGTCACCACACCGTCAACTGTACACACGTACAGACACACTCACCCATAAACAAAGACACAAGTACACACAAAAACAGAAAGACAACCTTACACACCCATCTCCTAACATTACTACTGTCACCACAACATCAACTATACACGAGTGCACACAAATACAAAGACAACTACACACTTATACTTACAGACACGAGTGCAAACATACACAAAGACAGACACATAAACACGTGATACACACATACAGACAAGTATACACCCATATCCTCTTCCATACATACAGACATCACAAGTACAGACATCACAAGTACAGACATTCAGGTACAGACACAGACACACTTACACAAAGAAGCAAATACGTGATACATACAGACATCAAAAGTACAGATATCACAAAGACATACATCCAAGTACAACACAAACACAAAGACAACCATACACACCCATCTTCTACCATTACAACTGTCAATATCAGCTATACACAAGTACAGACACACTCACCCATAACAAATACACATAGAGGGTCACACAAACACACATACAAACACTAAGAAAACCACACACAGACAACCCATAACATTACTAATGTCACAACAACAACTATACACATGTCCAGAGACATCACAAATACAGACACAGTCGTACCATTACTACTGTCATCACAACTATAGACAACCACGTACAGACACAACTGCACGTACACACAGACACACACAAATACACACCTACAAACACAAAGACACAGACACACTTGTACATACAAACATGAACACTGACAAGTACGCATACCCATCTCCTACCATTACTACTGTCATCACAACTGTACACAACCACGTACAGACACATCTGCACGTACACACAGACATCACCTACACAAATACACACCCAAAGACAGACACACATCCATAAACAACCACACACGCACAGACACAAAACACAAGTACAACCAGACATCAACTACACCCATACACACTTGATACACTTGCACATACAGAACTACAAGCGTACAGACACAAAGACAACCATACACACCCATCTCCTACCATTACTACTGTCAACATCAGCTATACACAAGTACAGACACACTCACCCATAAACAAATACACAAGTATAGCCTCTTCCTGGCCCCACAAGAATATCACAAACTACACAAACCACATACCCTTTTTGGTAACGAACGCGGATGTACGAGACAACCCTACCTCACCAGCGCCATATGCAAACGTCTTTAAGTGGTAGCATGAGTCATCGGTCACGTGAAGACGGGCGAGTGGTTGTCTGAGAAAAAGACTGTCTACAAAACTGCCACGTCAGCTATATAGGATCGTGTGCAGAACCTAGCTACAGAGGTATTTTTTAAATCAGGCTGGTGTGAGCAGTGTTCGTGTAGTGAACAGATATTGTTCACGTGCTGACTTGGCTAGCTACAACGGTGAATCAGGTTGGTGTGAGCAGTGTTCGTGTCGTCGGCAGCTGATAAAACAGTGAAACATATATTGTATACACCAGAACATTTTCACGGTTGTAAAAAAGCGAAAGTGTGACTTATTCGTATACTAGTTTATCAATATGACCACCAGATCTACTTTGAGGTATTCAGTTTGCGACAAAGCCTATTGTGATAACCCTACTCACCACATTCACGATACGAAAGATCAGCCACACTTATGTGATAAGGCGTATAATAGAAAAGACAATCTACAAAGACACATACAAACACACCATCAACCACGTATGAATACACCAAACACTACACCTACCTCTTCAACACCAGAGACGACAACACCACATGTATATTTACACCATCCTCGTACTACGAGCTCGTCTCAAGTACCAGACTGCCACCACTGTGCCTTCAATGATAAGCTTACCCGCCACAATAGGAATATTCACAATGATTGTCCCTGTCAGTTACGTGACAAACTATACAATTCGAACCTACAACGGTACTTACGAACACATCACCATATACTACGCGAAAGGACGACACCCTTAGACACCCCGACAACACGTCCACTCATAGTAGCAGAGGATATCCAACCAAATGATAGAGACAGCTTGGCAGCCCTTAAGGCGTACTGCAAGGACCTATCGCTTATGCTACCCAATCAAGTGGTAGTATTAGAAAAAAGTGTCGACCACCACTACCGGGTGGTTTTGGTATGATACATTCATAAAAAAGAAGTATTCAGATATCTTGATGACTATGTGTGTCATTGATTTTTTTCTTATGATATATCACTAAACTGTTTTGATCAATATGTTGTGAACACACATATTTTGGTGATAAAATTTTGAAACCAAGATTTTTTGTTTTGTTGATTTTCTTTAGTGGTTTGTTTTCATGACGTTGTCTTGTCGGATCAGAGCTTACATTACCAGACATGAACAAAGTAAGGGGGAAAGTTATGACAAATACAGAAATATTTCAGTCAAATGTATAAAAATTACGAGTTAACTAAATGTGAAAAGACCAAAATACGAAATGTCTCGGCCAAATTTATGAAAAGTATGAAAATCTGATTGCCAACTGGGAAGAAACTTTCAATCACATTTATAAATATTTCAACTAAACTTATAAAAAGTAGGAAAATTTGTCAACCAAAAGGGAAAAGGTCGGCCAAATACTGAAATATCTCAACCAAACTTATAAATATATCATCGATTCTTATTAAAAAAAATAGAAAAATGCGTCAGACAAAGCGGTAAAATGTTGGCCAAATACAGAAATACCTCGACCAAACTTATAAAAATCTAGGAAAATATATTACCCAACACAACTAAAAGGTTGACCAAAGTTATAAATATCACATCCAAACTTATGAACAGTAGGAAACTTTGTTAACCTTATAAAAAGTAGGAATATTTGTCAACCAAAGCGAATCAAGTAAAGACATATTTCAATCAAACTTATAAACTTGTCGTCCAAAGTGATAAAACTAGGAAAAATCTGTCAGCCAAACTAAGAAATAGCTATGGAAAAGTAAGAACTATGTCGACCAAACTAAGGCAAAGGTGTTACCAAAATTAGGAAAAAATTTAACTTCTGTAGTTATGTCAAACGTGTCTTGAAAACCCGTTATCAATGTCACCACTTTCCCGATTTTAGATTACCGAAACCTCCAACTTCAACGTATCTGCTACAGAAACCCTTATACAGACTAAGCACTCATCTCTCCACACTCTTGGTTTCTTTCTAACACAAAGTGGTCACATCAACAAGAACTTCAAACCTCCATTGTACACGTGCTCCATTGAAACAGACATAACAACATTTATGGTAAGGTCGTCTATGGTTCCACCTAGTATAGTTTCTGTATCAGCTAGGTATTCATCATCACGGAACCATTTCCCATGGCTGCCATCTTCAACTTTCCATACCACAATGTCTGCTTCACTGTCCTTTCATTGTTCCCGCTTTCAACAATACAACGGTTTTTTCTCGAAGTCTGCCTAAAATAACATTTCTTAGGGTGTCCACTCCTAGCTCACTTTACCATTTCACATCCGCAATAACGACAAGTCTGCAAGCAACCACCACTGTCTGTTATAAATTCGGCCTTTCTTAAAAACACGCCTACCTTAGTGAACTCATTAATACCAGCTACCACGTCTTCTAACCGACTTTCAATGTTTCATAACAAATAACACTAACATTCTTTTTGATTACAGAACAATATAATTTCTGGTGACTAGGCAGATTTTCCAACCTTATGGAGGTAAAGCATCTGTCCCCCTAACCTACTAGGCGCTATTCTAGACAACGAATACGGTCATAGACCAGCACCCATAGGAAGAAAATGAAAAAACAACAGAGATTGGGTTCGTGAGACGAATTATTTGAATTCCTTGGACTACCACAGTAACTAATGATGCTCGCCTAAGGAAAATAGAGCATTATATACACCAAACACAACAAACTCTTTCTTAATAACCCTAACCCTAACTATACATAATTTAACCCTAACCTAACCCCTAACCATAACCCTAACTATACACCAAACACAACAAACTCTTTCTGTAAGAGACATAGTCACAAACCACTGATAGAAAGAGAAAAAGTTAAATTTTAATAAAAATTTAAAAATAATAAATCACAATTTTATCGTGCGCTTCACTTGATATACAGATATAGATTAAGTATAGGAATAGGTTAGGTATTGGACTATATCGAGCTTACATTTTGCGCAATAAAATTGTGATTTATTATTTTTAAATTTTAATTAAAATTTAAATTTAAATTACAACCGCGAAAATGTTCTGGTGTATACAATATATGTTTCACTGTTTTATCAGCTGCCGACGACACGAACACTGCTCACACCAACCTGGTTCACCGTTGTAGCTAGCCAAGTCAGCACGTGAACAATATCTGCTCACTACACGAACACTGCTCACACCAGCCTGATTTAAATAAAAATTCCTCTGTAGCTAGGTTCTGCACACGATCCTATATAGCTGACATGGCAGTTTTGTAGACAGTCTTTTTCTCAGACAACCACCCGCCCGCCTTCACGTGACCGATGACTCATGCTACCACTTAAAGACGTTTGCATATGGCGCTGGTGAGGTAGTGTTGTCTCGTACATCCGCGTTCGTTACCAAAAAGGGTATGTGGTTTGTGTAGTTTGTGATATTCCTGTGGGGCCAGGAAGAGGCTATACTTGTGTATTTGTTTATGGGTGAGTGTGTCTGTACTTGTGTATAGCTGATGTTGACAGTAGTAATGGTAGGAGATGGGAGTGTATGGTTGTCTTTGTGTCTGTACGCTTGTAGGTCTGTATGTACAAGTGTATCAAGTGTGTATGGGTGTAGTTGATGTCTGGTTGTACTTGTGTTTTGTGTCTGTACGTGTGTGGTTGTTTATGGACGTGTGTCTGTCTTTGGGTGTGTATTTGTGTAGATGATGTCTGTGTGTACGTGCAGATGTGTCTGTACGTGGTTGTGTATAGTTGTGATGACAGTAGTAATGGTAGGAGATGGGTATGCGTACTTGTCAGTGTTCATGTTTGTATGTACAAGTGTGTCTGTGTCTTTGTGTTTGTAGGTGTGTATTTGTGTGTGTCTGTGTGTACGTGCAGTTGTGTCTGTACGTGGTTGTGTATAGTTGTGATGACAGTAGTAATGGTACGACTGTGTCTGTATTTGTGATGTCTCTGGACATGTGTATAGCTGTTGTTGTGACAGTAGTAATGTTATGGGTTGTCTGTGTATGGTTGTCTTAGTGTTTGTATGTGTGTTTGTGTGACCCTCTTTGTGTATTTGTTATGGGTGAGTGTGTCTGTACTTGTGTATAGCTGATATTGACAGTTGTAATGGTAGAAGATGGGTGTGTATGGTTGTCTTTGTGTTTGTGTTGTACTTGGATGTATGTCTTTGTGATATGTGTACTTGTGATGTCTGTATGTATCACGTGTTTTCTTCTTTGTGTAAGTGTGTCTGTGTCTGTACCTGAATTTCTGTACTTGTGATGTCTGTATGTATGGAAGAGGATATGGGTGTATACTTGTCTGTATGTGTGTATCACGTGTTTATGTGTCTGTCTTTGTGTATGTTTGCACTCGTGATGTCTGTATGTACAAGTTGGTAGTCTTTGTATTTGTGTGTACTCGTGTATAGTTGATGTTGTGGTGACAGTAGTAATGGTAGGAGATGGTTGTGTATGGTTGTCTTTCTGTTTGTGTGTGTGTACTTGTGTCTTTGTTTATGGGTGAGTGTGTCTGTACGTGTGTATAGTTGATGGTGTGGTGACAGTCGTAATGGTAGGAGATGGGTGTGTATGGTTGTCTTTCTGTTTGTGTGTGTACTTGTGTCTTTGTTTATGGGTGAGTGTGTCTGTACGTGTGTATAGTTGATGGTGTGGTGACAATCGTAATGGTATGAGATGTCTGTCCTTATGTGCCTGTATGTGTGTGTTTGTGTCTTGTCCTGTAAATGTGTGTTTGTGTGACCCTCTTTGTGTTTGTATGTTTTTTACACACCCCCAAAAGGAGACTTGTATCTCTAACAACCCATCAGCTAATATTGTTGTCGGTACAACTAATATTGGTAGTACTATTATAACTACTACTGATTCCTCCTCACTTTACCCACCACCATTGCACTATATTTACTTTCCCCTACAATTTAAGTGGTCACTCGACCACTTGACCACTGGTTGACCATTGCTTGACCACGTCATCGAGCACTTTAACCACTGCCATAGTCTTACCCACATCATTCACTACAATTTAAATTGTCAGTCGACCACTTGACCACTACTTGACCACTACTTGACCACTAATTTACCACCCTTTAATCATCGGGATATCATTACAGCTACTTTTCGTAAAATTTCCTCACTTGACCACTGCTTGACCACTGTTTGACCACTAATTTACCACCCTTTATTCATCACCATATCATTGCAACCACTTTTCCGTAAAATTTCATCACTTGACCACTGCTTGACCACTACTTGACCACTAATTTACCACCCTTTAATCATCACCATATCATTACAACCACTTTCCCCGACAATTTAAGTGATCACTCGACCACTTGACCACTATTTGACCACTAATTTACCACCCTTTAACCATCACCATATCATTACAACCACTTTTCCGTAAACATTTTCCTCACTTGACCACTTGACCCCTGCTTGACCACGTCATCGAGCACTTTAACCACTACCATAGTCTTACCCACATCATCCTCTACAATTTAAATGGTCAGTCGACCACTTGACCACTAATTGACCACTACTTGACCACTAATTTATCACCCTGTATTCATCACCATGTCGCTACAACCACTTTTCCTTAAAATTTCCTCACTTGACTACTTGACCACTACTTGACCACTAGTTGACCATTAGTTGACCAGTGTGTAACTGCGACCCTCTACCCCACCTCTTATCAATACCCATTACATTTATGACCACCTCTATATCGCCATCGACCACTCCTACTTGATCACTGGTTGACCACTAATACCTGGTACCCACCCCTTACCACCAAGTGACACCATATCCATTACTAGTTTATAAGGTTCCATTTGTAATGATAGTGAATAAGCTACTATGAACATCCCACCCTTATCAACTACTTTCACTAAGCCACTACTATCACCTCACCCTCCCTACACGCTCATCACACATTTATGAACATTCCACTAAAACATTCACATACGTACCGAGGATTCAGACACGAACATTTTACCCCACTCTTCCTTACCTTAATTAGTTTTACAGACTTCATTCCCACACCCGCCAACCAACATAAATTTCCCGACCCAATTTTCCCACACTCGACCAAATAAAAAACCATACTAGCTTTTTTTCAATGTTTTTCATGACCCAAATTTTTTTCCATGACCTAAATTTTCAACCCGACCTGACCCACTCCTACGGGTCCGCCATCTTGAAGGCGTTGCTCCTGTAGGAGTAATCCTATTTTGTTGTCTCTCATTGACGTAATCACTACTAACACTTCGGACAGAACAGACCAAAGGTTACCCTCCTGCAAACGATGGATTTTTAGAATATCTGAGGGGGTGAATATCACCATGAGTGAAGCACAATTAAAGCTCTCGTCACATGTCATGTCTCAAGCCACGTAAATACGAGGGGAAGTCAGTAAGTAAGTCACAAATGACTGTAGATACATAATGGTCTATCGCGCATCTAAAACTCTTTAAAGATATCACTTATTAAACTACTTGAATGCCACAGTGGTTGGACCATACCAAAACTAGCTCCAGATATAACTTCTGAACACGCTAAATAGCAAAGAAGGAGAAAACAAGTTAATATTTTCATGGGTATTTGTATGTTATCTCTGAACAGTTATACTTCAGAACTGATTAATCGACTGTTGTCCATTTGGTATCACCGCAGCATGTTTCGTGACTTGAAAGTTGCAATTTTAAAAGCCTGCATTGCCATAAGTGGTGAAGTTAAACACGATAGTATCGTTGTCCATCGGAACATAGGTGGCCCCACCTAGGAGAAAATGGTCAATGTTTAAGTTATGAGACAAATTGTGTGGTATTGAGCCAATACATTATCACATTCTAGTTGTATAGTTATTTCACAAACTCTAAAGAATACAGTTGAACTTAACTTTTGAACTTAAATTTTACAGAAACATTCTTATAATACGAGGGACAAGAAGCAAAAAATACAATTGGGATATTCTTCAACGTCTGAACATCGAAGACAACTGGCTCAAAAACAGTAAAATGCAGTGGTATTTATTTCGAACACATAAAGTGCCACAGTATATTAGAAAGAGTAGTAATGAAAAGTATCTTGTTCCTCTTATATATCGCGGTGTCGAGGTGAAGCATAAGCAGCGGGAGAGTGCTCGTTTATGGTGAGATGAGATGAGTAATGAAAAGCATGATGTCTGAAAGAGGGACGAAACACGACGGTGAGCATAGGACATTAAGGACAGTCTGTATTAAAATATACAAGGCAGAGGAACTGGGACGGGCTCGAACATCTTTCCCGCCAAGCTGTAATAAGAGCGACTTTCTGCACGGGACACTGTACCTTGTGATGCTGATAGTTATATGGTTTATTATTACCATGATCGCTGTGAGCAAAATGTGAAGGTATGGGAAATAGCTACATTAATGCATTAACTACTATACAATAATATAATAAACAATAGAGATAATCTGTTGGATTCCCCCCCCCCCCCCCGCAAGACATGCTGGTATGAAGGGAAACGAGCAGGGGGCAGATTGGCTGGGTCTGTATCGCTTGTCGGGGTGTTGGTGCACGATATGCAGACGTGGTCGGGGCCATTTGTGATCGTGTGTACAGTGAGTAAGAACAGATAGAGAGCATCACGGCCTGGAGAGAATGGTGTTCTATTGAGTGACCAGAGGATCTGGTTGTCACGCTGGACTCCGTGGAAAGGCCAGAGGGACACACAATCATATTGCTAGTTGTACCATTATTAATGGGACTCTTCGCTGGCTGTTGAAACTGAGGGGAGAAAAGAGTATTACTTCCACAGAAATATTAGTTTTTAGTGAACCCCTGGGCAGATTGACATAGTATAAGAAGCAAAATACGGGTATTATGGGCATTCGTGGAAATCAATAAAAGAAGTAGAAATCAGAGAACACACTAACCAATTAAAAATTATTTATTAATTTGTTTGGACGTAAATGTATTGTGCCTGTTTACAGCGGAGCTGCGATATTTGCTCTTTTCGACCGACACATTCGACTTTTTCAAGCGTTTGTTGACCGGGCTAACTTCCCTGGTTAACTGCTAGTTGATAGAGACCAAGGCACAAAGACAACCGATAAAGACTAAGACAAACATCAGAAATAAGCAGTAGCCAAGTTGGGCCATATTAAACCAAACAAGTTAGTTGCGTGTACAGAATGGCGCAGCCAATCCCAGCATTTATTAGTTGTTTGTGATTTACTAGCAATTTTACTTTTAGTAGTTTGCCATTGCCGGTCTCTCTGGCCGAGGGGTTACACCACTTTCTCCGTAATCCCGTTTATCACGCAGAGTCTCGTAAGCGGGCGAGAGCTGGCAGCGGTTCGACCCCCGCTGGTGACTTGCGGGATAACAGAGCCGGCCGCTCAGAAAGTAATGGCAAACTACTGAGCGTAATCTTGCCAAGAGATCAACAGACAGCTGAAAGATGCTGCTGTTGACAGCTAAGTCCTGTAAAGGATACGCAAAAAACAAAAAACAAAAAAGTTTGCCATTGTTATCTGAATGGCAGACGCCTCTGTGATATATTTCTCGTCGTTCTCCAAGATTTCCCGAAATTTTTATCACAAATGTGCAGATTGAAGCTCCATACAGGGAGTTATTCAGTCATCGATAAAATTTACATATACGTATCAACATGTATGGAACATGCGTCGCGTCTCAGGAAAGAGATCCGATTGGTTGTTGAGCTTGAGGCACCGGCAAGAACTGAGTAGGGGCCCAGCAAAAGCTAAGACCGCGCATTTCTCACGATGGCCTAGTGATAGCCACAAGTAGTCTGCGTTGCTCGTGACTTTCGGAGTACCTTGTGTATGCTTTCAGTTGACGGTAAGCACCCCCTTTTGTAATACCACCTCCCGATGTCAGATAATATCATGGTGAAGGTAAAACATGTTTGTCTGTGTCAAATATGAAAGTGTAAAATCAAATCACAGAGAAGATTGCTTAATTTCTCGGAGAAAGTCTGCAAAATTGAGATGCTATTCCACTGCTAATCTTGCTGTAAATCCATCTTTTATGAATGCTAATCCTTATGCTATATGAATTGCTGTCACTATGAACGCACATTCTTCTTTACGCTGTGGAAAATATTCTTGATAAATGCACGACCAAATCATTCGTCTTAATGCTGGGAAGATTGGTCTTAAGAGTCAGTCTCTTACCACTTGTGTGCACTTATTCAGTGTTATTCTCCAGATCTACACCCCCCCCCCTGAATATGCTGTAGGAAGGAGAGAGAGAGAGAGAGAGAGAGAGAGAGAGAGAGAGAGAGAGAGAGAGAGAGAGAGAGAAAGTAATGTTCTTTGTCTGAAATTAATGCTCATATGTGAAAGGGATGAAAAGAGATACGATGCATGTTTTACGGGACAACTCCAGCTTTGTATAAATTGCTGTAGATTACTAGGTGAAATTATACGTTCAGTAATCTGCTTGATGCTTTCTGAGTAAATGACATAATGCAGTTGTTGCCGAATTTGGTGCAAATATACTTTTTGCAGAAATTGGTGGGTTCTCAACTCTCATTTGTAACTCCTGCTCCACGGAGATAGGCGGGGAAGAATTTTACGTTCAGTTGCTCGAACCTTTGTTGAAGATTTATGTGAGAAACAAATATCTGACTTGTAATTCTTGCATTAATTTATATGGTCATTGTTTCATGAAATGATCTGTATGTTGTCTTATTTGTGAGTGCCTCACATATGAATGTTGATTCATTGTTGTTTCTTTAACTGTGGGAGGAGATGTTCGAATTTTACCCCAATAGGAACGAACAAGTGAATTAAGGATGATGGAGGATGAGAGTGGCACTTGTGAATCGAGTCTAACCTGAAAGGAGTAATGAACGGTCTTGCATTGTGCACATGGAATCGTGCGATTTAATCGGGATATTTGTCTTATCATTGATGTCCCTGTCTTATCATAGATGTCCTTGTCTCATCATGATAACCCGGCATCGGTAAAGAACAGGTGTTGATCCCTACGAGATACTTGTCGCACTCCATCAGATGTTTGATTAAACTCCATCACCAGAGAAGAGGGTTAGTGGTCCCACCTCTGAGTGGTACCACAGTCCTTTCTCCTCCACTTCTCTCTTTCTCCCTTTTTCATATTATTTTCATGATGACATTTGGTGTGTTTTCAAATGTATATTGGTGGAATGTGTACTTTTATCAGCAGAGTGAAGGGCGGTGTGCGTTTGGATTTACCATCATGACTTGATCATACCAACTGGTCTGTGATTGCTGTTGCGATGTTCAGATCAATTAGCCTGAACAGAAGGACGGTCTTCGTCATTTTATATGACCTGGGCAATTTACCTTGTGGATTTCTCAAGAGTGGTTACCTGTAACCAAGAATGACTGCCCTGCCTCAACACCATCAAGCCATGGTATACCAAGACAGGTATCCCTATGTGATCAATTGGCATTTTTCTACCAGCATAGCTCTAGAAGACGAACAGTATTTTGCTAACACCAAAGGGGCTGATTGTCAGAATCTCTATATCTCCAACCGAGATGCAGGAACATCGTTACGCTCGCCAGGCGAATAGTCGCCAGCCGGAATGCAGTAACATCGTTACGGCCGCCAGGCGAGTACCAGTTACCTGCCCACAGGTTGCGAGCTGACGCGTCGTCAGCGGTCAGGCAAGGACAAAGCAGGACGCACGCAGTCCTCGTGAAGCCAGTCCACAGGGCAAGCACTGTGTGAGGAAACCGGCAGACTGCTTGGGGACTCGGACAAGACAAGACGTGTGGGTTGAGAAAGGCTTCGTATCGTTTCTGTGCCCGAAAGTCGAGTGCTTGTATATCTTGTGAGATAGACTGTGATGCTGTGGGTTTTGTCTGTAAGTGTACTGATGTATTGTATATGTATTGTAATGATCATCACATGCCAAACTAGATTGTCTTGCATGTGAATTGTGAATAAATCCATTGAACTTAGTGTCATTGTGTGTCAAGTCCAATCATTTTGTACTTGTACTTGTCTCACATATGTTAGGTACAACGAGCCAGGTTTAAGACCCTGACACTGATTACAACATCTTTTTCATTATTCCATAAAACTAATTAATAGGGAAGGCAGAGATTTTTTTTTTATTGTTACTTAAAGATGGTAGTAGCACTACGATGAGGAGGAATCTGAGGGAGGACCAAGATAAGAACTGAGGGAGAAATGTGTTCTTATCAAGATTATTTATGAATGTTGATATATGGAACATTTTACTTTGCATTGTCTAACTATGATTGTTTATTGGTTCACCATGCAGATCTTCGATCCTACCATGCCCCAAAATTGGTCCCAATATATTGTTGAGTTGGATCAATGACTTGGAGTTTAGTTCATTGTGAACAAGTGTCCTATATGTTATATAATACAGTTATTAATCATTAATCTGTTTATAAAATTTTGAGAGAGATCAGAGTGAGGATGGATAACTTCAAACAGACACATTTTCCTTATAGAGTGAGCAGCCCCTCTGTTGTCTGTGATAAATTTCCAGGATCGCTACGCCTTCTATAGGAAACTATCTTTGTCAAAGTGTTGGGTAGGACATAGATAGGACAAGGGACAGAAGAGGGGTAAGGACAGATAGGACGTAGATAAGGACCTCTACAAAGGAGTAGATAGAGTAGAGACAGAACCCAAGCTATAACTTAGAATAGTTATCAGACAGGACTTAGGTGGGGACACGGACGTTTCATACCTAGGACAACAGCGGGACCAACCCCGAGGATGGGGGTGGGACGCTAGTTCACGAGATAACACCCGTAACCAACTAAGCAGTAGTACAACCCAAGGTTAGCATGAACAAGACTACTGTACGGCGTGACGAATAGGACAGCACGGGGTTTTGCTGACCGCACGGGATTTAGGACGACCAGGCTAGCCAACCCACTGAACTTAGTCAGACGGCGACAGGACAGCTTCAAGACAGGACGTGTGTGATTTTCCGAGAGCCAATATGTAGTTTACGAGGGCGCATGTTAAAGATAGCGAGAGTTGAGTTTGTATCTGATTGTGTATGAGTATTATGAAGAAAGGCGACCACTGTATATTTAGACCGGCAGTCACCGCCTGGTCATGATTGTATAAATATCCCAGGTTCGCCTGAATTAAAATTGTATAAATTCCATCCACGCAACTGAGGTTTTCTTCGAGGTGTGGATGAAGTAGCGAGATTGCCTGTATGCAATGTAGGATATTGACAGGCAGCTAAAAGGTGTGTCAGAAGAACTGCTGCTTCTTTAGATTATCTAGTGCATATAAACTGTGGTAGTGATATAAATACAGAAGGACGACGTTACATCATGACCGGCATCTGCAGTTACTAGAGATTAACCATGGTATATAGACTGTTGTAATGAATTAGCACAGAGGGAAGACGCGATAACATCACCTTCACCTGGAGCTACGACCAACTTAGTTAGTTATACTGTGTTAATAGAACATGTAATAATTAATTGTGCATCACATGATTTTTAATGAAGTTACACTATTAAATAAATTTTCTTTATGTTTAGAAAATAGTACAGAAATGTGACAATAATCTAAAGTGAATTAGTTTAGTAATAGTTAGAATAATTTAGTTACATTTAAAGATAGATGATAGTTGAATCATAAACACCTTTAGATTAGTAGTATTAGAACATACAGGTCTCTTAGGATACAACTGTCTTAAAAGCCAATGACAGCGGTTAGTTAGGCTAATTTAACTTAATTAGTTATAATTTAGATCAATTTGCAATTAAATGCTTTTAGAACTTAGTAGGCTCATTAACAACATTTTACTTTAAGGGAGCCAACATATTTATCCTACATCTTATTTAGCTAGTTAAATTACCTTTCCTTACTTAGCAACACCCATTACACCAAAATATAGTAAACCATTTATTTAGGATAGCTCGTTCCCTTAGTATTGCCTTAAGCAATCCAACAACGGTGTAAGTACATTAGTTTAACACAGAAAGTACTATTAAAAGGTACTACAAGTCGGCTCAGTATTGTTTAAAACGAGCCCATTTGTATTTTAATGAGAAAAATATTTTTAAACTGAGTGAAAGGAAGAATGATAGTATTAAAAATATTACGAATGATTCAGTGGTGCATTTTTTTTCGCACACATGAGTTTTTTATAAATTGTCTGTGTCTTCTGTGTAACACATGTGAGCGTGTAGTTTTATATGTGTTTCAGCCACTATTGCATTACAGCTATGGTAATGGTTTCCAGCGTCTCAGTTCGGCGACGCATCTCACAAATCAAGCATAAGCATTTATTTGTGACTTGCAGAAACCTACCTGCGACACTTGGAGACTTTAATTACATGAATTATAATCATACACTTATGTTTCTAATTTAAGCATACATAAAGTATAAATCAACACGCATACAAACAGGAATACAAACAGATAAAGTAAAAACAGCAGAATTGTGTAAGGGAGAGCACACGTGCACAGGGGACACAACAGAACTATAGAAATCTTGAGCACACAGTTGAGAGTTTATCCGCAAGCGGAAGTCAGATAGGTAAATATCAGCAGACACACAACTTTTAAGAGATGTTGATGTACATTACTCGGGAGCCACGAATGAAATATTCATGAATTGTTTCCATAACAGGAAAAATTTGTTTCGGGATAGCGGTCTTCGAATTTGGAGAGGTAGTGTTTTTTTAAACAAACTGGCCTTAGTTCGATACAGCTTCCAAAAGTGTAATGTCAAAGAGTAGTGACTCTTAGCAACGGTGCAGGTGTGGGACGCTGATCATAAACCAGTGGGTAAAGACATCAACTTGGTATCAGACTTCTATAAGTCAGAAATGGCACCTAAGGACATGAACAGTCAACTCCTACGAACACATTGACAAATTAGATCCAACTAATTTTTTATATGCTACGACGACATTGCGTCACACCTATTAGGGTGAATTTGGTGACGCAATACGGGCGAGCTACGGGAGTATGTCAAAGTGTTGGGTAGGACATAGATAGGAAAAGGGACAGAAGAGGGGTAAGGACAGATAGGACGTAGATAAGGACCTCTACAAAGGAGTAGATAGAGTAGAGACAGAACCCAAGCTATAATTTGGAATAGTTATCAGACAGGACTTAGGTGGCGACATGGACGTGTCATACCTAGGACAACAGCAGGACCAACCCCGAGGATAGGGGGGGGGGGACGCTAGTTCACGGGATAACACCCGTAGTACAACCCAAGGTTAACATGAACAAGACTACTGTACGGCGTGATGAATAGGACAGCACGGGGTTTTGCTGACCGCACGGGATTTAGGACGACCAGGCTAGCCAACCGACTGAACTTAGTCAGATGGCGTCAGGACAGTTTCCAGACAGGACGTGTGATTTTCCGAGAGCCAATATGTAGTTTACGAGGGCGCATGTTAAAGATAGCGAGAGTTGAGTTTGTATCTGATTGTGTATGAGTATTATGAAGAAAGGCGACCACTGTATATTTAGACCGGCAGTCACCGCCTGGTCATGATTGTATAAATATCCCAGGTTCGCCTGAATTAAAATTGTATAAATTCCATCCACGCAACTGAGGTTTTCTTTGAGGTGTGGATGAAGTAGCGAGAGTGCCTGTATGCAATGTTGGATGTTGACAATCTTCATGTAATTAGTGTAGGACTTGAACACTTTCTGTCTTGTTCCTCACCTGGGGGGTTCACGAGCTATTTTCAGGTTTCCTTGGGAGGGCTGATAAGGATGATAACCGTCCCCAATCGGGATACCCATAGTTACATCATTATTATCTTATTTCACCACCTCACAGCCTCATACCAACGAAATCAACGTAAAGCGCCTGATTCCAAATCACCGGCTGCTAATTTCGAACCCTCAACTCGATATGACGTGGAAATATGAAATGCAGTTTTACTATCCTATAAGCCACAATGCTTAGCTACATTCTGAGAAGACAAAAATTGGAACATGTGACAAGTGAACAGGTTTATGGAAAATGAAATTGCGAAAGACAGTGAGAGACGATTCTTGGCAGCCTTTTGTAATGACACTGGAGTCTCCGTTACGAATTGGTTATGTCGTCTGCTTCGCGCTCCTAGGGTTGTGGATTCGATTCCGGCTACGTCGTTCGATTCAGAAATGCAAGATTCTCGGAGACTCCTAGTAGTCGTCGCTGGAGCTACGGCGTTCGTAGTTTGTGCGACACTTTGAAAATGACCCGATCCGTGTGTTGCCACGGGCAAAATGCACGATCTCGACACTTGTACCATATTCTGAGTGCTGATGTTGTGCCATGGGTTTTTAATACTGTTGAATTTTCGAATTGCTATTCCGGTCTCTCTGGTGTAGAGGTTACACGACTTTCTCCGTAATCTCGTATACTCTCGTAAGTAACGTAACGTTGCCCGAGAATAGGTATCAGTTCTCTCCGCGTCGGTAACTTACGGGGTATTGAGTCGGTCGCTCAGAAAGCAATGGCAAACTACTGAGCGTAATCTTGCCAAGAAATCAAAAATCAACTGAAACTTACTGATGTTGACAGCGATGTCCTGTAAAAGGATATGCGAAAAAAATGTCCAGTCAGTCCGTGTGTGTGTGTGTGTGTGTGTGTGTGTGTGTGTGTGTGTGTGTGTGTGCGCGCGCGCGTGTGAAGGGTTACACTTGATATACACAAGCAGACACAAACTGCACATTACTCATTAGTAGACGGTTCTCGGTGGTATATTCACGCATGTGCCAGAACGTCTGGTCACTGACTGAGGCTGCAAGTTGGTTGATCTTGGTGATCATATATCCCATACCTCCATAGTTCTCAGCAGTAAATCTGTGAAATAGTTATAGTAAATAAGTAGAAAGTAGATCAGATTTTACATGCGTGGTCAGATTATGTGAAAGACCTTTATGATGCTACAAGAGAAGAACATTATGATCTTCGGAATAGTAAAGACAGGCCATACATTTTGAAGATGGAAGTTAAGAATGCCCTTAACCATATTCAAACTGGCAAGACCCCGGGTCCAGATAACATCACAACAGAAATTATCAATACCTTAAAAGAATATGAAATAGACCAGGTCACCCGACTGTGAGCGCACTATATGATACTGGAGATATAAACTCCTGAATGATGTAATTCTATATTTATTGCAATCCGACAAAACCAGGAGCCTTGGAATGTGATCAACATCGAACAATTTGTATAATGAGCCACATCACGAAGATTTTTCTAAGAATTATCATGCAAAGAGTTAGGAAGAAAATCAGCCAATCAGTCAATCAGGTGTCGTCTCCACAATGAAGGTTGGCTGCAATGGATCTCCAATACTGTCTATCTCTCTCATTGACTGTACATTCTGTCAGATTGATGTTCGTCCATCTCTTGATGTTATCTTTCCACTTGTATCGATGTCTACCTTTTGCTCGCTTGCGTTCAACCTTGCCCTTCAGTATGGTTTTTTATAAGAGTGTTATGTCTTTTAACGTGGCCGAAATATTTTAATTGCATCTTTTTTATTTCTTTCATCAACTCTCTTTTCATTCCAAGTTTTCTAGAACCTCTGTATTTGATTGTTTCTGTTTCCATGAAATACGACATATTCTTCTGCATATCCACATCTCCAGGGCATCTAGTCGACTTTCTATGGCTTTCGCGCCATACAATAGTGTAGAATATACGTAACATTAGACAATTCTAATTTATTAATACGTTGTTAATCTCTCTAGATGTTAATACTGATGTCATGCTGTTGAAAGCATTTTTTTTCTATTCCTGTTCTCTTTTTTATTTCTATTTCACTTCTGCCATCTGTTATTACATGTCCAAGATAGCCAAAACTTGTTACTTGTTCTTGTATCTCCTCGTTTACTGTGATGTTAATTAATGACCTTTCCTTTCCATTGCTAATTATCATAGTTTTCGTTTTTTAGGATGTTGTGATATATTTCCAAGTCATGTCCACATTTTCCGATTATCAGCACACTGACCAGAATGAAACTCCATATAAGATAGGATATCATCAGCCATTTCAAAACTAAGGGAGGACGAGTTGAAAAGAAGAGAAATGATTCGTTGGAACCAACTCAAATACCCGCCAGACACCCTGAGACAAAATTTGCTGTGAAAGGTCGGTCGTTCCACGTAAAGCCTTGATTATGCCCACTAGAATTGTTTGAAAGCTCCTGTGTTCTGGGTTCCCTTAGAAAAGCTTGACCTGAAGTATGTGCTACGATGAAAAATGATGTTAAGGTAATACGATGTTTGTGTGAATGATGATGTTAATATGATGTTGGGGCTTTTTAAAAATGATCAAAATCTATGCTCTTTTTCGAGAGTGAAATGTCACCAAGCGCCATGTTTTTTTTCCCATAAATGCATCTACTATGTTAAAACCTTTCTGCTGGGCATTCTATCGGCATATGCTACAGAATGCGATTGCATCCTAAATTCACACAAATACACACACACACACACACACACACACACACACACACACATATATATATATATATATATATATATATATGTGAGTGTGTGTGTGTGTGTGTGTGTGTGTGTGTGTGTGTGTGTGTTTAAACACTATTCTCTGTGCAAAGGAAATGTACACTCTAAATGCACCTTCTAGGTATTTTTACTTCTGCAGAGAAAACGTTGCTAAGTGTCTATCTCTTCAAAATCTTGTACATAAACTCACACTTTTCTGTATATATCATGTGATTCTTCGGTCCACCTTTCTTCATGAATTTGCTTTGTGATTTCGCCTTGTTCTTGTCATGAAAATAAATGCTCATTAATAAGGAAAGATAGTTTCATCATTTACCCAAATGATTGCCAGACGTTACACGCACCGACAGCCACACACAAATGGTGCTGATGACTGGGTGATTATTATGTAGAGTGTGTGTGTGTGTGTGTGTGTGTGTGTGTGTGTGTGTGTGTGTGTGTGTGTGTGTGTGCTGACGAAGGCTTTGGCCGCAACGTCCAATTTGTCTCTTGTAGTCGTGTTTTAGTAAAGCTCACAATCTACTTCTCGTTTATTTGGGTGATTAATTCATTGCCTTTTTAAGCTTTACTGCAGTTCACCTCATTCTTGTTTACCATTGTCCGCTCCCTTGAACTGCTACTATATATTTCACGTTTCGTCTTCGTTGTCGGTAAGATTGTTGTCGATTTGTAGTCCATTCTGTGCGCGCGTGTCAGTGTGTTTTCTAAGCGGCGTGCAACCCTTACCGCCCCACACACGTGTTGTTTTTCCCCCCGCTAGGCTACACCTTACTTTTGCACACCAGCCCTTCATCCCCACGTCCGTTAAATCTCCACCGCTATGCATTCCACTCATCCACCTCAGTTATTTCAACAATTGAGATTATATGTCATTTTCTGCTTTAGTCTCTTACCAACAGATATCAAAATCACAGCCACCGACTTGGCTCTTAACATCTACAAAAAGACCCGCACCACATGCCATTTTAATTTCCTCAAGAACTGCCTACGGCTTCATATCACCCCACGTGGCTTCATCTCTAGATTTCACCCATCGGCAGGCACTCTCGATGACAGTTGTAGTAGACGTCTATCTAAAGTTGAGTTTAAATGTGCTACTCTTCGCATGCGATGCATTGCCGACAACCACGCGCGACAACTGTCTGACTTCAGCTCGAATATAACTATCCTCGATCAGCGTCTTAGACAACTTACCTCGAGTAATTATTTCTTGTATTGTGTTATACGGTGTATCATCAATAACACTAACCACTATCTATACAAGTGTCTTTCCGCGACCAAAAACGCCAAGCTAGCCAAACTCCGTGCCCCTACCGCCACTCCCTCCTCGCCCCCTCTCCCACCCCAACTTACCACTGGCTCCGATAACCTAGTTGTGTGCATACCTCCCGACCTTCCACTATCGGCATCTGAGAAATCGGTCCTCAGCAAAGGGCTCAGGTTCATACCGCTACGTCCCTGTGGTGATAGATACGCATTACTGCAGGACGTTCATCGGTTCCATCGCACTCTCAGGCTACAATATCACTTCAGAAATCAACCTCATAACGATAACTCTTCGGATCCTACCGACCATTTCTCTCACCTCTCCAAACGCAGGTCTGCTTGGGTTCCCAATCCAGGGGCATCTAAGGCCCTCGATTTATACATCGACAAAACACTTTACGACATCCAAAAACTCAAATTTAAGCCACTACGATATTCCAACCTCACCGCGGATGAACAACGGGCACTTACACAGTTGAAACGCCGTGATGACATAGTTATCAAACCTGCCGATAAGGGAGGGGCGCTAGTGGTTTGGAGGAAAGACAACAAGGAAGGCAACAAGCAACTGGGCGATGCCACCTTCTACAGACCAAGGATACAAGATGGGACAGTCAGAAACAACACCCAGGTCAAAAGCGTGACTAACACCATTATCCAGCAAGGTCTTTTACCCAGCTCCGCCACCTCGTTGATCATCCACGATAGCTGCTTGGGCAAACCCGCCTTTAATATGCTGCCTAAGACACACAAACCTGGTAACCCAGGCAGACCTATCGTCTCGGTCTGCTCTTGCCCTACAGAACGGATTTCAGAGTTTCTAGACAGCATGTTTCAGCCGTTGGTTGCCAGCCTCCCTTCGTATATCAAAGACACCAACCACGCTATATCCATCTTCGATTCCATCAGTTTCACTAACCCTTCTCAGTATCACATCTTCACTTTAGATGTGACTTCACTCTACACTTCCATTCCTCACTCTGACGGCCTTAAAGCCTTAGAATTTTTCTTGGAGAAAAGGCTTAATCCCTCGATAGCCACTGGACCATTACTGCGTCTTGCGGAGTTAGTCCTCAACCTCAACTCGTTTGAGTTCAATGGGGACTACTTCGACCAGATCAGCGGTGTGGCCATGGGTACTAAGATGGGTCCCAGTTATGCCTGCCTCTTCATGGGCTATCTGGAGCACCAGGTATGGAGTCAGTACACCGGTAGGCTCCCGGAGCTCTACAGGAGGTACATTGACGACTGCTTTGGTGTCTCGGACATGCCCTTGCCTGACCTACAG
>CAWUFQ010000132.1:0-42500 GCA_963921405.1 Cepaea hortensis | reverse complement strand
CAAATAATCCTCATCCAGAGGAATTGAATAAGGCCCAGGCAGCAGATAGCACTTTAGCGCCTTGTTTCAACCAACTGCCTAGAGCTCACTCACCCCACTTAAAGGTGAGATGTATATGAAAAAATTGATTGCTTCATAGACGGGCGGGATCAGGGGGGCAGGAGCATGCGCAACTTGTTGACCCTTCTGCTTATAGAGCTCAAATTATAGATATGGGACATAGCCTATCCTTTAATGGACATGTGGGAATCAACGCTTCAATGCAACGAATCTCAGCACTTTAATACTGGCCAGAAATGAATACTGACATCACTCGATTCGTTAAGAAGGGTTCTCCTAAGCACTGGACAGCTCCAGCCACTTTAGGAGAAATGCACGTAACTGGTATCCCTTTGAGAAAGTGACACATGCTCGATGAGGGCGGAAACAGTGCCAATACCTTCAAGCGATCCTAAGCATGTAGCTGAAGCATTGCTTGGAATTTTTAAATGATTAGGATTTCCCATTAGGATCCTAACTGATAATGGATCTCAGTACCGTGGAAAGTAGATGGAGGAAATTTTCAGGTTCTTTCAATGCAGGCAGATCCACATAAGTCCATATCAGCCAGCTGGGAATGGGAATGTAGAACACTGGAACGGCACCCTTCTTAGTACCTTGAGGAAACTTGCTCAGGAGAAATCAGAGGAATGGGATTTGTAATACCTGCAGCTCTATTTGCCTATAGGGAAGTACCCCATCACTCAACTGGAATCGCTTCAGCAACATTGTTGTTTAGACGACCTATCGAGGGACCACTTGAAGCTTTACTTCGAACATGGACTGACGACCAGATGGATGATACAATAGTGACTTCATCTACATATGTTGCTGAGTTGAAGAATCGTCTACAACATGGTTGGCGATTGGCGTCAGACAATCCACGAGAAGCTAGACGTAGAATTGCTCTCCAATTCAACAGGAAGGCAAAGAATAGAGAATTAGAGGTGAGATACTGAGTGCTATTACTACTTCCTACGTGTCATAAAAAGTTGCAGATCGGATGGAAAGGACCATATGTAGTAGCGGAGAAGATTTCTCGCACTAATTACGAAATGTATGTCAGAGGAAATTTGAAAGTTTTACGCATAAACCTCCTTGAGAAAATATAATGAAAGGCCCTCTACCACCGAAACAGCACGTCTGATGGCTTTGACAGTGGCTACAGAAGTGGCCCATTGGCCCATGGGAACATAATGGGAATAGAATGCCCTCTGCAAAGAAATGAATCTTTTCAGGAAGTGGTTTTAAGTCCTACGTTAACATACGATAAGCAGAAGCAGATCCAGGATCTTTTGGCTACTTACGCAGATGCACTTACGGACAAGCCAGGGCATACAGATTTAGTAGAATTTGAAATTTAGTTGATAGACCCTGTGCGTGCCAAAAGTTACCCAGTTCCATATGCCAAAGTAAACATTTTGAGGGAATAAATAAAGCAATTGCTCTCGGTTGGGATCATATCGCCATCTGCGCCCCCTTACAGTGCAAGTGTTGTGTTACTGAGAAAACCAAGCGAAGAACATAGATTGTGCATCGATTATCGACAGCACAATGCTATGATGAATTTCAGGCTGAACTACTACCGGTTCAGTATCACCTCTTCACCCGTCTCAGCACATCCCAATACTTCACTAGGATAGATCTCAGTAAGGGATATTAACAGATTCCATTGAAACAGGAAGTGCGACCATGGTTGGCCTTCAGTACCCCTGACGGATACTATGAGTTTAATGTTCTTCCTTTCGGACTAAATAACGCTACCGGTGTTTTTACTCGAATGATGAAGAAGTTACTTGAACCATTACATCATCGTGCAATTAGCAATTTCCTGGTGATGATATTGTAATTGCAACTGAAACGTTTGAGGAACATCTAGAAGCTCTTCATCTTCTGTTCAAACGATTAAACGAAACTGGATTGACAGCAAGGCCCAAGAAGTGTCAAATAGTATTCAAACAGTTTGGTTTTCTTGGTCATAAGATATCTCAAGGATTCATGACTCCTCATTAAGGCAATGTTGAGAAACTTCAGAAGGCACCACGTCCAAGAACCAAGAAGGATGTTAGATCATTCGTATCCTTGTGCGGATTCTACCAAAGATTCATCAAGGACTTCAATTCTTTGTCTGCTCCTTTAATTAATCTTACTAGAAAAAGGAATCCGGAGACAGTCAAATTGTCGGCTGAATATGAGGATGCGTATACCGCTCTCAAGAAAGCATTAACTGCTAAAAAAATTCTTCAGTTGCAAGATCTCGACCGTTCCTTCACGCTCCGAACGGATGCGACCAACATAGGAGTGGGAGCGACCCTGCTTCAAAGGAAAGGAGATAAGCAATCAGAATTATTTCACGTTGCCTACGCTAGTCGAAAGCTGAATGCGGCGCAGAGAAATTATTCAGTAGTTGAAATAGAGTGCCTGGCATTGGTATGGGCAGTGGATACGTTTCAGGCGTATTTATATGGAAAGCAATTTATAGTGCAATGTGATCATCAACCCTTAATGTTTCTGGCGGCATCAAAGCACTTGAGTGCAAGATTGATGAGATGGTCGTTGCTCTTACAACCATATTCATTCCAAATCGAACATGCACCTGGGAAACTGAATGTGGGAGCAGACTGTTTAAGTCGACATCTGGTTTCTGATGAACCACCAGAGGCGGAAGTGGCAGGAAACATGAGGGAACGAAAGCATCAGACTGACGAGTCGGAAAGCTAGGAGTGACAGTTGCACCAGTTCTTCTCGGGAAGAACTGTCTTGGAGAGGAGCCTCGTGATATATTTCCCAGTCACGTCACATTTTCCGATATTCAGCACACTGACCAGAATGGAACTCCACATAGGAGAAAATTTTATCAGCCATGTCAAAACTAAAAGAGGACGAGTATGCGATTTGAAAAGAAGATAAATGATTGGTTGGAACCAACTCAGACACCAACCAGACCCCTGAGACAGAACTGACGGTGAAACGCCAGTCATTCCACGCAAAGCCTTGATAATGGCCATTAGCATTTTTTGAAAGCTCGTGTGTTCTGGGTCCCCTCAGACAAGCTTGACCTGAAATATGTGCTAAGATGTTCTATGATGTTAAGGTAATACGATGTTTGTGTGAATGATGATGTTAATGTGATGTTTGAGCTTCTTAAAATGTATCAAAATCTATGCTCTTGTTCGAGAGTGAAATGTCACCAAGCGCCATGTTTTTGTCCCCATAAATGCATCTACTATGGTAAAACCTTTCTGCTAGACATTCTATCGCCATATGGTAAGAATGCTATTGCATCCTAAATGCCTACACACACTCTCTCACACACACACACACACACACACACACACACACACACACACACACACACACACACACACACACACACTGAAGTATTGGAAAGATCAGGTTGTGTGACGGTGTATTCCATGCTCAGTCTTCGTAGATTTAGATGGATAGGACATGTTAGGAGGATGGATGATGGTAGAATACCAAAGGACATCTTTTTTTGGTGAATTACAGACGGGTAGGAGATCTTAGAGTCGGCCTCTACTACGATACAAAGATGTGTGTAAGCGGGACATGATTGATACAGGCATTGATAATGCACATCGGGAGCAAGTCGCCGCTGAACGTGTTGCATGGAGGGCAACTATCAGAAGTGGAATAAAGACAAAGGAGAAAATGATTGCAGATAAAGCACACACAGAGCGTGAAAGACGTAAGATGGTGCAAAATGGTGGAAATGACCATGTTTTCACATGCATCTACTGTGGGCAAACATTTGCAGCAAGAATTGGCCTTACCAGCCACACTCGCCACCGCCATGGGTCGTAGTTATTAAGCCTTTTTAAAGCACAATGTACCAAACTATCGTCAAGACGGAAAGGTGCCAATGATGCAATGATATATATATATATATATATATATATATATATATATATATATATATATATATATACGCGCGCGCGTGTGTGTGTGTGTGTGTGTGTGTGTGTGTGTGTGTGTGTGTGTGTGTGTGTGTGTGTGTGTGTATATAAACACTTTTCTCTATGCAAAGGAAATGTACACTCTAAATGCACCTTCTAGGCATTGTTGCTTCTGCAGAGAAAATGTTGCTTAGTCTCTATCTCTTCAAAATCTTGTACATTAACTCACACTTTTCTGAATGTTTTATGTAATTCTTCGGTTCTTTTTCATGAATTTGCTTTGTGATTTCGCCTTGTTCGTGTAATGAGAATAAATGCTCATTAATAAGGAAAGATAGTTTTATCATATACCCAAATGTGTGCCAGACGTTGCACGCACCGATAGCCACACACAAATGGTGCTGATGACTGAGTGATTATTACGTTCAGAGGCCTGCCAAGTGCATTTTGAAAAAGGTCATATAGCAGTCCAGTGCTGAATTTTATGCACGAAAATTACTTGCAACAATGGGCGAGCTATTCCCAAACGCCGTACTCAAACCCCTTGCTCAAAAGAGAAAGCTGGGAGAATGGATGTAATTTGAGTTTGTGTTCGAACTAGTGCTTATGCTGAATGCACATCTATCTAAAGACTCTAGCATAATTACACAAGTGATATGTTTCCGTTTGTAAGTTTTGTGTGCGTGTGCGTGTGCGTGTGCGTGTGTGTGTGTGTGTGTGTGTGTGTGTGTGTGTGTGTGCGAGTGTGTGTGAGTGTGTGTGTGTGTGTGTGTGTGTGTATGTGTGTTTTATACAGACATAGGGATTCGAACAAGATTTAGAGATTAGAACAAGAATCGCCATGGCGAAAGTAGCCTTAGCAAGATGAACAACATTCTGACCAATAAAAAGATGTCAATTGAAACGAGAAAAAGAGTGTTGAGGGGATACATAGAGCCTGTTCTTTTGTATGGATGTGAAACTTGGACAATGAGCAGTCAAGCTGAAAAACATCTGATGGCTGCAGAAATGTGGTTTCTGGGGAAAATGCAAAGAATACCATGGACAGACAGAAAAACCAATGACCAAGTACTACATGAGACAAATGAAAATCGTAAACTGATTAAAGAAATTAGATAGACGTAGACAGTCACCATGTTGTGGTCGCGTTATGAGAAGAAATAAATTGGAGAACATGGTGACAACTGGCAAGATTGAGGGGAAAAGAACAAGAGGAATGCAGAGAAGTAAATACCTGGATGGCTTGACTACGTGGTATGGTCGAGACAAGAACATTGAGCTGATCCACGACTCTGGTGAAAGAGTGAGATGGCGAAACATGACCGCCCATGCTTATCGCGTGGTACATGATGATGATGATGATGAAAGTACCGGAAACGAGGGTCTTTAGCTGCAGCCTCCTCCAGGAAATAGATCAGCTCCCTCTGGGGTTGGGGGCCGACTGTCATGTTTATTTCAAAGAAGGGTTTCAGCAAGTAGTTGGTGGCTATCAGCTTGACTGTGACTGGCTGTCCGCACAAACAACATGCATTGGTGTTATCAGCTGCCCGAGTCTTGAGGAATGAAGCTGGAGCAGAGCTGGGAAAGACATAAAACAACGACGATATGTGTTCTATCATTTTCATCGCTGGCTCTTACACAACAACGCCTTTAGCTTCTGTGTTTGGTTGATGGTTTGTTTGTGGGTTGATTGTTGATTGGTTTGTTGATTGGTTGATGGTTTGTTGATTGGTAGATGGTTTTTTTGGTTTGTGGGTTTGTTGGCTGGTTAGTTCACACTTTGTTTGGTGGCTGATGGTTTGTTGGTTAGTTGATAGGATGATGATGTGTTGGTTGGTTGATGGTGTTGTGGTTGGTTGATCGTGTTTGTTTGTTGGTTAGTTGATTGGATGATGGTGTGTTGGTTTGTTGGTTGGTTGATGGTTTGTTGGTCGGTTGATGGTGTGTTTGTTTGTTGATGGTTTGTTGTTTTGTTGGCTGGTTTGTAAATCCTCTGGAAGACTAAGCATTAATTCTTAAGTCCGATGTACTGGCGTTTACATCGACTAAGCCCAGAAATAGACTTGCACCTTTGGGAGTAAGGTTGGTGCATAGACGTTTCTCCCGACTCCGTACCAACGTATCATTTCCTGTGCTGCGGGGCTTTCCATCCCCTTTTTAAGATTAGACGCTAACTGGGTGTGCAAAACCAGTACTGAAACTTAACATTAGCGGAGAGGTATATTATGATGTGACCAGGTCATAGGTTTTCGATAGTTCATTAACAGACGCCAACTGAATGCCCAGAGAAAAACCATCTCGATGTCATACATATTCGTATCATTAGGTTTGGGTTAGGTCATGAGGTAGCATTGGTCCTTCAGTCCAGAATTAATTTTATTGAATATGTTTTCATACTAAACGACCCCACAGTAGTTATTGAACACTATACATACTAGAAATTAATCCACTACGCTTAGGACACCGAAAGAGAGAGAGAGAGAGAGAGAGAGAGAGAGAGAGAGAGAGAGAGAGAGAGAGAGAGAGAGAGAGAGAGAGAGAGAGAGAGAGAGAGAGAGAGTTTAAGGGCTAACGCGTTAAACCTCTTGGCGATACCGGTCTCAATACTGAAGAACACGTTTATGATACACACAATGTTCTTCATGCGGTTTATTCACTTCATTGTAATAATAAACCCCGATTCCTTAAAAGACGTGTCCAGTCCACAACATGTATACATATAAGTAACATTTTTTAGGAAACACAAAGGATACACAGATGCTATTTTTGCTCTTAGACAACTTATTAAAAAAATCAATGGAATTTAATGACACACTCTATTTAGCCTTTGTCGACCAAGAAAAGGCATTTGATAGAGTAGATAGAAACAAGTTGTGGGAAATCCTTAAACAATATGGAGTGAGTACACATCTAACAAACCTGTGCAGAAGCTTATACAACAACAGTGAATGCACAGTGAGAGCAACTGCAGGACATTCAGAACCCTTCACCATAAGATCCGGAGTACAAGGTCGCGTCCTGTCTCCTTTCTTGTTCATAACATATATAGACAACATATTTGAAGAAACCAGCCAAACAGAGACCGCAAGAACACCGCATGACGAGAACACGGAAGAAGAACCGTCTGCAAATCTAACCATTAGAGAACTCCTGTTTGCGGACGACCAAGCACTAATAGCAAAATCAGAAGCTACATTACAAGACCACATGAATAGTCTAAACGAAATTTGTAGGGAACATAACATGAAATTAGCACAATTAAAACAGAGGTAATGACTGTAACTGAATAAGAAACCTCAACAACGATTCACCTAAACGAACATCCCTTGAAACAAGTAAAGAGTTTCAAGTACCTAGGAAGTATAATATCATCAAATGGCAAATCAGAAGACGAGATGGAAAATAGACGCAATAAGGCAAATCAACTCATTGGACAAATGGCACCAATACTAAAGAACAAACAAGTATCAATAACTACTAAGAAAGCACTTTACAACACAATCTTCCTACCAACTCTATGTTACTAATGCCAAACATGGACAATGACAGAAAAAGAGAAAAGAAAAACCACAACAACAGAAATGAGATTCCTGAGAAGAATACTCAATTTATCAAGAAGAGATAAGATCAGAAATGAATAAATGAGGACTAAAGTAGGTGTTATAGCTGCACTAGATTTTATTAGAAGGCAGCAAGTCAAATGGTTTGGCCATGCAAGTAGGTTACTAACTAACAGTATACCACAACAAGCAATGATGTATAGACCAGAGGGAAGCAGAAGAAGACATAAACGATTGAAGCAGGGAATAACAGAGTCCATAGGAATATCGATACATGAAGTCCATAAGCGGGCACTCTCCCGCTGTTTATACTTCACCTCGACACCGCAAGGTACAAGAGGAACATGATGAGATGAGATGATGAGAACTTGTATATGGAAAACGTCCAATTTGTTACTTGTAATCGGGTTCTAGTAAAGCTCACTGTCTACTTCTCGTATTTTGGTGATTCACTCATTGCCTTCATCTGATAGAATGCTGCCTATGTACTCTACTTGTTAATGATTATGTATATAACCTAAAGAATAAGCGTTCTTGTATATTTGTCACGATTCTGTATAGTGTGTAAAATGCCTAGTCTTCTCCGACAAGGTCGAAAAGTAGCAGGTCCAGTGTAAATTCCATATAGATTAAATAGCATTAAGTAGGTAAACATTCTGGCTTGAAACCTGGAACATAAGAACCATGAGACCTTGACTCCCTACTGATCTGACGAATATTGATGACGTGAGAAACAGCGGCAATGAGTGATGTCGAACTCAGCCGTCTTAACGTTGATATTGCTGGCCTGCAGGAGACTCGCCTTGCTTAGGACGTGTCACTCAGGGAAAATAATTACACCCTTTTTTGGAAGAGTAGTGGGCAGGAAGATAAAAGACAACATGGAGTGGGCTTTGCAATGAAGAAGTCACTACTGGAAAGGGTTGAAATTCCAGCTGGAGGTAATGAAAGACTATTATCTCTGCGCTTGGCAACCTCTTGTAGTTATTCGACCATTATCACTGCATACGATTCCTCTATGTGAAGGATTCCTTCTGTGAGGGACTGTGATCAGGAAATTTCAAAATCCGACTACATATATATGCTAAGTTATGTTAATACTCGTGTGGGCAAGGACTCGAGTTCATGGCCAGTGTGCCTTGGAAAATACAACAGCGGTCACATGAATGAAAATAGGCAAATGTTGCGGGAGTAATAAGAGGTAAGCATGACCGAATGGATAAGCACGCTGCTCTTAAACGTCCAGTATACTAATGCCGAGGTAGCGGGTTTATCTCCTACATCGGTCAGTTGGACTTAAATGTTGACTTCTCGTCCTTGACTGAAGAACGGAAATTACAAGTATCTCAGAAGCCCGAGTTAGTTCGCCTAATAGCGAGGGACACTGGTAATGGGGGAAAGCTAATCCACACCGAAAATCAGTTAAGTACACTCACTAGTAGAAGCATCTACTATAAGTAGTAGCACGTATATGGATTATGCTTGAGTTCAAAAGCTGCCCGATAATCTCCTAGGTTCTCATCGTGACACCTTCTCTACCACACTAGACGTTTTCAAGCATGGCGATGCTCCCAAGAATTACTTTTCCACGCCCGTTTTGCAGCTTACATATGAATGTCTTAAAATTGTCTTAAAGGGGAAACGTATATATCTATTCCTTACAATTTCAGGGTCAGCAATGTATCTGGTCTAAAATGTCTACTAAATAATCAGCAACCTCTTTCTCTTCTGTTTTCCTTTTAATCCCCCACTGTAGAATAGGTAAGAAAATATGCCCTTAACCAACTCACTCCAAACCTTCTATCCTTAATGATCAAATACAGCTCAGTCTATGTCCTCCCCGTACTTCAACCCTTATTTCCGATAAATTCCTCAATTTATTAATAAAGTAAGCCACAAGATCATCTTTCGTTCTACACTTCTAGAACAATTTGAGCCCGACTTTCTACGCGAAGACACGAATAAGGAATTCCATTCCAACAAGAAGCCAACAACAAGCAGAGTTCCGTGATAATACTTTTCGTATTTACATTTTGGTTGTATACAAACGAGCAATGGGAATTCCAGACTTAATGCAATTGACAATTTTAATCTCATAATTTCGTCTCATCTCATCTTATCTTGTTTCTCTTGTAAATCGCGGTGTTGAGGTGAAGCATAAACAGCCGGAGAGTGCCCGTTCATGAGCTTCATATATCAGGATTTCCATGGAGTCTGTTATTTCCTCTGTCCAGAGTTTACATGATCGGCCTCTTCTTCTGTTCCATTTGTTCTGTACATCATTGCTAGTTGTGGTATACTGTCAGTTGGTAGTCTAATTATGTGGCCGAACGTTTTCACTTGCTGTTTTCTAATGAAATCTACCTCTGCTATTACCCCTACTTTAGTCCTGATTTCATAATGTCTGATTTTCTCTGTTCTCGATATGTTGAGAATTCTTCTGGGGAATCTCATTTCCGTTTTTGTAATTTTTCTTTTCTCTTTTTCTGTCATTGTCCATGTCTGACATTGGTATCGTAGAGTTGGCCGATAGAATGTGTGGCAGACTTCTTTTATACATCTACTGGTCTGTGTTTATTCTCTAGTATTGTTGCCATTTGTCCAACGAGTTGGTTTGCCTTATTGCATCTATTTTCGATATCTTCTTCTGAGTTACCATTTGATGATAGTATACTTCCGAAGTATTTGATGCTTGCTAATCAAAGATTCAAATATGTCTTACATAAGAGCTAGGAACCTTCGAACCTTCAACTGACAAAACATATCTGTGATCATGCAGTAAATAGCCATTGTTTATGGGCATGGGCCTTAACTCTATGTCTGCAGTCCCGACTTTAACTTCAGCATAGCCGATACCTCATCTCTACAAACCCCACTGACTATATAAGCCCCACTGACTATATAAGCCCCAATGATTATATAAGCCCCACTGACAATTTAAACCCCACTGACTATATAAGCCCCACTGACTATATAAGCCCCACTGACTATATAAACCCCACTCACTATATAAACCCCACTGACTATATAAGCCCCACTGACTATACAAACCCCACTCACTATATAAACCCCACTGACTATATAAGCCCCACTGACTATATAAACACCACTGACTATATAAGCCCCACTGACTATATAAACCCCATTGACTATATAAGCCCCACTGACTATATAAGCCCCACTGACTATATAAACCCCACTGACTATATAAGCCCCACTGACTATATAAACCCCACTGACTATATAAACCCCACTGACTATATAAACCTCACTGACTATATAAACCCCACTGACTATATAAACCCCACTGACTATATAAACCCCACTGACTATATAAACCCCACTGACTATATAAACCCCACTGACTATATACGCCCCACTGACTATATAAACCCCACTGACTATATAAACCCCACTGACTATATAAACCCCACTGACTATATAAGCCCCACTGACTATATCTGACTATATAAGCCCCACTGACTATATCTGACTATATAAACCCCACTGACTATATAAACCCCACTGACTATATAAACCCCACTGACTATATAAGCCCCACTGACTATATAAACCCCACTGACTATATAAACCCCACTGACTATATAAGCCCCACTGACTATATAAGCCCCACTGACTATATAAGCCCCACTGACTATATAAACCCCACTGACTATATAAACCCCACTGACTATATAAACCCCACTGACTATATAAGCCCCACTGACTATATCTGACTATATAAACCCCACTGACTATATAAACCCCACTGACTATATAAGCCCCACTGACTATATAAGCCCCACTGACTATATAAACCCCACTGACTATATAAGCCCCACTGACTATATAAACCCAACTTACTATATAAGCCCCACTGACTATATAAACCCCACTGACTATATAAGCCCCACTGACTATATAAACCCATTGACTATATAAACCCCACTGACTATATAAACCCCACTGACTATATAAAACCCACTGACTATATAAGCCCCACTGACTATATAAGCCCCACTGACTATATAAGCCCCACTGACTATATAAGCCCCACTGACTATATAAGCCCCACTGACTATATAAACCCCACTGACTATATAAACCCCACTGACTATATAAGCCCCACTGACTATATAAGCCCCACTGACTATATAAACCCCACTGACTATATAAACCCCAATGTCCTGTTTCCCTACGGACTATAGATGACGTCCGCGTCTGTGGCCAGGGTTAGTGATCGCAATTTTACAATCCCCACATATCGATTTTGAAGTCAGTCGCAGGCGATTTGGTAGCAGACTGCTTTGTGTTGATTTTCACAAATGGTATAAGCGTTGGCCGTTCAGAAAACTGTGGCAAATTACCGAACGCAAACATGTCTGTAAATGATGTCAAGTAAATGTACATACCACTAAATATAACTATAAATGGCACTAGTCAATTACATATTGGCATCGCAATCAACCCCAACATTTTTTGACAGTTTGTGATTTTCTAGGCAATTTGGTTTTCAGTAATTTGACATTGCTTGCTGAACGACCGACGCTCATACCATTGTTAAAAATCAACGCAAGGCGGCCTACTTCTAATAGCGGGTGATTTTCAACACCATTAAGAGAATTTTATTTGACCAAATTCCTAGCGATTTGTTATTCAATCATCAGATTTACAAGTATATTTTTATATAACATTCTGCATCGCACCGAATGTTCTTTTTCAAGTTTACTGTTTGCAACACAGAATGCCAACAACACTGCATTTGCAATCCCTGTTAAAGTTAGTTGTGTGGCCTTTATAGAACATCACAATCAGCCCCAACATTTTTTAAACGTTTGTGATTTTCTAGGCACTTTTACTTTCAGTAATCTGCCATTGCTTGCTGAACGACCGACGCTCATACCATTGTTAAAAGTCAACGCAAGGCAGTATGTTTATAAATCGTCTGCTGCTGATTTCGAACGCCGTATTCGGAATTTTGAAACGCGTTCACTGGCACTTTGCCACAGACGCCGGCAAAATAAATTAGTTGTATGTCCTTGACTTAACGTTGCATTCAATCCCAGCATTTATTCGCAGTTTGAGATGTACTAGACAATTATAGTTCAGTAGTTTACATTTGCCGCTATCCCTGGTCTAGGGGTTGCACGAGTTTCTCCGTAATCCCGTATACTCTTGTGAGTAGCGTGACATGTGTGAGAATTGGTAGCGGTTCTCTCCGCGTCGGTAACTGACGGGGTATGTGAGTCGGTCGCTCAGAAATCAATGGCAAACTACTGAGCGTAATCTTGCCAAGAAATCAACAATCAGCTGATAGATGCTGATGTTGACAGCGATGTCCTGTAAAGGATATGCGAACCCAAAACAAAACAACCAAAAACAGTTTGCATTTGCTTTCTAAACGGCCGACATCTCATACCATTAAAATTGATGCAAAGCGGTATGTTTCCAAATCGCCCGGGTCTGATTTCGAACCCTCGACTCGCTATGCCGGAGAATTATGCAACTGCGCGTTTCACTATCCCTTAAACTACAGCAATCACTGTAATCAGGATAAATCGAATGCTCTTTGCAAGACGTGGCAGTCAACCCCAGTTCCTATTGACTATTTGTGATTTAAACAAATTTTCGTTCAGTAGTTTGCCATTGCTTTCTCTGAACAAGAGGTCAATATTTAAGCCCAGCTGACTGGAGTTTGGAATGAACATCTACATGCCTCAGAAGAGTCAGATTCAGACTTCTCCCGGATACAAGCATAATTAAATACCACTTTAAAACGTCAGGTCATGACAACCGAGACATATGGGAGACTCCTAGCCCTCGCTCCCACTTTCCGATGATCAAGACAAATATGCAAACGCGTGCCCAAATTACACACAAAAAGCAAAGATTTGAACAAGTGACAGGTAGATGATGTTGCAAAGTCCATACCGAGACATAAAATATTGGCCTTGACATTTTCAGAAATATGACATGTAGAAATTGATACACGCGTAGAAAATGTTATGTTCTAACTACCATTATGTGGTGCTATTGGCTGGTACCCGGAAAAGAGAGAACTGATCAACTAGCTAAAGAAGGAGCACCAAAGGGGCAACCTGGTGTACCTGTTACATACCATCAAAAGAAAGAATAATCAAATCAATCAGAAAACCACCAACACCTGCACAAGATGATTACAATTTTAGGACAGACTAGAACAAATCATTAATATGTGCCTCAGAACAGGACACAATAGATTAGGCAACCACATGTATACAGAATTCAAGATTGGTAAAACAGCCATGTGCACATGTGGATTGGCGTCACAGACAGCAGAGCACATACTCCAAGACTGCCCAAAATATGTCATATCAAGGCAAACCTTCTGGCCTAGAGAAACAATAGTGAACGATAAATTCTATGGGCCACTGTGTTAACTAAAAAAGACAGTGACGTTTATACAATAAACAACATGGCAGATATGGACAATAAACTTCCAAGAAACGAAATAAGAAGAAAAAGATCTATGTGTGTTTATGAGTGTCACATGGCGGTTACTGGGTTACTATTTTTCCCCTCAGGATTACTCACCTTGTCCTTTTGCACTCCAGGCTGTGCTGTGTTGTCATTGCAGCTAGAACTAGCAAGACGCGGCATAGATTCCACTGAGCCATGGTCTGTTGCAACTATAAACCCCGAGACGTATCAAACAGGAAGAGTCACTTTCTTGGTGTCTACTGAAATTACTAAATTATAATTAGAAAAACGTGAACAAAAATTATCAGGCACGAGGAATAGCTAGGGAAAAAATGTTTTGCATATCGTTTACAGGCCATCGCTGTCAACATCAGCATCTTTCAGCTGATTGTTGATTTCTGGGCAAGATTAAGCTCAGTAGTTTGCCATTGCAGCTAGGGGAAACTGAAATAATATTATAAATATATTCACGGAAAGAGACAGAGCCACAAATGAGAATGCATCAGTGGTTACCAGATCGCTACAAAGAGATTTAGATGCATAAGCTGCATGGGCAAATAGATGGTATACCAGCATAAACACTGACAAGTGCAGCACCAACCTATTCACCCTCTCCCCAAAGCAAAAGGCAAGCATCATCCAAATAAATGGAATACCCATAAGATAAGATAAAGAACCAACATACCTTAGAGTAACAGGCTGACTGTTGTCTCTTGTATGAATTTAACTGTCTTTTTTAGTTCACACAGTGGTCCATAAAGTTTATCATCCACTGTCGTCTCTCTAGGCCAGAAGGTTTGTCTAGATATGTTGTAGTTTGGGCAGTCTTGGAGTATGTGCTCTGCTGTCTGCGACGCCAATCCACATGTGCACATGGCTGTTTCACCAATCTTGAATTTTGTATACATGTGGTTGTGTAATCTATTGTGTCCTATTCTGAGGCGCAGAATAATGACTTGTTCTGGTCTGTCCATAATACGGTAGTCATCTTGGTGGCTTTCTGACTGATCTGATCATTCTTTTCTTTTGGTGGTATGTAACGGGCACATCAGGCAATTCTCCTTTGGCTCCTTCCTTAGCCAGTTGATCAGCTCTGTCGTTTCCGGGTACTCCACAGTGGGATGGTATCCACTGTATGGTGACCTTATGCTGACTGCTATGGTCAGAAAGTAGTGTCCTTAGTACTAGCAATTTCCAAGACAGGAGCGCCACGAGTACTGATTTTGCATCTGTCAATAGCACCACAGGTTGTGTACCATTGCTGGTATTTAGTAATTTCTCTGTTGCTATCTTGATTGCCTCAATTTCAGCATCATAGTTATGGCAGTACTTTCCTGTTGGTACTCTGGCTGTGTCCCTATTATTATTTGGGTATTCTATGTACACTCCCGCTCCTCCATTTCGAACAGCATTTTCTGCAGACCCATCTGTGTAGACACGGATCCAGAGGTCCTGTGGGTATTCTTCATCAAGAAAGCTGAGAGTGGTTGTTCTGCGCTGCACACTGTTCTGTTCTTCCTTGTCAAATATTCCTCTCACTTTTGACTGGATTTGTAATGATAGTCTATGCTCATCTTTCCATGGAGTTTGCTCTGGAATAGTTGTTAGGGGGATACCAACTGTGGGCAGATCGGTGGTTTCTCTGCAGAGTCGTTTGGCCTGGTGGATAAAACTACTTCTTTTCAACCGCCCCATAGCTAGGTTTTCAAATCTGTTCTTCATAGGGTGGCTTGGCAAGCTGGGGTACTTTTCTGCTTGTATTACCGTTTTTGTATCTCTGCGCTCTCCTAGTGCTTGTGTCCTCCCCATCTTCTCCATTTCCACTATAGAAATTGATCTCATCCCTCCTGTGGTGACTCTAAGTGCTTGATTTTGCACCTTGTCCAGCTCTTGTAGTGTGGTTTTTTAATGCCGAACACCACGCAGTTGACCCGTATTCCAGGTGTGGTCGTATGCTCTGTTGATAAACTTTGCTAAGTATTTTCCCACTGGCTCCCCATGTGGTTCCACTTAGCTTTCTCAGGATGGCTTCTCTGTGGCTGAAGGGCTTGCGAACGCGGTTTGTGAGCCCGTATACCCGGGTTCGAAACACGGCGGTGCTGGTTTTTTCGAAAAAGGTATAGAGGCCGGTCGTTCAGAAAGCAATGGCAAACTACTGAACGTAACACTTGCCTAGTACATCAACAGCAGCTGAAAATGCTGGTGTTGACTGCAACGTCCCGTAAGGGATACGCAACACAATTTTTTTTTTTTTTTTGCTACTGCTTTGTTGATGTGCTTTCTCCATGTCAGTCTGCCATCAAATGTTACTCCAAGTTATGTTGGTTCTTTATCTTCTCTTAGGGGTGTTCCATTTATCTGGATGATTCCTGCCTTTTGTTTTGGAGAGAGGGTAAATAGAGTGGTGCTGCACTTGTCAGTGTTTATGCTGACACACCATCTATTTGTCCATGCAACAAATGTATCTACAGCTCTTTGTAGCAATCTGGTGGCCACTGATGCATGTTTATTTATGCTCCATAGAACGAGGTCATCGGCGTACATTGCAGCTTTAATTCCGTGCGGTAGATTAGCAACAAGATCATTGATGAAGATTAGAAATATTGTGGGGGGGGGGGGGGGGACATGACTCCGCCCTGGGGAACACCGTGACGCAGTAGTACTTTCTTGCTCTTGAGTCCGTCTGTCTGTACTCGGGCTCTTCTGTTGTGCAAGTATGCTTTTACCCATTTGTACATTCTTCCATTGACTTTGCAGTTTCTCAGTTTCTTCATCAGACCTTCTTTCCAAACTTTGTCAAAGACCTTCTTCAGATCTATCCATGCCGCAAGCACCAGCTTCTTCTCTTGGAATGCATCCTCAATTTCTTGAGAGAGGTAGATTGTCTGATCTTCCGTAGAGTAGCACTGCCTAAAGCCAGCCTGCTGTGGCACAAGGATGTTTTTACTTTCAATGTACCACTGTAGTCTGCGATTGATGATTAGCTCCAGTGTTTTGCAGAGACAGCTGATGAGGCTAATTGGTCTGTAGCTAGAGGCAATGGAACTATCTTTCCCTGATTTAAGGAGGGGTATCATGATTGCTTCTCTCCAGGCTTGTGGAACACTGCCTAAGTTCCATCTGTTATTGAAGATCTGCAACAGCTTTGCTTCGGCCTCTGTTCCTAGGTTCCTGATCATTTCATTGGAGATACCATCAGCTCCTGGTGACTTTCTCATATTCAGTTGTGATATGGCTAGCTCCAGTTCGCTGATTGTGATGGGTGCCTTCAGAACCTCATGTACTATTTCCTTCTGTCCTGTATGTTGCCGTTTCTCTCTAATCTCTTGTTGTTTCTCTGGACTAATTTTGATATTGTTATCTTGTGCGAATGAGTCCGCAAAATGGTCAGCTGCTTGCTTTCTTGTTAAGATGTTTCCATCTTTATGTAGTGCAAGTTTTGTGTTTCTCCCTGTGCCCTCATCATTAAGTTGTTTTATTAGCTTCCACAATTTCCTTGTGTCTCTTTCAAAGTTCAGAGACTCCGTTTTCTCTTGCCAGCGTTTCCGTCTAGCTTGCAGCTTGGCTCTTTGAAATTTGGCTTTTGCGTGCTAGAATTTATTGTGGTGCTCTTGGCTGGGTGTGGCCTCTGCTTGCTTTCTACACACTTCCACATCATTATGCAACTGACTGTTCCAGTTCACTACTCCAGTAGGGTTAATATTGTTTACGGGCTCCTATTGGTACTGTTTCTCGCGCTGCCTGTAGTATGCATTTCCCAAACTCTTCAACTACTTTATTTATGTCTTTCTCAGTGTTCAGGTTTCTAACCAGTATGCTGGTGCGATGCTTGTACATTGCTCAGTCTGCTTTCTTGTAGTTCCACCTCGAGAGGGTGCTGCTTTCACTTACAAGCTCATTTTCTACAGTTAGAAAGACTGGCCGATGGTCACTGCCATCAAGTTGTTTCCCAACTATTCGTGTAATGTTCCACTCCAGGTCTGGTGAATGAAAAGCCAGGACAGGTGTAGTTGTAGTGTGCTATGATCTCGAGTAGAAAGCATGTGGGTGGGACGGCTTGTTAATCAAGATGAATCTATTCTCATCCTGCCAGTCTTCCAGTCTCTCTCCTCTCTGGTCCATGTGATCATAGCCCCAGCTCTGCGAGTGGCTGTTGAAATCGCCACACACAATCATTTATTCTTTTAATGGCAGTGTGTCCAGTGCTTGTGGGCGGTCACTTGGACAGTAGTGATTTTGAAGGCTATATTTTCGTTGAGGTGAGTTTCTTGCAAGCAAACATACGCTTACTTTTTCTTGGTCCAAGATGTTTTCTAATTCTATTGTTTTGTAGTTGCTGACTCCCTCCGCATTCCAGTGCATTATTTTAAGTCTTTGTTTAGTATGGCCAGCCGTTCTATTCTCAGGTCCCCTGGCTCCACAGAACATCTGAGAAGGACCTTCAGTAGTTGTGGTTGGACCCTTTCGAGACATAGGGCCGGGCACTGCACCTGCCTGGGGGTCCAAAGCAAGGCGAGCACCATAACATTTGGCAGTAGTCGGCATATTCCATTTTGCGTAATTGCATGGCATCCTGATTTCTGTGGTGCGCCTCCTGGCTGGTTGCCTCCGTCTTCAGCACCTTTCCTTTGCTAGAGCAGACTGTGGTCTCACTCGAGTTTAGATGTGTACACACGCACACGCGTGCCTGCGCATGCATTTACATGCATACACATCTAGAGCATACTGGTTATTTTTCGGCGCCAGAAGCTCGCCGTCACCCCTTCCCCTGTTAGTTAAAACAGTTCTGCCACGTGAAGGCCATGAGTTGGACTTTTGCTGCAGAGGTTATGTATTCACGAGCCATTGGGGTATTTAAGCAATGTTGGGCGCTCACCCCAACATTGCGCCCCGACTACATACAGCAACATTTGGAACCAGAGGAACACATAATATCACTACAAATCCAGAGTAAAATAAGATTAACATTTTACAAGGAATAATAGAAAAGTGTACAACGTAGAACAGCCACTCACAGCTTCCTTGGTGAAGAATATCCACAAGACCTCTGGATCCGATTCTACACAGATGGGTCAGCACTAAATGCTGTTCGAAATGGAGGAGCGGGAGTGTACATAGATTACGCAAATAATACTAGGGATACGGCCAGAGTACAAACAGGAAAGTATTGCCATAACTATGATGCTGATTATGTGAAATCAAGATAGAAAAAGAGAAATTACTAAATATCAGCCATGGTACACAACCTATAGTGTTATTGTCAGATGCAAAATGAGTATCCGATGGAAATTGCCAGTACTAAGAACACTACTTTCTAAACTTTGCAGCCATCGTAACGTCACCATACAGTGGATACCATCTCACAGTGGAGTACGTTGAAACAAGAGGGTTGATCGATTAGCTAAGGAAGGAGCAAACGAAGAACAACCTGATGTGCCCGTTACATACCACCTAAAGAAAAGAATGATAAAATCAGTCAGAGAGCCACCAAAACCTGCTCAAGAGGACTACCACGTTATAGACAGACCAAAACAAGTTATAATTCTGCGCCTCTGAACAGGACACAATAGATTACGCAACCACATGTATACAAAATTCAAGATTGGTGAATAAGCGATGTGCACATATAGTTTGGCGACGCAGACAGCACATAACATACTCCAAGACTACCCAAAATACAACATATCTAGGCAAACCTTCTGATCTAGAAAGACGACAGTGGAAGATAAACTCTATGGACTACTGAGTTGACTACAAAAGACAGTTACATTCATACAAGAGACAACACTGCAGTTATAGACAAATGTCAAGCGAACGAATGAAGAAGAAGAACAACAACAAGCCATGTTGCAATAAATATAAACATGCAAATACCTCGTATCATTATACGAAACACTTGTCACTGACAGATTCTTACCTATTTCTACACTCCTAAGTTGTGAACTGAAGATTATAATGGACAGCCACTTTATATTTGAAATGTCTGTACACAGACCTATATATTTACTAAAGAGTGCCCTTGATTACACGTGACATCGGATCGGCTCCAGATGTCAGGCCAACACATGTCATTTTCACGCTCATGGCCGAGAATTTGAACTTACACTCTAATCTTAGTAAATTCTTTTCTGTTTATTTGCAGTTAAAATCATAGGGCAAAAATGTCCTTGTACACCGAAGACATAACATTTGATGTGTGTTGAGAGTAAACCAGATGGTCATTTTCAAGTAAACAAATTGACAAAGTGAATAAATTAAAATACTTTTGGCAGATACGTGTTCTTGAGTGTTCATTAAACTGCATACTTCCTCTTCTTCTGCGTTCATCAGGAGAGTTTTTTCGGACGTGATTGTGTTTGTTGACGGGGATAACCTTCCCGGGTGTTTCGAAGGACATTCGACTCTCACTCGGACGTAATTGCTTTGTGCCTGTTTACAGAAGAGCTGCGACTTTTAGGCCGACACATCCGACTTCTGCGGATATTTGTTGATCGATTTAACCGTCCCGGGTGTTTCGAAGGACATTTGGCTAGCACTGTTGTGGTGTCACCCGCATCCCAGCTGGTCATGTTAGAGCTGTCGAAGACATCCTGGTCAGCTCCAGTGGAAAGCAGGGGCAGACCATGGGCATTCCCTGCCATCCAAGGACGCTTTAATAATTGCAGAAACAGTACATAGCGTTCTGGTAATGTGCTCACGCAAGGAATCGTCACGTACTGCACATGGCTGCTTAGCCTCACCTCCGTATATTGGACATTTCGTTCGCCACAGGCCGTTCTCCACGTAAAAAACCAGGAGCGGTCAGTCTGTAGATGACATCCACTCAGCGAGCTTCCGGTTCGGACTGTCCACGAAATGGGTTTGCTAGCCAAGAAATATTCCCATTCGTGCCTCTGGGTCGCTTTCTGGACTCTTACTGTGGTGTTGTCATCCCTACCCTAGCTGGCCCACCTAGAACAGCCGAAGACATACCGGTCAGCCCTCAAGGCAAGGAATAGGCAGACCATGGGCATTTTCCGGCATCCAAAGAAGCTTCCATAACTGCAGAGCCGACTGTCAACGTCCGACAGACCTAGGGAAATGAAACTCGGGTTCAGACAGGCAACAAACTCCATTCTGATACTTTCTGATATAATTTATTCACAGTAATCTGGCGAAGAATGGGTTTCACAGCCAGTTACAATATTTACACTATCACAGGAGTTCATAACAAAACAATCATACACATAACCATTACATCAAAAATCTATCAACTATGTTATACTCAACAATCCTTAAATACACTGGTTTCTATCTATCAAGTCCCCCTTAAGCTAAGCCCTCTTTCGTGGTCGGAGTCCAGTCGCCGTCTGCCCTTCGACGTGTGTCGGGCGGACACGGGGTGTAACTCTCTTCGAGCTTCTCGTGGAACAGGTCCTGGCACGCTGTAGGCGGTTTCCACCTGTGTCCACGGAGCTGTAGGCAAACTGACCCATTATTCTCTAAGGCTCTAGATTGTTCGAGCGTTCGAGTGGTTCTGTTTACTTCCCTTCTATTGAGGTTATATCCCTTCTATAAATCCCTTCTAACTTTAAGTCCATACCTACTCCATGTGAGACTTTGACAGGGTTCCCCTCCCCGCCATTCTTGTGGGTTAGTATATGCTAATTAGTCTGTACTAATTTTGTCATAGGATCACATGAAGTTGGTGGTTGTAGTTTCGTGAATGGGAACTTAGCAATCTATATACTGGCACTAATAACTCATGTATTTCCCCGTACAACAATTCAGGGTGATTGCTGAAGAGCTCCTATCTCTTCCTTATTCCTAAACATGCATATCCGACCGAAGTTCCCTGACGCTTACAGTTGTATTGCAACCGCGCCCTTCTCAAGTATCCATATGATACCAGGATATTGAACTCTGTATTAGAGAGTTTCAACAAGACGAATTGTCTTGGCTTATTTAAGAACACCTGCAATTCTCGTCCTGAATGTGTATTTTGATACACTTTTACTTCCGTATGTTTTATAGTGCCCAATATATATATTTACTTTTGTTTTCTCCCAAGTAACTACTTATGTTCTTGTTTGCATGTTAGTGTGTTTATTCCCTCTTTACTTGCTGTAATAAAGTGTATGTTTTACCTAATGTGTGAAGTGTGTGTTGCGTGTGTGTATGTGGTGTGTAGTATACTTCTAAGCGTCACGAGTTGGAATATCCTTTATCATGAATTACGCCATTTGTGTAACGCATGAACAGGGCATTCAAACAGTGATTCTTAGAATAAACCTATTCTACTAAACATGTATACACAATTCAGACAAGTGTTACATTTTACATCAAAACGCAGACAAATTAAAATGAATACTTTTTGAGTACAATTTATCCGCTCAGTATATCGCTCTCTCATTTAATTCATTTACTCTCTGATTCGTACACCTTTCATTCAATATAGTATTTTGTTAAAATATACAAATTAAGTTGAGGTAAATGTTGTTGCCCTTAGAAAAAAGAAAAACTTAGGCGACATCTTATATTTAAAGCGCCACGTACTATTTGTACTGGTGATAACAAATGGTTTATAAGTTAAATTTAAACAGTTTTTAGGAAGAAAATTTTAAACATGAATGAACATGTTTATGACATATTATGATAGAAAGTGAAAAATTGACATGTTCACATATTTTATGTATATAGTAATGCAACAATGTAATACATATTTAACTAATAAAATGAAACTAATTAAATCCATCGACGATCCGTGTGTTGTCGTTCTTTGTCCGTGTGTTTTTCAAATGATGTTACAGTTCATAGGTAACGTATTGGTGTCACATTTCCGTGTTGTTGTTTCTCATATGTCGTAATAGTCATAATATATCGTTGCGGTTATATCCGTTGTTGTGTTCCTTAGTTGGCAAAGTCCATAAAATTCACTCGTATGCAAAGTTCTTAATATTCACATGGTAACTTTCTGTTCTGTGGTTGATGAAATAAATTCACAACTCTTAATATGCACAGTTCGGATTGTTTCTGCTGCACTGCTAATTGCCAATGTGGCGTAATACAACTTAGTGGTTCTAAAATTTTGAGTTATCTAACGTTTCATGTTTGTAATAGCTATAAGTAGCGGATTGAATAGGCTGTCGACATTTCTGCAGTTCTACAGTAAGTGTAGAGGTACACTGAATTTTATGCAACAGAATAAAATATCACAGCTTATCATATGGCAACTAATCAACGTAATTAGTGTCAATCTGCTGGTGCATTGGGTAATCTTGATAGAATATCGGCAATTAAGTTATCTGTGCCTTTAATATGATGGATTTCAAAATCGAAATCCTGTAACAAAAGGCACCATCTTGCCGATCGGTGATTATTAGGCTTGCCTTCTCTAATGACCAGCAGTGGCGAATTATCTATGAGGACAACGAAGTGGGTGCCAAGAAGGAACTTACGTAGTCGGAGAACACAGAAAACCAAACTTAAGGCTTCCAACTCAGCTGTGGAATACCTGGTTTCCGCCGCTTTCAATTTACGGCTGACATACAGGATTGGATGTTTCACGCCTTCATATTCTTGCATCAGACATCCTCCGATCGTGATAGCACTTGAATCTGTGGTTAATATAAATGGTAAATCTATGTTTGGTAATCTGAGTATGGGTGGATTGGAAAAAATAGATTTCAATTTGCAAATTACATCCTCTAAACTGATACTCTCACAATTCCAAATAATCCATAATTGTATGGGTATTGATGTAAAAATAAGTCTAAACAATGTAAGACTGATAATGAATTTACAATAGGCATATATCAGGGTTATATGGAAAATTTTGCCCCAATAGGAGTTAATGAACTGTACCATGGTTTTTCCTTTTTCAATATGGCGCAATGTTGACTGATATATGAATGAGATGGTAATTATGATGGAAAATTTGTTTGTTATCCAGACAGTGGTTAAAGATATATTTTGAAAGATAGGTCGTGTTGTTGTAAGTTGTGTCGATAGCAACAGTTGTAAGAGTGTCAGTAATTTGTCTCTGTTCATTCTAATGTTTGGTGAATGTGATTGTTTACTTGTGTTGGTTGAGGTGTGTGTTTCAAAGAAATTGCTGTATTTGTCTGGTAAACTGGTGGATGGTGAGTTGAAAATGGTAGTCTTTGTGCTGATGGATTTCGACCCGCATCGTTTGCTGTTTTTGTTCATGCAATAAAGCAGTTTGTTTGTATGTAATCGTTTTTGACCTCGATTTTGTGTGAAGTCAATTGTTTGTGTTTGTATATTTGCATACTGTTTGCTTGCATGATTGCTGTTTGATGATGTTATTTCTGTATCTGCATAGCTTTCTGCAGACTTATGTGTTGTTTCTGTTTTGATTTTATGTGTCATTGATCGATGATAAATTTGCGATGAACACATATGATGACACTTGTTTGTTAATAATATTTCTTTGTCACTAGTAGTGTCCCTTGGATATCTTTGTATTCCTTGGTTATGTTTCTTGGAATTAATGCCGTAATTGTTTATTGTTTTCAGAGAAACAAATTGTTTCGACTCATAAAGTTGGAAATTATGATTTCTCTCAGTTATTGGTTTGGTAACTGCGGTTTTGTCTTCACGAGAAACTGTCCGTAATGTGAAGTTGTCTTCATTGTCTTGTGTAGTAGTGTCGTTAAGAAGTACTGTCGTTGCTGTGCTTCTGTTATTGTTGTTGCTGGCATAATATGGTTTCGGTTGGGAGTAATTTAAAGAAGTCGAGTCGGTTTGTAATGACTCGTCAAGCTGTTTGCCATGATTATGAAGAGTTGTTGTTATTGTGTCGTTGACTTCGTCGTTTTCGTTGTCAAGAGAATGTGTCGCTAAAGTAGAATTGTCATTGTTGTTTCTGTTAGTCTGGTTAGTGTCCCCTGTTATCTCTGTCTGGTTGTTCATGTAGGTTATTTGAGTCATTTGTCTTGTCACTACATTGGTGTATTCTGTCTGTTGTTGCACATTTACAGGTTCATAATGTTGCTCTTTGGTGGCATCCTCAATTCGAGGTTTTATGCTGATGATGTCATTGAAAGATTCAACCGCCCCTGTGTTGTGTACCTCTGTGAATTCGTTTGGAATTCCGTCATTGGTTGTCTCCCTTATGCTTTTGGCAGTTTGATACATAAAATTGTGTTCTTTTGTTCTGGGATCACTGCTTGATGTTTGAATGCAGTTTCTCCGTTCCCATTCTTTGATATCTTCTACAGAACAGGATTTTATGTTGGGAAGATTCCCGAGAATAATATCTGCGCACGGATTTTCAAACACCGCGCACATCACTGGTCCTGACACAAAAGGTGTTTGAATTTCGGCCAGTGCCAAGAGGTATCTTTCGATGGTACCTGCGAATGTGCGACATGTCACATAATTGTGTGTGTAGTCTCTGTCATTAATCAAAGTCTTTTTAATGCCAACCAGAGTCGCTCCGCTATCCCGCATGATTGTACATAGTTTGTTATTTACAAAACCTTTTATAAATTTTAACTTGCCTTTTGACGCCAAGGCTGCGTTGGCCATTTCGTTGGATATACAAATTGTATGGCCACATTCCAGGGTGGTATCCAACTGGAACTTTTTACATGTGTTACAGGTGTTATTATTGATGGTATTAATGACTTGTAGGGCATTCACTGATTCATTCTCACTTTCATTTTTGATGTCACACTGATTCAGCACTTCGATTTCTTCATCCGTAGATGTATCTATTAATGCTGCATTCGCCTGTTTCATCATCTTGTGGCCGTCGCACCGTCCACTATAGTGGCCGTACGCAGAACAAAAGAAGCATTTAACCGCTCTTTTATAGGCGTTTCTTTTGTTTCTTTGTTTTTCCACCATCATTTGGAGGTGGTGTGGGTAGATTGGTGATTTGTCATATATAATATAGCGTACTGTTCATGAGTTAAATGACAATATTGACACAGGACTGGCTTGGTGAATTTAGACCATTGTTTGAATTTATTATCACCTGGTTTAGAGTATTTGATGTTTGTGACAGCTTCTGTTTCATTCTGACTAGTGTTTAATTCAAAAATGTCACGATTCGCTGTGAAATAAGCACTTCCTTTCTGTTCGACTTCTTGAATCGTATTACAATCACTTTGTCTTAAAAATTTTGAGAAAGGAGTGGGTATTGTTTTCATAATCTTGTCAATTATTATTAGCTCTTTTAGTTTATCATAGCTGTTGTTTGTCTTCGCTGAGGTAATCCATTTAGTGCAAATATCTTGGACTGTAGACACGTAGTCTATGAACGTTTGGTTGGATGATGGTGATAATTTTGAAAACTACAATTGATAACCTGCTGTGTCTAATGAAAAATTTTGCAATATTCTTTGTTTTAGATAGTCGTAATCTTTTCTCATGTGTTGTGGAATTGTTTCAACCACTTTTAAGGGCTCTAATGCTAAGTTTCTCATAAGGATAAATGGCCAATCGACTTTTGAAATGCTATGATATGACATTAAACACTCGAAGTTCTCTAAATATGCACTTATAGAATCTCCGGAACAGAAAGGTTTGACTAGGCCTTTGTATTTGTTGTATTTTTGCTCCTCTTCTTGACTCCTTAATTTATTTACCGAAATATCCATGTTGGAGTCGATTTCCATTTGTTTGACTTTTAATTGTGTTTGCGTTTCGATTTCCTTTTGTTTCAAAGCTAATTCTAATTCTAACTTTTTTGTTTCTGCGTTTAATTGAGCTTGTTTGCTAGCAGCCTCAATTTCTAACTTTTTATTTTCAGCCTCCATCTGCATCTTTTTATCTTCAGCCTCCAGTCGTTTTTGTTCTCTTTCGGCTGCCCTCTCTTCTCTTGCTATGTTTTCGGAATGCGTTTTTTGCGCCCATTTTGACAGTTTCTCTGCAGTATAGCCTAATTTAAGTCCTAACTCAATACACTGTTCCAGTGTTGACATTTTTAAAAGTTAGTTAAATTTAAATTTTTAGAAATTAAATCCCTTTGGAAAAAGTTTGGGTGTACACAAATTTGTTATGTCCCTTAATATCTACATATCATAAATTGAAATACATAGAAAAAATTTTACATCAATGAAAAAAATATGAGTATCGTTTAGGGATACAATAAGCATGAAACCTATGGGACGTATCTGATTTACTGATTTCTTTGCTGTAGTGTTGTTGTTTGGTTCTCCGGCTCTTTCGCTACTGCTGGAGAACAATTTACATGCACACAACTTTTCGCGGAACAATCTGTCGTTGGAATGAAAAAGATTAGAATTTTGTCACAGTTATTGTCCAGTCATGTCAATGTTAAAGTTTATAAACATAGTTTCTAAGTAACTTTCTAGAGGGACTACGATAGTTTATGAACAGATGAGAAGATAGTCGCTGTAAACTTGAGACTTTGTCGTGTATGAATGTTAATATATTTTACTTGGCAAAACCAAGAGCTGTCGATAAATTCGACAATAGAATTTAATCGTCTTGAGCTTACTAAAACCGGCTTGAGCCCCCAAATAGCCTGTCAACGTCCGACAGACCTAGGGAAATGAAACTCGGGTTCAGACAGGCAACAAACTCCATTCTGATACTTTCTGATATAATTTATTCACAGTAATCTGGCGAAGAATGGGTTTCGCAGCCAGTTACAATATTTACACTATCACAGAAGTTCATAACAAAGCAATCATACACATAACCATTACATCAAAACTCTATCAACTATCTTATAATCAACAATCCTTAAATACACTGGTTTCTATCTATCAAGTCCCCCTTAAGCTAAGCCCTCTTTCGTGGTCGGAGTCCAGTCGCCGTCTGCCCTTCGACGTGTGTCGGGCGGACGCGGGATGTAACTCTCTTCGAGCTTCTCGTGGAACAGGTCCTGGCACGCTGTAGGCGGGTTCCACCTGTGTCCACGGAGCTGCAGGCAAACTGACCCATTATTTTCTAAGGCTCTAGATTGTTCGAGCGTTCGAGTGGTTCTGTTTACTTCCCTTCTATTGAGGTTATATCCCTTCTATAAATCCCTTCTAACTTTAAGTCCGTACCTAATCCATGTGAGACTTTGACACCGTGTCACGGAAACTGCGAGTTTAGTGATTCCTTGATAACTTACATATACAATTGCAATATATGAGAATGGAAAATTATGGACCGTGAGTCAGAATAACAATCGAGCCTTCAGTCTTGATCGAGAACAAAGTGTGGGTTATTGACCGAATGATAAAAAAGGAAAATACAGTGTGATAAGGGGTCAGTGACTGCCGATCTTATCGGACGAGCAACGGAGACACGGATACATCGGGTTTGGTGGAACGCACGAAGACGGTGATCAAAGAGTTAGGACTCTGTGATGTACCAGCGTATTGGAAAACGGGGAATAGTGGAGAAGACGACTGGGAGATGCCAGGAACGAATACGTGATTTCACAGACTTTTGATGTGAAGGAAACTGCAAAATACGATTTTTGATGTAGTGACATCAAAAGAGAACGTAGAATTGGAACTCGGTATAAATTGGGGGAAACTTGTTTTTGAGATTAGTGTGCTCCCAAACTGGACGGATAATATCTATGCATCCTGTACTTGGAAAGAAATATACGTCCCTTATTGTTTATAGGCGAAGGGATATTAACGCATCTGCGTTTGTGTATTTCAATTCATGGATTAACATAGATTTTATATAAGGTAATCTAGCCTTAGCGTCATAGTCTAGCATAGGGAAATATGTGTTTGTGCTTAGCTTTTACCATTTCTTTCTATTAGCGAATAGTTTAGACTTTAGTGAATTCATCTGTCTTATGTCAGAGTATCTTTCAGAAGCTTCTCAGTACGGCTGGAGAAAGGCTCTCACATAAGAAATAGTATGAAGCAGACTCATATCACCTGATTAAATATATCTCCCACAGGTTCCAATACCACTCTTGTAATCAGAGAAGAAATGAAGTTTACGTCACTTGAGCAAATAAAGTACCTACCTAGAACCACCAAGAACATAGACATGTTCTAATAGTGAGAAGAGATAACCTAACGTCAACTACAGAACTCTGTATACACAAAAGAATATACAAGTAAAGCACGTAAATGAAAAAGACGTTAACCTGTGGCAAGCAGGGAGACCTAAAACTGCACTGTGGACAAATATAACACTTTACTATATAGAGACAGTGTGTAGAACATTTATATTAGCACTAGACAAGGTTGGACAGTGGCGATATGTATTCCGTGATGGACTGTACTACCTTCCAAAAACAGGAAATATGTGGATTTCAGTGACTTACCTCAATCGCATTATTTTCTGGTGATAAGACATTGAACATTTGTTTTCAAGAATTGGATTACGTCCAGACTCAAGCAAGAGGAGAGCATCCAGGGTGAGAGCTGTCTATTTATATGTGTGATGTCCTGTGGCTTGGCCGTATGACGAGGCGAGATGCGATACGGAGATTAGACATTCATAGTCCTATCTTGCACTCACAATAGAAGACACTACAAATTACATATACACATTCAATACATACAACTGACATAGTTTTTTCAGCAATAAATATTTTATTAATTGTTGGAGGAAACTGTTGTCAGGGTATGTTAGGAAGGATTAAGAGAGAGAGAGAGAGAGAGAGAGAGAGAGAGAGAGAGAGAGAGAGAGAGAGAGAGAGAGAGAGAGAGAGAGAGAGAGAGAGAGAGAGATAGTGAATGGAAGACAGAACGGAGGAGTGGAGTCAAAAGTCTGTCAACAATTCCCAAGTATAATGATATTTAAGGTGTGCTTGTTGAGTCCACTTTCCTCCAGGGACGACAAGCGACACACCGACACATAGTGCTCTGGTACTGGGCACACCCAAGGAATCGTCACGTCCTGCACATGGCTGCTTAGCCTCACTTCCGTAAATTGGGTCCCCCGTTCACCACAGGCTGTTCCACTGTAGACCAGGAGGGACCAGTAAGCAGATGACTTCTGGTCGCGATTATGGAGGATAGGCATTGAAACGGTTAAGGCTTCTGGAGTGTTTATGCTCGTGGCTACCGTTTGCATTCACATTTTCCTCATGTCGGACTGGAAGTGTATGATTCCGTCGCCCTGCTACTGAGTTGAGTGCTTGGCGCGACACTGTGAGCTGTGAATTTCGTGTGAAATGCTTTTGCATCTGCCCGAGATTGTATTGGAGCGTGAAATGCATGTTCGGAGTAATGGTGGCTAGCTGTGTCGCAGAATTGACCGGGATTTGCTTTATGCAGAAATGTGTGGCTGCTGGTTTTCTAGGGACTGCCGCTTCCATCGACGACGAACTGTATTTTCGTGGAGTACTTTTGTGTTGGCATTCTGGCGACGGCATTGTGTACAGTACAGTGTAATGTTTTTACATCTGTCCGAGGTTTGTTCTGGAAAGATGACGTAGCTGGCTAGGAAACATCTAGAGACGGAACAAACAACATCTAGAAATATCTAGACTTCGGAGCTATGGCGGCTGGCTATGTCGAAGAATTGACCGGCTTTTGCCTTATGCAGAAATGTGTGGCTACTGGTCTTCTAGTAGCTGCCGCTTCCATCAACGACGAACTGTATTTTCGAGGAGTACTTTTGTGTTGGCATTCTGGCGTCGGCATTGTGTACAGTGCAGTGAAATGTATTTACATCTGTCCGAGGTGTGTTCGGAAAAGATGGCGTAGCTGGCTAGGAAACATGTAGAAACGGATCAAACAACATCTAGAAATATCTAGTCTTCGGAGCAACTTATGTCGCAGAATTGACCGGCTTATGCCTTATGCAGAAATGTGTGGTTGCTGGTCTTCTAGTGACTGACGCTTCCATCGTCGACGAACTAACCAACCAACCAACCAACCAACCAACTAACTAACTAACTAACTAACTAACTAACTAACTAACTAGTAAGCAGATGATCCACACAATGAGCTTTCGCTTCGGACTTCCACGTAATGGATTCGCTAGCCAATACCATTAGTGTCCAATATACAATATCAATACCAATATACCATTTAGTGCCAATGGGTCGCTGTTTCCACCTTTTTTAACGCTCACTCAATAGCTTTCGATATTGACTTTCCTCGTAATGGATGTGCCAGCCAAGCAATATTCCATTTGTGCCAAAAGGACACGTTGTCCACCTCTGAGAACGTTCAGCATATAAGCTTTCGATACCGACTTTCCACGTAATGGATTCGCTAGCCAAGCAATATTCCATTTCGTGCCAATGGGACGCTTTTTACACGTTTGGTAATGCTCACTCAATAGGCTTTCGATGCTGACTTTCCTCGTAATGAATTTTCTAGCCGAGCAATATTCCATTTCGTTTCACTAGGACGTTTTCATACCTATGTTGTCGCCCAGGATGACCAGTACGTATGAAAAAAAGGTAGGCTGCAGATGCAGCCGGCTCAGCATCAATCTCCATGCAGTGTAAAGTGTATAATGGCCAGGTCCCAAACCGGAGATTTGACTTAGAGGCGTTCAGTTAAATCTCAACGGAGATCCTCAGACCAAGTGTCTGGACCTGTATAAGCGTGTATTACTGCTACGTCGGTATCTGATCGTCTTCGTCCCTCTGACTTTCGTTCTTGATTAATGAAAACATTCTTGACAAATGCTTTCGCAGTAGCTCGTCTTTCGGCGATCCAAGAATTTTACCTCTAACGGCTGGATGTGCTATGTTCGTACTGATTGTGTGGGCTGTGGTTGCTGGTGTACTTCTTGATAATTGCATTACGTTATAAGAATGTATTCATCTATCTGTGACAATGGTTTCTTGTGTCCGGGTGACCTTCGGTGACTTTGTGATGCCTTTAATTGGTGTTTCGTGGTGTAAGAGACCCCCAACTTGCCATACTCCTGCTTCACTTCTAGGGCTCGTCGAGTAAGTAGTTGACAATTTCCACGAGACACACAAACACGCAGCAACTGTAGTAGAAGGGACTCAGCGTCCTAGAATTGCACAGTCTTTATTCTGGACATTGTTATCTCCAAACGTAGACCAAATGACATCGTGCTCCCGATACATAGGAGGGTGGATGTATACCACAATAAACATGTAACGAATGGAATGACTGTCAATATTAATATGTGCAGTTGACTATCGTTGTGATCCATACACCACCACTTGTGCTAACGTGTAAGCTTAAATGCCAGACCAACTTACTGTTGTTTCGGCTACAGGCCATTTTGGACGAGAGAGAGCTGTCACCTGTTGACACCGACAACTCAGCTTATTCTTCGTTGATGCAACACAGAACGTTGACTGGAAACTCTACTCTGTCAAGAGGCATGTTGATAATTATAACTGACAGCCTTCAATACTCTGCATGATGTTCAGAAACGCCTGCATACGTTTTCATAACCAGCCAACACCGCAGTTCCAACCTAACTGATGGTTCACCCTTCTTAACCGTGACCCCACTTCCGTCCTCTCCAAATTCATGGAGTCTTGAGTGATCTCCCTTATCTCGTAATAACCTTACTATCACTCAACATGTTTTTGGGGTGATTGTTAACTCTATTCTTGTTGATCGCTAGCTGTACCGTATGACTTTTATTAGTACCTAGTACTGGTACTGTATGCCTGCTCATAGCTACATGGCATGCCGTGATGTTCATCCGTTGACTAAACTAAAATAAACTAAGCTTGATATCACAATGACTTCTGCCTTTCTATTCTTCAAGCTAAGGCCAATTCTTTCACTTTCTACAATCACAGCATCTAGCATTTCTTGTAGGTTCTTCTGACTTGTTGCTATCAATACGGTGCCATCAATATAACGTGCAGTTATTTGTATTATGTCCACCAATCGGGATCCCAGACATATGTTCTGTAGATCTCATTATATGTTAACCGTACAATGAGAAAAAATCAGGAGACATTACACAACCTTGTGTGACTCCCTTTCTTTATACACAGAAATATTCCTACCAGGTTGTTGATTCTTATGGCTGCTGTTTGCTGCCAATATATGTTCTTTGTTGTTTGCAGATCTTGTCAATGTCATTGTATAGTTGCCATAGTACGAGTAGACTGATTATTTCCTCATGTTCCACACTGTCCAATGCTTTTGTATAGTCTATGAAGTATAAGCGCAGATCTGTTTTTACTTCTGTAGCTCTTTCTAATAGTGTTAAAAGAATACATAGCGATGTTTGTGCCTTTTCCCTCCACAAATCCACTTTGTTCTCAACACATTTCAGCTTTAATCTTTTTTCTTATTCTTCTCATAATTATTCTCAGTAATAGCTTTCTCATGTGACTCATAATAATTAATTGCAATGCTCTTCACATTCTAAAGCTTTCGTTTGCTTTGGCAGAGCTATATATATTAATTTTAGTAGATCGCTAAGAATGTACCAACTAGTGGGTATGTCATGTACAAATTTTGCCAATATTTTGATTCCAAAATGTCCTAGAGCCTCAACTTCCTCAATGTAATGTTGTCTGGACCGTGTGCCTTTCCTTTGTTCATGTTATGTCGTGCATCTTCAACTTTCGCTGCACATATTGTCGGACGGTTGCCATTGTTTTGAACATTTACATCACGTCTCATTTCATCACACAGCTCTTCCAGATATTCCTTCCATCTATTGACTATATCATCTGTTCCCATCAATATTGCGCCATTCATCGATTTTAAACATTCAGGTTTTGTTCGTGTCTTCCTACCTGTTATTGTATTTACTTCTTGATACATGGAATGTGAGTCTTTTCTAAAGTTTGTCCAAATCTCCATGACGTGTTGGATCAGCCTCAGCTGTTCTTTAGCCTCATTGCATTTATTTACTACTTATTAATGTATTCTATTATATTCTTCTATTCTTGATTTATTTTTCTTCCGTATTTCATTCATCAACTGCAACATTTCAGCTGTGATTGTCATCAACTTGGCCGGCGTTAAATCCCGGGTGGGTAACCACTCAGTCAATAGTTATTCTCTCCTACTGGTGTTTAGTTCTGGGTGCAGTTTGAGATCACTTAACTCTGTCAGAAGTGACTAATTACCACCAAAGATATCAGAGAGAAAACGCGGAACAAATGTTTGTTATGCTGATTGCAGACACCGTCCCTAGATACTCCAAAAAAAAAAAAAAAGCCAAGAAGTGGCTCGTTGACAAAAAAATAGATTTAGCTTGTTACTTATAGCGTGCATATGCAAGATACCTCCCTGACATAATCAACTCCTGAAATATATCTTTGAACCCCCACTAAATGATTTAACAATGTATGTACTTATTTAATCTATACAAACATTTATAGGCATTTATAATTTATGTGGACAAACTGAGTTTAAAATACAACAACTGTGTTTATTATTGCTATTCTTGATGATAATATGATGATTATGATGGTTATAATGTGGTATACATAGCTCAAATTGTGAGGGCACATAGATCATGCTTCTCCCGGTGATACGCATGTCACTGTCAGCTTGAATGGGTCCAAATTGGTCACTTCACTAGGACTGGTCACTTCCTGATATGAGTTGGTGACTGTCCATGGCTAATAGGAGAGCTGAGTTTATATCTTAGGAAATCCTGTCACTGCACTAAGTCTTTAAGTCAAACGGAACAAGATGTTAATATCTTCCTATGCAGGTATCCTAGGAATGCTATACGTGCTTTTGCGTCTGAGGATTGTAAGCAATGTCAATTGTTATATAGTCTGTTCTCCCATGACAGGATTTCATTTCCGCTCTTCTCACGTGGACCAATTACTATGTCCAGTTTCCTGTTAACCACTCCTCTTTTTCGCGTTGGATGGGTTTCAAGGACGTATCAAGTCCTGTATTCCGTTAACTACTGTTCTCCTTTTCTCACGGACTGTAGTTTCATGTGTCAATCAAATTGACTGACGCTCCGCCACGGGTCTGAAACAATGCTTGGTTTCGATGCCCAGGGAATGTACGTTACGTTACGTCACACGCTCTACTCTGCGTTGCCTCCACGCTTTCCCGGGAATGAACTAGCTTAATTTCCTGTTTTGCGAGGAGGTGTAAGGACTGCATTATTTTGCCGTTTTAAGATCACACGTCTGTCCGCTGAACGTAAGGTGGTAGGCATCTGGTTTTGTACTCTCACACGCCAGGCAGGCGAGAATCTTATCTCCCTGTATTGCCGTCTCTACTTGTCTGGACTTTTAACACGACGTGTTAACCGGTGAATTGTATGAAGTGGGATGGTAGCACCTCTTCTTTCCCTTCTCTTCTGCTGAAACAATGCGAGTTTTCAACCTTTGATAGCGCAGCCGACTGGTGCCGTGGTGTCTGGGCTTTGCGTTTGATCAGAACATCAAAGTTTTCTCAGACTTACCATTATTGTAATGCTTGCGCTGTGAAACTATTTTTAACTCTTTCCCTTACTCTTGTGTTTTATACTTTTCTTGTGGACTCTTTAATTCCCTTGGTTGTGGAATCATATTATTTTCTGGTGGGATTAAATATATATTTTGGATGTGCCAAAGCGTCTCGTCACAGTCATCCATTTCTTTTTTTTTTCTTTTTTACAATTCTATTAGTAGCGTTTATTTGAAATCCGTTCGTGCCGCACCGCGCGTAATTGCGTACGTTGAACATGATCATATTATAGCAATGTGATACGTACTGACCAGTGAATAAAACAGCACGTGCTTATCGTCCCATGATGCATAAGTTCTGCTTTTGACCGTTGAGAAAATGGTCGGGGTGATCCAAAATCCGCCCAAAGAAGCTCAAAGAGCGGTGATTCATTTGAAGGATGTCGTCAAATGGATATTCAACGAAGAATGCAGGCAGCGTACGGTAACAAATGTGTGTCGAAGACAACTGTGACAGATTAGGAACAAATGTCTCGGAAAGGACATCAATTCACGACAGATCTTCGACGGCCGGGTCAAGCGCATATTGTTGCAACAGAAAAAACCATCGCCAAAATTGATGCAGCAATACAGATGAACCGTTTTCGAAACATACGTTCGGTAACGAAAAAATTTGATGTGTCAATTGGGACAATTGGAAAGGTCGTTCGTAAGAAACTGCAATATCGGAAGGTGTGTTCACAGTGGGTACCACGGATGTTGATCGATCACCAAAAATAGGAACGCATGGGCTGGCGTTTGAACTACTTGCTGCGTTACTGGGTGGAGCGTGATGCATTTCTCTTCCGCGTAGTGGCAAGCGATGAATCATGGTGTCACAACTTTAAGCCAAGCAGCACAAGAGAGAGCACGCAATGGAAGCATGCCAAAAAATCCAAGTTACAGGTTTCCGCTGGTAAGGTTATGCTGAGAGCATTTTTTTTTTACCATGAAGGGCTATTGTTGGGCGACTTTAAAGAACATGGTGTCAACATCAACTCTACCCACTACTTGCAAACACTTGACAAGCTGCAAAAAGTCATCAAGAATAAACGACCCAGCATGCTTTCTCGTGGTGTGATTTTGTTGCACGGTAATGCTGGTCCGCATGTAGCAAAGATTGTGCAGGAAGCATTAGCAAAGAAGACGTTGGAAATTCTGCAACATCCAACCTATAGTCCTGATTTGTCACAATGTGGTTTTCATTTGTTCCGACCTCCAAAAAAAAAAAAAAAAACTTTCAAGGAACAACGATTTCACATAGTTGCAGACGTAATGAACTCGGTAAATACTTGGTTCAGTGAGCAACCACATTTCTTGTTTTGCGGACAGCATTCACCGCCTACCTAAGCAATGGGGGGTACGGGGTGTCAGGCATTGGTAGCACCTTTGGTAAGGATGGCTCTCATGTCCTTTCAGGACCCATCCCCCACTGGTCCAAGTCTGACACCCAGCTCGTGCCTGTGGCTCCTAGTAGCTGTCAGCATGCGACAGCGGCCACCCCCCGGGCAACAGCTGTGAGCGGCTGGCTAAACCAGGCATGGGTATCCGATTTGGTGTCAAACCAAGAGGTAAACTAGGGTATGCCTACCCAGCATGTGAAGACAGGATTCGGCAGACTGCGCGGAAGAAATCATTCCTGATTCAACGGGCAAGACGGCGTTTACCTGCAAAGCGTTGTGGAACGTAATGAGCACGGCAAGGCACGTAGAGCGCCCTGGTCATCCACTGCACCTGTATTCGTCTCCAATCGTCTCGACTTGTCTTGCCACTGGACTCAGATGGACTCAGGCGAGAGAGTGAGGTCGACGAATTGCGCAACTCTTCCTCACTTTAATCCAAGTCATCGCGCAAGTCATTCTTCATCCAACGTCACATATCACCTTCAAACCCTGTGGCGATGGGCAAGCGGCAAAGCGGCAGGCGTGGGTACGCTGGCAGCCGTAGTCGCAGACCTGCACACAGGCGGCTCAGGCCATATGGTCGTCTTCTACTGACCGGAGCAGCAGTGGGATTCGGCAGCCCCCTGAGCGACTGAGCAGCCCTCTATAGGAACACACTGCTCACCTCCATAGCATGAGGAAGGGGCTAGAAAAGGTGCCCTAAACATTGTCTGCTTCATCACTACCTAACCAGCTAGCCGCGGTTGGTGGGTACCCTTAACTGCGGTCGACATACAAAGAAAGATAAAACAAGCAAAGCTAAAAGAGTAAACCATAGTCCCTTAACAATTGGAACTTGGAATGTACGCACCCTACTTGACAGAGACGGCGCGTCGGGCCCAGAGAGACGAACAGCACTGATTGGGAGAGAGCTGGGCAGGTACAACATCGACATTGCAGCCTTGAGCGAGACACGACTTGCAGAAGAAGGCCAAATCTGTGAAATTGGTGCCGGCTACACATTTTTCTGGAGTGGAAGGAAAAGCGAGGAAAGACGCCAATCCGGTGTGGGATTTGCCATTAAGTCGGCCCTGGTCGGCAAATTAGCTGGATTTCCAAAGGCTATAAACGACAGGCTCATGACCATGAAGTTGCCTCTGCTGAATGGAAGGAAGCACGCAACCATTGTGAGTGTCTACGCACCAACTATGACCAACGAAGATGATGTCAAGAACAAGTTCTATGAGGACCTGCACAATGTATTAACATCTGTTCCCAAAGGAGACAAACTTATACTCCTTGGGGATTTCAATGCCAGAGTAGGCACGGACACCACCTCTTGGAGTGGCATTATTGGAAAGCATGGAGTCGGAAATTGCAACAGCAATGGATTCCGCCTCCTTCAGACATGTGCTGAACATGATCTCCTGATTACAAACACAATTGTCCGTCTCCCAATGAGAAATAGGACATCGTGGATGCACCCTCGCTCGAAACACTGGCACCTCATTGACTATGTCATCGTCAGGAGGAGTGACAGACAAAACGTTCGAGTGACAAAATCCATGTGTGGTGCCGAATGTTGGACAGACCATCGTCTCATTGTCTCGAAAATGAACATCCACATCAGGCCACCACGGCGTCCTCAAGGGACGAAAATGCAAACAAAGCTAAATGTCACCCGCCTAAACAGCAAGAAAATGCAGCAGTCGTTTGAAAATATGCTGGAAGACCGCCTCAAGCCCAATGCTGAAGCTAAACAGGATACAGAAACAGAATGGAGAGCCCTAAAGGACACAATTTACAACACTGCTATGGAAATCCTGGGTCCAGCCCCCCGAAAGCATAAAGACTGGTTTGATGAAAATTCCGAAGACATCAACCAATTGCTGGCCGAGAAACATCTTCTCCTCAAGGCACATTTGAATGACCCAAAGTCAACATTAAAAAAAGATGCTTTCAAGAACATTAAGAGAGTAGTGCAGCAGAAACTTCGGCACATGCGAGACTCCTGGCTGAGCAGCAAAGCTGATGAAATTCAGGGCTTTGCTGACAGACACGATATGAAAAACTTCTACGACTCACTGAAAGCGGTCTATGGTCCTTCATCACCAGGCATAGTTCCCCTCCTCAGTGCAGATGGGAGAACATTGGTCACCGATAAGAAAGAAATCCTCCAACGCTGGGCAGAGCATTTCAGCAAAATCTTAAATGCAACTTCCTTCTTCGATGATGAAACCATCAACTGCCTTCCTCAAGTTCCCACCAATGAGACTCTTGATGACCTGCCAACCATAGTGGAAATAAACAAAGCCATCCAGCAACTCTCCAGCGGCAAGGCACCTGGTCCTGACTCCATCCCAGCAGAGATATACAAGGTAAGTGGGCCGGTCCTAACAGAGCAGCTCCACCAAGTCTTCACAAACATATGGGTGAACGAGACCATGCCACAAGATTTTAAGGACGCGTCAATAGTCCACCTTTACAAACGTAAAGGAAACCGCCAATCCTGTGACAACCACCGAGGCATCTCATTGCTTTCAATTGCAGGGAAGATACTCGCCAGAATTCTTCTCAATCGCCTCACGGCCCACCTCGATCAAGGTCTTCTTCCTGAGAGTCAATGTGGCTTCAGAAAAGAACGTGGAACTGTTGACATGATTTTCGCTGCAAGGCAGCTGCAAGAGAAATGTCAGGAACAGAACCGCGAAATGTTCTCCACTTTCATTGACCTTACCAAGGCTTTTGATACAGTCAACAGAGAAGGACTGTGGAAGATTATGGCAAAATATGGCTGTCCACGAAAGTTTGTCCAAATAGTGCGGCTATTTCATGACGGCATGCAGGCAAGAGTACAGAAAAATGGTGAACGGTCTGAACCCTTTCCTGTCACCAATGGAGTGAAGCAAGGATGTGTCCTGGCACCAACACTGTTCAGCCTCATGTTTTCAGCCATGTTGATGAATGCCTTCGCGAACGACGACATTGGAATAGACATCAACTACCGTATGGATGGAAAGTTATTCAATCTCAGAAGGCTGAAAGCTAAAACCAAAATTAACAGCGGCACCGTCAGAGAGCTCCTGTTTGCTGATGATTGTGCTCTATACGCCAACTCAGAGGCGGACATGCAACATAATGTTTCAGCTTTCTCACATGCCTGTGCCAACTTTGGGCTCAATATCAACTTGGAGAAGACTGTAGTTATGTACCAGCCAGCTCCAGGGAATAATCACACTGTGCCGAATATCAAAGTGAATGATCATAGACTAAGTGTTGTGGACAAATTCACCTATCTTGGCAGCACCGTGTCACAAGCTGCCACAATCGATGACGAAGTGAATGCAAGAATCTCCAAGGCCAGTGCAGCCTTTGGCAGACTGTACAAGAATGTATGGGACAGAACTGGAATAAGCCTGCAAACAAAGCTAAAAGTCTACAAAGCAGTTGTATTATCCACACTGCTATATGCTTGTGAAACCTGGACTGTTTATCAGCGACACGCTAGGAAATTAAACCACTTCCACACAGTCTGCCTAAGGAAGCTACTGAAGATTAAATGGCAAGACAAGATTCCAGACACTGAAGTCCTAGAAAGAGCATCCATGTCCAGTATTCACACTCTACTGATGAAGAATCAGATTCGCTGGGCTGGCCACTTGACTCGCATGCCAGATCACAGGCTCCCTAAACGAATTTTTTACAGTGAACTGCGTTGTGGTAAACGCTCCCAAGGTGGCCAGAGGAAACGTTTTAAAGACACTCTGAAAATTTCACTGAATGCTTTTGGAATTCATCATGACACCTGGGAGGCTGCAGCCAGAGACCGAAATTCGTGACGTGCATCATTGCGCAAAGGTGCAGTCATATGTGAGGCAACCAGGACTGCAAGAGCTGTGAAGAAAAGGCAGGACAGAAAAACCACTGCAGGAAATCCTCCTCCAGAGACGTCAAGCATTCTTTGCCCACATTGTCAAAGAACATTTATAGCCAAAATAGGCCTTATCGGCCATCTTAGAACCCACGGCTCCACACCTTCAACCCCACTGGATGAAATGAATGGTCATCATCATTCTTGATGGACAAACAATAAGCAATGGTATGCTTGCCTGAATGTCTACGGTGACTTCTTCTGACTAACCCATGGTACATAATTCATTCAAAATGAATGCTTTGTTTAATTTTACCACACTGTTAATGTTTCTTTCGTGCTTTTTGTAATAAAGCCATTGGAACGGGTTTCAAATGAACGACCCCTACATGTTTAGGTGGAATTATTTCAATTGATGTCTGCTGGATTGATTCCCGCGACATGTTCCATTGTTCATCAATAGTCTGTATTATCTCCATGGCATTATATCTGTTCTATTCAGTTATGTTGTACCTCGCTCTCAATTATTTGCCTTTTTTAAGTAATGTTAAATCTACCTGGATGTTCTTTGGGGTGTTTTTACAGTTTTAAAGTCTTAACCTTATATTTCCTATAACTGGGACATGGTCACTATGTCCGTCTGCTCCTGTCTGGTTTTTGCTCCTACTAAACCTGCTTCCGAATTTCTTTGCAATCAGTATGTCGTCATTTTTTTTTGGCGAATATTATGTCCCTGGAATTTTCCACTACAGTTAGTGCTCGACTTACGACCACGATCGGTTCCGACAGACCGGTCGTAACACGATTTGGTCGTAAGTTGAGTACGCTATGTGTACAGTAATGTGAAGTGATGTTATAAAAATATTTAAGTTAAATTATATCATAAATTTCTTTTATTATTGTTATAAATCATAATTTTCGATGTTCATTTTGTGCCATTTGTATCATCTCTACACCATTTGTCTTATTTTTACATCGTCAGGTTTAAGAAAAACACTGCATTAACTATACATGTACAACTGGTTTAATATTTGCAAAACATACAAAATACAGGTGTGGAAAATACTATAGGAAACATTTTCCCAATCGCAAAACACATCAAATTGTCATTAACATCAGAATATATAAACATGTACGAAACATTTTATTGGCCACTGGTGCTTTACTGCAGATCACGATACGGACGAAACACATCGTGCGCCATCCGTTCAATCCTTGCAAATCGTTCGATGTTTGGGTCCATTGCTTCGAAATGTATAAGAAGTTTATTCAGTAAAGATAAAGCTTCTGATAATCCCTTAGTGGTGAAATTTCTTTCTGGCTCATCCTCTTCTTTCTTGGCTTCTCTTCTTTCTTCTTCCGCCACTTTTTCTTCTTCCAGTTCGATTAACTCTTCATTTGTAAGTTCTCCGGATTCTTTGTCTAGCAACTCTTCGACATCTTCAATTTCACACTCCAAAGAAAGGCGGTAGCGATATTCTTGATACACATTAAAATGTTGTAGTGTTTCCAAAAAATCTCGCAATGTTAGTTCTGCGTCAGCATCTATTGCGGATATTGCTTGAACGAAGGTGGTTCGGAGATAGTTGGCCTTTACGGTCGCAATCAAACCTGGCTAGTGATTGTGGTCGCAAAGTCGAATGGTCGTAAGTTGCATAGGTCGTAAGTCGATCAATAACTGTATATAATTGCCGAGGATGGTGTTTGACCTATTACCATTTCATGGTATTCTGCCCATGACACTAATTTGTTACCTCTCTCATTCCTATCACCTTGTCTACACACACACAAACATACACACACAACAAACACACAAACATACACACACAACACACACACACACACATATATATATATATATATATATATATATATATGTGTGTGTGTGTGTGTGTGTGTGTGTGTGTGTGTGTGTGTGTGTGTGTGTGTGCGTGTGCTGGAGGATATGCTTGCATTATGTTAACA
>CAWUFQ010000131.1:25000-115334 GCA_963921405.1 Cepaea hortensis | reverse complement strand
AGAACTGTCTTAGTGCCATTAGCCAGTGACTCATTGGGACATTGCTAATCTGAAGTTCATCTAGTCAGCTGTGGTCCGAGTGGTTAACTCCATTGATTGCCGATCCGAGCTCTTGGGACGGAGTGGTCTCCGAGGTTCCAGTCAACCATACTGGGAGGGAGCCGGGTGAGTGCCGGACCGACGGGACAGAACACCTACAGCAAATCTGCCTCTCAGCCTGATGATGAATATGGACTCATCTCTGATTCTGTCTCTACTCTATCCTCTATATTTGTAAATAAATTATATTCTATCAGGGTGCCTGTTCTTCCTTCCTGTTTCTTTAGGGTAGAATAAACTTTGTTTATTTTGACAAGTTCTTTTCTGCAGTTATTGAATGTGGTTTCGGACGATGCCTCAGAGTTCATTGTCACTAAGGGAGGGTAGTTAGTAGAGGTCTAGGATCTGTGAGGGGCGTGTAAACGCATAATACCGAAAGGGGTCAGTAGCAGAGTTACAGTGTATCTACCTGTCCAGCCCCTGGGGTTAGTATACACGTGAGTGCTAGGGATACCCCGGGGCTTGTGTTCACTCCTAACAACCGAGGCCATCCTTTCACAGTTGGATCCACGTGAGTAAGAACAACATCTTTACAAAATTTTATCTCTTTCGGATGGACCTTTCGGGAACGCATAAAGGACACACAAACAAACAAATATAACAAACAAACATTCTCTTTATATGTATACATATAATCTCATCTCATGTTCCTCTTGTACCTTGCGGTGTCGAGGTGAAGTATAAACATCGTGAGAGTGCCAGATTATGGGCTTCATGTATTGATATTCCCATGGACACTGCTATTCCCTCCGTCCAACGATTACGTGGTCGGCCTCTTCCACTGTTTCCATCTGGTCTGTACATCATTGCTAGTTGTGGTATGCTGTTGAATGATAACCTACTTGCATGACCAAACCATTTGACTTGCTGCTTTCTAATAAAATCTAGTGCTGCTATAATCCCCTCACTTTAATCCTGATTTCTTCATTTCTGATCTTATCTCTTCTTGATATGTTGAGAATTCTTCTTAGGAATCTCATTTCTGTTGTGATTTTTCTTTTTTCTTTTTCTGTCATTGTCCAGGTTTGGAATTGGTAGCATAGAGTTGTTAGGAAGATTGTGTTGTAAAGTGCTTTCTTATTAGTTATTCTTTAGTAGTGGTTGTTCTTTAGTATTGGTGCCATTTGTCCAATGAGTTGATTTGCCTTATTGCACCTATTTTCGATCTCGTCTTCTGATCTGCCATTTGATTATATTATACTTCCTACGTACTTGAAGCTCTTTACTTGTTTGAAGGGATGTTCGTTTAGGTGAATTGTTGTTGCTTTTTCTTCTTTATATATATATATATATATATATATATATATATATATATATATATATATATATATATATATGCGTGTGTGTGTGTGTGTGTGTGTGTGTGTGTGTGTGTGTGTGTGTGTGTGTGTGTGTGTGTGTGTGTGTGTGTGTGCTGGGTGGGTATGAACAGATTCAGAAAATGTCGAACTCTTTGCGTCGGATGAAACTCCAGATTGATCCACAATAAATGAGCTTTCATTTGCAGACAATTAGTGCCTGTTTTATAGCAGCGATTGCAGACCGCAAAGTCATATTGATAATTTGAGTTCAACATGCAGCTGTTACAATATGAATATAAATACAGCCAAAACTGAAGTAATGTAAGTTAGCATATCTCCTGTTCATCTATGTATGCTGATAAATAGCATATCTCTGAACCAAGTTGAATAATTCAAATATTGTGGAAGTATGACGACAGGAGATGACAGAATAGACACATAAATCGAAATCAGGTGTCAAAATGCAAATGCACTTATATACCAACTATTACCCTTACTGAAACATCCAAATATACCTATGTTCAAAAAGGGACAGATAATAAATAGCATATTCATACCAATCCTATGCTACCAATGCCAAACGTGGACATTTTCCAAATTACACTTATGCAAAGCAACACTTGTGAGTTGAGATGCTTGAGGAGAGCTGCCAGTTTAACTATCCGAAGCCAAATAAGAAATATGGGATGTGAAAAATAAGACAGTGGGATCAACACCTTGTGACACATATATTGAAAGATGGAAGATCAAATATGAAAGGGTTTCAAATGAAAACCTTAATTGTTTTGTTGTTTGTTTGTCTGAATATATTCTCGAAAAAAAGTATAGAGGCATAGCTTTTCAGTGTAGTCACTATTGCAAGTCCTCCAGCACCGATACAGTGCATGGATTCCTGTAGAAAAACATTCTCATGGTCGCTTCTGTAATAACTCAAGCATCACACGCAGCACCTTTTCATTGGACAGAAAAGTTGTGAAACTTCCTACTCCACTCAAACACATGCTTTACTGACAAGCATGCATCACCATATTGGGCCTTAATTCGCTGATGGATTACTATAGGTTTCGTCCCTTTACTGATCAAAAAACAGATAAGAGAACGCTGCTCCTCTGTGGTGCATGCCAACAGTGGGATATCCAAGTTTAAACTGTCCTTATTACGTCACCGTGTTCGTCTGCAATGGGATGTCACGTGCTGAACACTATTGACATTCTTAACAACAATAATGACAGGTTACAAGACAATGGCGCGGTTACTGTAATTTCTATCACTATTATAGGATTTTCATTTAAAGCCCCCTCTTAGTTTGGCCATCACTGACCCTACATCAAAGAAGATCTTCTGCGAGAGCAAATGGATGTCCGAGAAGAAAATGGATAGACGACATCAAAGACATTGTACATTCACTCGGAATAACAGTATCCAGTGCCATGATGATGATGATGATGATGATGATGATGATGATGATGATGATGATGATGATGATGATGATGATGATGATGATGATGATGATGATGATGATGATGATGATGATGATGATGATGATGATGATGATGATGATGATGATGATGATGATGATGATGATGATGATGATGATGATGATGATGATGATGATGATGATGATGATGATGATGATGATGATGATGATGATGATGATGATGATGATGATGATGATGATGATGATGATGATGATGATGATGATGATGATGATGATGATGATGATGATGATGATGATGATGATGATGATGATGATGATGATGATGATGATGATGATGATGATGATGATGATGATGATGATGATGATGATGATGATGATGATGATGATGATGATGATGATGATGATGATGATGATGATGATGATGATGATGATGATGATGATGATGATGATGATGATGATGATGATGATGATGATGATGATGATGATGATGATGATGATGATGATGATGATGATGATGATGATGATGATGATGATGATGATGATGATGATGATGATGATGATGATGATGATGATGATGATGATGATGATGATGATGATGATGATGATGATGATGATGATGATGATGATGATGATGATGATGATGATGATGATGATGATGATGATGATGATGATGATGATGATGATGATGATGATGATGATGATGATGATGATGATGATGATGATGATGATGATGATGATGATGATGATGATGATGATGATGATGATGATGATGATGATGATGATGATGATGATGATGATGATGATGATGATGATGATGATGATGATGATGATGATGATGATGATGATGATGATGATGATGATGATGATGATGATGATGATGATGATGATGATGATGATGATGATGATGATGATGATGATGATGATGATGATGATGATGATGATGATGATGATGATGATGATGATGATGATGATGATGATGATGATGATGATGATGATGATGATGATGATGATGATGATGATGATGATGATGATGATGATGATGATGATGATGATGATGATGATGATGATGATGATGATGATGATGATGATGATGATGATGATGATGATGATGATGATGATGATGATGATGATGATGATGATGATGATGATGATGATGATGATGATGATGATGATGATGATGATGATGATGATGATGATGATGATGATGATGATGATGATGATGATGATGATGATGATGATGATGATGATGATGATGATGATGATGATGATGATGATGATGATGATGATGATGATGATGATGATGATGATGATGATGATGATGATGATGATGATGATGATGATGATGATGATGATGATGATGATGATGATGATGATGATGATGATGATGATGATGATGATGATGATGATGATGATGATGATGATGATGATGATGATGATGATGATGATGATGATGATGATGATGATGATGATGATGATGATGATGATGATGATGATGATGATGATGATGATGATGATGATGATGATGATGATGATGATGATGATGATGATGATGATGATGATGATGATGATGATGATGATGATGATGATGATGATGATGATGATGATGATGATGATGATGATGATGATGATGATGATGATGATGATGATGATGATGATGATGATGATGATGATGATGATGATGATGATGATGATGATGATGATGATGATGATGATGATGATGATGATGATGATGATGATGATGATGATGATGATGATGATGATGATGATGATGATGATGATGATGATGATGATGATGATGATGATGATGATGATGATGATGATGATGATGATGATGATGATGATGATGATGATGATGATGATGATGATGATGATGATGATGATGATGATGATGATGATGATGATGATGATGATGATGATGATGATGATGATGATGATGATGATGATGATGATGATGATGATGATGATGATGATGATGATGATGATGATGATGATGATGATGATGATGATGATGATGAATGATGATGATGATGATGATGATGATGATGATGATGATGATGATGATGATGATGATGATGATGATGATGATGATGATGATGATGATGATGATGATGATGATGATGATGATGATGATGATGATGATGATGATGATGATGATGATGATGATGATGATGATGATGATGATGATGATGATGATGATGATGATGATGATGATGATGATGATGATGATGATGATGATGATGATGATGATGATGATGATGATGATGATGATGATGATGATGATGATGATGATGATGATGATGATGATGATGATGATGATGATGATGATGATGATGATGATGATGATGATGATGATGATGATGATGATGATGATGATGATGATGATGATGATGATGATGATGATGATGATGATGATGATGATGATGATGATGATGATGATGATGATGATGATGATGATGATGATGATGATGATGATGATGATGATGATGATGATGATGATGATGATGATGATGATGATGATGATGATGATGATGATGATGATGATGATGATGATGATGATGATGATGATGATGATGATGATGATGATGATGATGATGATGATGATGATGATGATGATGATGATGATGATGATGATGATGATGATGATGATGATGATGATGATGATGATGATGATGATGATGATGATGATGATGATGATGATGATGATGATGATGATGATGATGATGATGATGATGATGATGATGATGATGATGATGATGATGATGATGATGATGATGATGATGATGATGATGATGATGATGATGATGATGATGATGATGATGATGATGATGATGATGATGATGATGATGATGATGATGATGATGATGATGATGATGATGATGATGATGATGATGATGATGATGATGATGATGATGATGATGATGATGATGATGATGATGATGATGATGATGATGATGATGATGATGATGATGATGATGATGATGATGATGATGATGATGATGATGATGATGATGATGATGATGATGATGATGATGATGATGATGATGATGATGATGATGATGATGATGATGATGATGATGATGATGATGATGATGATGATGATGATGATGATGATGATGATGATGATGATGATGATGATGATGATGATGATGATGATGATGATGATGATGATGATGATGATGATGATGATGATGATGATGATGATGATGATGATGATGATGATGATGATGATGATGATGATGATGATGATGATGATGATGATGATGATGATGATGATGATGATGATGATGATGATGATGATGATGATGATGATGATGATGATGACTGGGGGATATGTACCAGACAGTTAAACTTTCACCTGGTGCCGCTTCACTGGTTTCAGTGAAAACTATACAGAAGCTAATCATAGACAGTTAGCAGACAAATGAGGAATTATGTGGAAGCTGTGGCCATGTGGTTTTACAGAAGAATGATGAGAACACCATGGAGGAATAGAGCACTGAAAATATCTTGAAGTACGTGAACTCACACAGAGAACTGGTACTCGCTTCAGAAGGAGACAGATCGCATTCTTTGTTCAATACACGAGAAGAGGAAAGCTGGAGTATGTCGACACAACAGGAAGGCTGGAGGAAAAAGAGGCTGGGGAAGACACTTTGACATCATACCGTGGAGGAACGTCGGTGTCAGAAATAATTAAAAACCCAAAAGACAGAAGGCCGTGGACAGACATAATCACCACCACACAGCATGGACGCTTCATCAAGTGACATGCGCATAAGCTTCAGCAGTCTTATTTCATCATCTTACACGATGAACAGAATCGTGGATCAGATCCGTGTTCTTGTCTCGACCATGCCACATGGCCAAATCATCTATATATTTACTTCTCTACCTTATCCTTTTTCTTTTCTCCTCAATCTTGCCAGTTGTCACCAAGTTCTCTAGATTATTTCTTCCCATAGCGTGTCCAAAAAGTGTTGACTGTCTAAGTCTAATTTCTCTAATAAGTTTATGGTTTCCATCTGCTTCTTGTAGGACTTGCTCGTGTGTTTTTCTGTCTATCTATGGTATTCTTTGCATTTCCCTCAGAAACCTCTTTTCCGCAGCCATTAGATGTTTTTCAGCTTGTCTGCTTATTGTCCACGTCTCACATTCATAAAACGTATAGGTTCTATATAGTACTTTAACACATTTCACGTCGCAATTTGGTCAGTATGTTTTCCTTCATGCAAAAGTTTAACTTTTGCCATAGCGATTCTTGTTCTAATCTCTTCAAGGCACCTCACATCAGATGTTATGACTGTTCCTAGATGGTTGTACCCATTCACTTGTATAAGGATATTCTCATTTACCCGTATATTACATTGTAGTATTTCTTTCTTTCCAGTGACGACCATATCTGTGTCCACTGACAATTTAATTCTAACCCTATTTGTTCACAGTGTACAATAACTTTTTTTGTTGTTGCATATCCTTTACAGGACATTGCTGTCAACACCAGCATCTTTCAGCTGTATGTTGATTTCTTGGCAAGATTACGCTCAGTAGTTTTCCATTGCTTTCTGAGCGGCAGGCTCACATACCCCGTAAGTTATCGATGCGATTCGAACCACTGCTGATTCTTACCGTCATCACGTTAACCCACGAGAGTATACGAGATTACGGAGAAAAGTCATAACCTCTAAGCCACGAAACCGGCTGTACAATAACTGCAGCTACAAAATGTTCAACAAAGCCGGCTCTATAGCGACAAGTTTACAGGCACAGATCGTAATCCCGCTTACCGCGTTCGAACACAGGTGCGGGAGATTTGAGAGCAGACCGCCTTGCGTTGGTTTTTATAAAATGGTATGAATGCCGGTCTTTCAGAAAGCATTGGCAAACTACTGAACGTAAACTTAGCAAGAAATCACAAACTTTAATTAACTAAATGTTGCAGATCCTGTTCATTATCTGTAATGAGTAATGTATCATCCGCATATCTATTGTTATCGATGTTATATCCCTCTAATGTCTTCTAAATTTCTTTAAAAAAATGTTTACTGTCATCTGTCATTTACTGCCTATCTAGTATCTTGCGGTGTATGGCGGGGGTGGGGGGTGGGGTCCTGAGCCTGAGGAATTAAGGCCGCCTGGTTAAGGTTTTCTTTTTTGCCGCCGACAGAAAAAATCCACACCTTACCGAGGATCTCCCGAAATAGAATCCTACATTCTAGCCACTCGGCCACCCCTCCTCCTCTTCCTCCTCCTTCTCCTCCTCCTCCTCCTCCTCCTCCTCCTCCTCCTCCTCCTTCTGCTTCTTCTTGTCTTCGTCTTCTTTGTTGTGTCATCCTAGTAAGCATTTAATCATAGAATCCTACTAGATTTAATCCAGAATTTGATAAATTGTATATATTCATGCCATTAAATTGTGCGTTAAAGAGTTATTTTCAAGTAATTTGCTTCACACAAAATTGTGAGTTCCTGATAGGAGATTTAACATTTTTATTTCCAGTGTCGGATAACGATAGGACAACCCCGAAGAGACAGAGGATACTAATGTTCCTCTCTCCCAATGTGATCCTGCCCATTCTAATTATCTTAACTTTCAATGGCGCAAATGCTTGAGTCGATGACTAGAGTCTCGGAGAACCAAGGAATTCCACCAGGAAAATAATGAAAGGTTTCCATGAATAACAATATCCTTTTGGTGGTTCCTTGCCTCTCTTCTCTCAGCTAAGTAATTAATATCTAGGGCAGTGGTTCTCAACCTTTTTTGGCCCGTGACCCCCTTCAGCATATTTTTAGGCCGTCATACCCCCTCACCCTATTTTTATAACGTCATTCCCCCCCCCCCCCTTAATCATATTTCCTCCCTAAAAATTCCCCCTGCCCCTACACAGTATACGTAATAATTGAAGCTAAATTTAATAGCACATACTAAAATAAGTCTAGACATCGACATAAAACGTGATTTTTACGGATCTACTTACGTTATAAAATGAATTTCAGAAGAGTGATACGTACACAATCGTAAAGTATGAAGGGAAAAACAATATCAAGTAATCGGTTCTTGTATTAACGCAATCTAGAAATAATCTTAACCCCCCCCCCCCCCCTAGAAAACATAAAATTTCCCCCCCCCCCTCCCTGGAAAACCTAAAATTTCCCCCTGGGGGGGGGGGGATTCCCCACCGGTTGAGAACCACTGATCTAGGGTGTGTTTCTTTAAACAACTTAACAACGACATGGAAAAAAAATACACTGAAGAGAGAAAATGACCTCCTTTTCATAGTTTAATAAACATAAATTGGGTTATTGGTCATTAAGTTCATAAAACATCAGTCCAATTTTTAAAAAAAGTCATATACATATATATCATTGATGCCAAACCCTGGATGTAAATAACAACAAGCTATATTCTAGTTCCTCATTTACATTTCTTATACTTCTTCTATTGGAATATGTGAAGTCTGAAACTGGGTATACAATCAAGTTGATGAACTTCAAGGTTCTTTTGTCCCTGTATCAAACAGTGCAATGGAAATACGCATATTAATTTTTCTTAGAGTGTTGATCTGTTCCTGGTACTAATAGGATATTGGCTCTAGGTATATCACATCCAGTAAATTATGTACTTATTAAAAGCAACATTACCAGTTAAAGTAACAAGTATGAAAGTCTTTATTATGCAAGAAAAATTACATTGTTCGGGTGAAAATTCTTCGGATCAGAAATACGTCTAAGGAGATTCATCAAAGTCCAGTTTATGAAATAAGTGTTCTGGCAAAAACATATCTTTTAAAAGTTAAATAGATTCTGAAAGATTTTCTTTAGTTTCATCAAGTGGCCTTTAGCTCAAAGGCCACTTGATGAAACTAAAGAAAATCTTAGTCTTCCAAATTGGAATGCCCTTCTTGTCAGTTACATTGTCTTGAGTCCGTTTTTATTTTTTTCCTTTTCAAATTCCAGTTTTACTGTCGGTTCGTAGAAAAAAATCTTCCATTTCTTCAAAGGGGTTTCTTATGCCCTTTGAGGATGTCGTGACCTGACTTTGGCTCTCGGGTTTCGCCCAGGGACAATTCCGCATTGTACACATTAATGCCATGATAATATTATGGAGCCATCGTTTCTTTCTTGGAGTTCCTCTTGTATCAGCCATATGTTTGGTTATACTGACATCATCACTGATGTCGTCTGTTTCAGCGACTCTGATAAGTGACAAATCATCAGCATCTCCTCCGTTTAAGTTCGGACTAGGACCGACAAGAGACGATTCCCCGATTTTAGAACGTTTGTCTGTAGTTTTTATTTGACTTTCAGCTGGAACCTTTATCTCGTCTACTGCTGGTATTGGCTTGGCACTGGAGCTCAAGACGAGCCAGGACTGAAGGCAGAAGAGAAACATTGCTGTGTGTTTTCCCATTACAACTGATTGAGTACCGAGGTTTCTAAAATGACAATACAGAAAAAATAATATTTGTTATATTAGGTAACGGAAAAGAAATGGGTTAATTGGTTGGGTTAGTTGGTTGGCTGGTTGGTTGGTTAGCTGGTTGGTTATTTGGTTAGCTGGTTTGTTAGCTGGCTGATTGGGTTAATTAGTTGGCTGGTTGGTTGGTTGATCTGTTAACTGGCTGGTTGGGTTAGATGGTTGGCTGGCTGGTTTGGCTGGTTGTGTATGTTGGTTGGTTGTCTTTCTGGCTGGTTGGCTGGCTGGTTTGTTGAATGCCTGGTTTGATGTGATTATCTGGCAGACATTGAGATTTCAGATGTAAGATGTGTTTCTCCCTTCAATTATTGTGACTTATTACATAAGACACATTTCATTTTTTCTGAAATACAGCTGTTTGCATAGGGGGACAGGCGAATATCTCTATTAGGTTGGGCTGTAAAATGACAACGTGACATATTTTTTCCCCTTTGGTTAAGGAATTTTCCTACTTTTTATAAGTTTTGGCTGAAATTTGGCTTAATTTTTTTCTTATTTTGTTAACTTAATTTCCTACTTTTCATAAGTTTTGCATGAAATATTTCTTCACTTGTCCAAAAATGTTCACATTTGGTTAACAAAGTTTCCTACGTTTTATAAGTTTCGATGAAGTTTGCTCAAACTTTTCACATTTGGTTATCACAGTTTCCTACTTTTTTATCAGTTTTGTTTGAAATTTTGACAAACTTGTCCAAAAATTTTCACCTTTTGTTAACACATTTTCTTACTTGGCCAAGATTTTTACCATTGGGTTAACAAAGTTTCCTACTTTTTCATAAGTTTGGGTGAAATTTGGTCACAATTTTCACGTCTGTACAACAAAATTTCCTACTTTTCATAAGTTTGGGTGAAAGTTGGCCAAAATTTTCACGTTTGGTTAACAAATTTTCCTACTTTTCATATGTTTGACTGAGATTTTTATAAGTTTGGTTTGAAATTTGATTAATCTTTTCACATTTGTTTGACACATTTTCTTACTTGGCCAAGATTTTTGCCATTTGGTTAACAAAGTTTCCTACTTTTCATAAGTTTGGGTGAAATGTGGTCAAACTTTTCACCGCTGGACAACAAAATTTCCCACTTTTCATAAGTTTGGGTGACAGTTGGCCAAACTTTTCACGTTTGGTTAACAAATTTTCCTACTTTTCATATGTTTGACTGAGATTTTTTATAAGTTTGGTTTGAAAACGGCTAACCTTTTCACATTTGGTTAACAAATGTTCCTACTTTTCATAAGATTGGGTGAGCTTTTTATAAGTCTGGTTGAAATGTAGCCAAAATTTTTCCATTTTGGCTAAAAACTTTTATTACTTAACCAAGATTTTTGCCCTTCATTCTCTCATCACATGACAACTATATACATCGTAAACACTAAACAATTCAATAACATAGACGTAATTATAATATAGACCTGTTTATTTTACAGTAGTTCAGTACATTTTACAGTATTTCAGTACATTTTTCAAGAATAAAAATGCATGTCATTATACGAAATGGATGATGTGATATGAGGTGGTATACATAGTATCATCACATCATTTTATTTTCACATACAGAGCTATGCACACTGTATGTTGTTTCTGGATTTCTTCACACCATTGTCTGAGTAGGTTGGTTTTTCCAGCTGGTAGCCTGGTATGTATATGTCACTTGGCACGTAGTCATAAGGCTGATCTCCTGATTGGTGGGCTGACATCTGAGTATTGTAGACAACAGGGCCATCAATCATCTGACTGTCGGGCACATCAAACATCTGGCTATTGGGCTCTTCACATAGCTGGTTGCTGGGGTCATCACACATCTGGTTGCTGGGGTCATCACACATCTGACTGTAGGTGGGTTGATAACTGGTGGTATAGTATGCGTCTACTTGGTGGCTTCGTTTAGTACCCTGTTTGACTTGAGTACTGTCTTGAGTGTGTTGGACTTGCTTGCTTCGGTTGGTGACTTGTTGCACATCAAAAAGCTGGCTATTGGACTCATCACACATCTGATTGGTGGGGTCATCACACATCTGACTGTAGCTGGGTTAAAAACTAGCGGTATAGTATGCGTCTATGTCGCATATTGCGCTCTCAGTTCGGTTCACATCTGCACAGCACTACCTCAAAACACAGTTTCTCAATAAAAGCGTTAGCCCCAGATAGCATCGGAATGTTAAGAATGTGGCATCAGCGCTAATAATAGCCGTGTCACCCAATGATAGACAGGTCAGATGTTCGGATCCTGCCTAAATCATTAGCTAACCTAGAAGTACCGCGTCGCCGCGGAGGCTCTTGGGACGAAAGACGCTAATATTTGGCGCATACAATCGGTCCGTCATGAAGGCAGGGTGTTCTCATGAGGAGTTCCTCGAATGTATGTCCTTCTGCCTGATTCACAGGAAGACTTCTGTCTAACAACATTGTAGCTGAGTCTTATGTACTTATGAGTCAGGTGAGGATGACGGTGCTTGCAGATTATATCACCAGGATCATGCAGATTGTCATGATCCAGATTCTGGAGATCTTTAACAAAATAGTGCTCAAAGGGATCTGTGTTCAGGACTAAGATTATTAGGATCGAGAGTCTCCAGATCATTACCGAATGGTGCCCAATGGGATCTGTAATTCATGACTATTCTTATGATCAACAAGATCTGTGATTCATGGCTATTATTATGATCAATAAGATCAGTAATTCATGACTATTATTATGATTAACAAGATCTGTAATTCAACACCAAGACCTGCATATTATCCAAAATTATTGCAGAAGACTTATTAACAATCTGTTAGTGAAGAACTTTGTTATACTCAGTTATACCATCTATTAACTGGAGAAATGGCAAGAACTTCAAGAGACTGAGAGTTTCTATGAACCTTTCTAGGTCCTATTTTGTGTAGAGACAGTTAGAATAGAATGTTTCACTAATTAAACACTGGGAAATTCCCCAGCAACAATTTGTGTTGTGCAGAGACAATGGTAGGAAAAAGTGTGGAGGCTCAGTGGCTAAATGAATGAATCAACATTGGATCTTCAGAGAGTTCCATTTTCCATAGTGAATTAGGGACATTATCCCAGAGACCAATGTATGTAATCCATATGTTCATAAATGCTTTACTGGCTTCTTCCCACAGCTTTTGAGTTAATAAACATAATTAACTTTTCCTGCATTCTTTTGTCAAGTACATTGTGGAGTGACAAAACATTTAATTATTGGTGTGTTTAGTAATGAAACTACATCACATAATTGTAGAATTTGGGACGACAGGTGGCTGGGTAAACACGAATAGACAGCAACGTCTTGTTCTATTGTAATCTCCCAGGTCCCAGATTACTCAGAAAAGGGAACTTTAAATGATATAAATTTCCTGTAATCATTTCACCTTTAAGGGAAAATGAATACAGGTGGGGGACTTACGAGCTAAAGAAGTTTCTCTTTTCGGGAAGGAAGGTTTTTGGAGGGAATTTATCAACATTCCTGGGAAACCCCTAGATTTCTAGAGCTAATATGGGACACTTTGGCTTCCAAGGACCCATCCCCTCCAAACTAAATTAGTCCTATCCTCATAGCTTCACTTCCTGGCGAGGTAGGCCAATGTGGGTACTGCTTCCTAATTCCTAATATACCACAGTCTACTTGATGGTTTCGGTTAGTTCCTTGTTTAACTTAAGCACTGACTTGAGTGTTTTGGGTTTGATTGCTTCTGGTAGTGGCTTGTTTGACATGAGCATTGACTTGAATGTTTTGGTTATGACTTGGTTTCCTCTGTTAGTGTCTTGTTTGACTTCGTTACTGGCTTGGTTAACTTGGTTGAGTCTGGCAAAGTCAGTTAGGATCTCGCGATGCATGGCGACATCTGTTCATATTCTTGCCGAGTAAAAGTCATTCCAATATTAGTCGGAAACGTCTTGTCGGATTCACCGAAAAATTTATGGATGTGTAACGTGCTCGTGCCTCTGTAGGATGAGACAAACACAGCCTCATCACCACCACCCACTGGTCTAATAGTCTCACCACTACGAGTCATGTAGACTCAGTTAGCAGGCACAGTCTTGAGGTCTGTAGTCATCTTCGGATCACAATGCTTGACTGTTACACCCTCGGGTTTATATACTAGTTTTTGAGCCACGCGTAAAACCGGTTTCAACCAGTTTCTTAGGTCAAGCGGTTCAGATTACGCTGAAGTGGCTGTTCGTATGTCGCGACTAGTCGTTCTGCTGCTCGCTCGTTGACCTGTTGTATGTTTGAGCTGGGTTGCGGAATGCGGGTCATGCTCGCTACATGACCTCTAGTCATGATGAAATAGATAGCATAGAGGGCGCCGTGTTACTTGCGTTGTAGTCTCTGTGAGCTACAGTCTGTGAAGTCAGAATAACAGTGCTATACATATACAGTCTCCTCACACCCACTGTAGTTTTTTCTTCATATTGAGGACTGGTCAGCTATTGAAAACATGAATGTAGATATATTACAACCATCTTTTTTATGTAGGTGTTTTAATATTCGTCCGCTAGTGTGGCTTGACCTTTGAATTTTAATTAACAGTTACCACATGGGTATTAGACTATCTCGGCAACTTTCACTGTTGTTCTCGATTTTTTCTTTGCTCCAGGACTTTGACTCTGTGACTGTCCCCCAGGATTGGGGTCAGAATTTGGTCCAACGCTAGTATACGCCGTTCAAAATTCACACGTTCTCTGGTTACATGGTGCCAGTTACCATTGCGTTCTTCCGTGCCAACGATATGAACTGTTAAGAAGTGCGGTTCAGTTGCAAAATTAACCTGGAGATGAGAAAAAATCACATTGAAACTTATAAGACTTCAGCACCTAGTCGTTCATAGTGAAATAAAGAGTACCAGATAATAGAATGTACCAATAGACACCGGAGCTAACACACCTATTCTTGGAAACTATGATTACGACCTTTGCTATTTATACATACCTTACTCGATGGGTGTTGTATTTCATCTGCTGCGACAGAGGAGCAACTTCAGAAACCAGCGGTAGGATAGTTTTCATTCCACAAAGGGTTGATTTTCTTGAGAAACTCAGAGTCTGGTTCATGACCGCTAGACAGAAGGTCAATATTTGCACCTGAAGAAGAATCGTCAAGTAGATCAAATGTTGTCTCATGCGGGTCTACGGCTGTCTGACTACAAGAAGTAGGTTTCTTGCAGAACAACATGTCTAATGACAGAGCTGAGATGAAGAAACATGAATCACCAGTCTTCAAAACAGGTAACGTAGAAGTTGTGCTACGTTTGTCAAAACTGGCATGCTCTGGTGAACTTTGGTAGAGATTATTTTGGAAACCAGTGTCTTTATTTCTCTGAGCGTGCACCAATACTAGTTTTTGGGAATAAAGCTTAAGCTCTGTGTCACATGGATTGTGAGTGGAGTCAGTCATATTTTTCGTTTGCAAGGGCTGTACTCCATGATTTCGTGTTTCTCTTTGACGTTTTTTTGTTTTGTTTATTTTTTTGGAATAAGGGTGTACTCTCTTGATCACTTTCTAGGTGTTGACAACACTGATGGCAGATTTAAAATGCTTTGTAAGATCGACTGGGATGTAATCTCATCCATTTTGCGTTTGGGTTCCTTGAATACTTCCGGTCGTAGTCAGTACCTTCGTGTCTCAGGTGTACCCTTACACAGGTGATCGAGTGCGACGCCATCTTTATCCGGCTTTAGTCACGAGATTAGCTTGTATCCCTTAGTCAAATGACTGGAAGCATCGCCATATTTGAACGGTTGTGTCTCATAAGACACGTGACCGGTTACAGCGCCATCTTTTAACGGTTTTAGCCACGTGGTTGTACCCTTACACATGTGGTCGAGTGCGACGCCATCTCTAACTGGTTTTAGTCACGTGTTTCCATTGTATACCTTAGACATATGACCGGAAGTATCGCCATATTTGATCGTCTGTATCGTTATGCTGTCAGTACGCTCTAAGTCATCCTCCAGTTTTCCCCAAAGACATGTCTGAACACGTTCACGTACGTTAACTCCGCCGACATAGCCCTGTGGTGAGTCAACCGTTCGGTCACCTTCAGCTGATGACGAAGTTGATGCTGCTGATGATATTGATTGGTGCTGGGTGATGATGATGATAGTAATCCTGATGACAGACACTACAGACTATCATGGGTGCCTGTTGTTCAGAAAGACAACGGCAAGCTTGCCCAGGTGTCAGGTTCTCACCCAGGGTTGCGACGCTTCGTCTGCACCACCACCAGACGAAAGCAACCGGGCTCAACTTTGAGTGAAGCTTAGACAAGCAGGTATTAAGCAACGTCTTCGATAACGCCAGCAAGAGTCAGCCAGGCTCAGCCCTGAGCAACGCTAAGCCTGTGACGGGTCAGTCATAACACTGCGTGAAATGAGTGGCTCACGCAGGGGACTGTACCCCGACTGGCGAGAATACTGAACGGCCAGCAGACTGGCTTGAGACGCCGTCGGACAGACGGGTTTGAATGGTTGCTGGTAATGAATGGAGTTTGAGCATGAACCGAGAGCTAGCCTGTACGAGTGTTGGAGACCGAATGCCTGTATGATTGACTTGCAAGTGTATTCCATTGATGTATTGCATTGTCACCAACTGGCTGGGGTTAGATCCCAGAGGGGCAACCACTCAGCCAAAATCATTTTCTTCTACTGGTGTTTAGTTCTGGATGCAGTTTAAGATCCCCTAACTCTGTCAGAAGGGACTAATTAACACCCCAGACCCCAGAGAGAAAACGTGGAACAAATGTCTGTTATGCTGATTTAAGACACTGTCCCTGATACTCAAGAAAACAGCCAAGAAGTGGCTCGTTGATGATAGAATATATCTATATATATATATAGATGTGGCTGTACTTGGTATCACCAGAAGTGAGAAAGGAGGAGTTAAGACATGCAACGTAATCTGGTTACTTATGACTGCATAGGCAAGATACCTCCCGGACATAGATTCCCACTTCTGGACAATATGTGCGAACCCCCACTAAATGATATAATGTGTGTACTTGATTACGCTACACAAACATTTATAAACATTTAGAATTATACAGACAACTGAATTTAAAATACAACTGTGTTTATTATTGCTATTGATGATCATATGATGATGATGATATTATGGTATACGTAACTTAAGAGGTCACATAGGTCATGCTTCCCCCAGTGAGACGCAGTTCACTGTCAGATTGAAGGAGTCCAAATTGGTCCCTCACAAGGCTAAGTCACTTCCTGATATGGGTTGTTGACTGTCCATTGCTCCTAAGAGATCTGGAATGAAACGAACGGAGATGGGTAGTATCTACGTCTACACATCTCAAACACATATGTCTATACATTCATATAAACATACATTCAAGTCATAATATATGATGGTATGATGATATATATGATGGCATGTTACATAAACATATATCAGTTCTAAATAAATATATATATATGTATATATTAATACAACTATTTAGAACATCTATAGCTTAAAACATACATATTCACATACATTTGTGTAATGGAGTGTTTCCCATATAAGTTCACCTCACTTACTCTTTTTCTGATTCATTCATTCCGTCTTGTCGGAAGGACTGGTCGCACAGTACCTGTCGAACATTAAATGCCTTCCCTGAATCTGTCTGGGATATTGAAAGTCCTAAGTCATGTCTGTCCTCATGCAGACACCATGCAGACAAGGTGAACTGGTGCCATTCCTCAAACCAAGTGGTTTCACCACAATCTTGGTAGGCACTCAAAGTGTTGGTCCAACTAATCAATGTTAATTGGACGCTATCAAGAGACTGGTAGCTCTCAGGAATTTCTCCTAAGTAGTCAGTCTCCCCAATGTTTAACATCATACAGGATGAATCTAAATGTATCTCCTGTACCTGAATAAGCCACCCGCTCATGTAGCTTGGATAATGGATTTCTCCAAATTGTCACATACAACAAATCAGACAACCAAGTGGTGAATGAAAGAAGAAAATAGTTCTCAGTGAAATCGTAAAGCTAGAACTGGAACATTAAGTGCAAAGAAAATCCACCAGTGTAAAGTTTGGAGAATATGCAGAACAAGAAACTACACAAGCCTTCAGACTAGCAGACAAACTAATCAGAGTAATGGTATTACCTGGGTTATAGCTAGGAAATCCTGTCATACGACATTGTATCGAAGTAACAAAACGAGAGGGTAATCTCTCACCAGAAATTAAAATTCCGGCTTCCCTGGTACACTATTGTGAATGCGTCTGAAGTCTTGCTGGCCACTGCTCGTAGTTTTATTCTATTCAATTCCTGGCTAGTTTCCAGGTTTTTTTTTTTTTTTTTTTTTTTTTTTTTAAGCATATCCTTTTTACAGGACTTAGCTGTCAACACCAGCATCTTTCAGCTGTATGTTGATCTCTTGGCAAGATTACGCTCAGTAGTTTGCCATTGCTTTCTGAGCGGCCGGCTCAGTATCCCGCAAGTCACGAGCGGGGGTCGAACCTACTCAGTTCTCGCTCCGCTGCGAGACTCTGCGTGATAAACGGAATTACAGAAAGACAGTGTTGTAGCCCCTCAGCCAGAGAGACCGGCAGTTTCCAGGTTGGCTAATTAATATTCCCCTTTTCATTAACTCCGCCTATTTTTCCATGTAAGATGATTTCCCTAGATGGATTAAGTGCCAAATTCTTTTCACCCCTCCTCCTTTCCTGTGAAGGGTAGTTTCATCTGTCAATCAAATTGACCGATGCCCCCCACGCCTGAAACAATGAAACCTGCTTTGGCGGCAATGCAGTTGCGTCATTACATTCCAATAGGCTGGTAACACCAGCCTTCCCGGTTGCTGGCAGGAATGTGTCAGCCATGTGTTTCTACTTTGCCCCGTAGTATTGCGGAGAGGTGTTAAGCATCTGGTCCTAATTGCTCCTTGGTGGTGGCAATTACAGACGTCCCGGCTCCACAAAGTCTGGACTTTTAGATAAGGTGTTAGGCCTGCATTATATTGCCGTCTTTGGATCACACGGGTTTTCCCCTGAGTAGCATGTCCATGTATCAATTCATCTCCAGCCCAGATTTCACACTTTTCGGTCTTTCTCTCCCCTGGTACTGAAAACAATGAGTTGTCAACCTTTGATAGCGCCAGCCGACTGGTGCCGTGATGTCTGAGTTTTACGTTTGATCTGGACATCAAAGCTTTCTCAGACCTAGCATTACAGAAATGATGGGGCGTGCGTGGTCAAAATGTAATTTTCTCTTGTTTGCAATCTCTGCTAGTTTTTCCTTATTCCTTGGTTGGGGACTAGATTATTTTCTGGTGGATAATTATTCTTTTACATAGAGAATGATAGAATAATTCTTGTGGGCTCTTTAATTCCTTTCAAACTTGTGTCATTCGGATGCTGCCGGGGCTGACCCATCACATAGCTCCCCAATTTAAGTAGGTTCACTAATGAAGCCTATAACAGAGCCTCGGCAGCATTCAAGAATGTATCTAAGTGCTCTCCATTCCAGAATTACCTCCAAGTCTGGGTTCCCAATATTCCTTGTGGCAGTGGGGTGTCCGGTGAGTACAGAAAGACATCCCATGTCCATTCTCCCAGGACAAATCTTGCAAATCTTTGCTCCTGGTGTTGTGTCGGATTTCCGGCTATTGCTCGGTAATGTCCTGTCCTCTGGAGGTTTTACTTTTTCCCAGCCGGGAAATTGCAAAATGTATAACAAGATTCTCCTGCGCCGCAGAGAGACTGTTATTGTCCACTCCATTTCTGGCCCTTGTCCTATCAGCAGAGGAAGTGCCATCAGTGTTTTCTTATAAGAATTTGTTGCAGTAATGTTGCTCCATTTTCTTTTCCTCCGTCGGCCAAAGATCATAATAAAATCCTTTAATCTCCTCCTTTTGGCAGGAAATTTGCTAAACATCATAATTTTATGATGTGCATTCAACTCATACTTGCCTCTTTCTTGGTAGGGCGTCCGTTTACTCCCTCCTGATTTAAGAGTTTTCTTCCCTCGATAATTATTTATCCAGGTGCGTTCCTCTTCAACAGAGTTCCATTTTGAATCTGTGTTTGAAAGTATAAGGCTAGTAGAAGTTGTCCAGCTTTGAGAAATCATGTTGTTCCCCAAGAACTGTGAATTTGTATCACTCCTTGTAGAAGTATACATAAACAGCTGTTCTCCCCATCCAACATTGGTTGAAGTGAAAGGTAAACAAGGTCCTGAGTGTTGAGTATACCAACCGCTCCGGTTTTGTTCCGCTGCAGAGTCCATCATTTGTGATCCCCTGTTAGCTTCAGCTGTGTTGATGATAGGTATTACCTTCATCCTGTCCAAAGAAGTATTTTCTTCTTTGTTGTTAGCAGACATGTTTATCGTCCCTGAATCAGAGTCCGTGGTATAACCTACATGAATGCTTTGTGTATCTTGAGTTTCCTTTTCGAAAGACTCCAAGATACTGACATCGTAAGAATTCTCCTCCGTGTCTTGTTTGTCCTCCATGGCTGGGCTCTCTTGTGCCAAGTCCAATTGAGGTATTCTCTCCCTGGTCTGGTTTTCTTGTGCCAAATCCAATAGAAGTGAATGTTGTGGGGTGTCATTTTCAATGTCATCTCCCACCTGAGATAAGTAATTCATACTGATAATTGTTTCATCTTGTGTGGCCACACCAGGAGAAACAATGGAATCCTGTTTTACATCAATTCCGGTCTCAGCTGAATTCGTTTCCACTCCTAGTTTCTCTGAACTGAAGGGAATAAAAGAGTCGGGTAAGGTCTCGCCTTCGATCTCTTTAATAGTTTTCCTCAGGTCCTCCTCCTCCTGGATTTTTCTCCTTTGGGAAGTCTTAGGAAGCTCCTGAGATTGCTGGGTTGCCAAGCCAGCTAATCCGCTTTCATTGCGGTGTAAACATTTATCACGTTTGTGACTGTTTACCGAACGCTTGGTACATTTATTCCTATTCCGTTTATTTTTAATATTTTTAGGAATAGACGAGGGAAGCCTCTGCCTTTCTGTGCGCAAGTTTTTGTTTTTCTGAGCCATGGGGATTTGCGAAGGAATGCATGCCTCTTCTTTGTGACGGTCAGCTTCCCTGCTTTCTATCAGAGTTTCGGCTTGAGTGATTGGCTTTTCCTCAATCGAGCTGGTAGATTCCTCCACGTTCAGTATTTCAATTTGCTTCTTCTTAATCTCATCTTCTTCAGCTTTGTGACGCATATCTGCTTCTAATTCTGCAAGTCTGTTCATCATCTGCTCATCTTCTTTGTCCCACCAATCCATTTCTTCTCTAATAAATAGTTCTAGCTTCTCTCCTACTAAGCTGAGCCTTATGCCCCATCCTCTAGCGGACTCTAAGAAATCTGTGCGTGCATCCATGATCTCTTCTCAGCTTAAACTCAGGCAAGTAATTATATTATTACCCTACAGCGAGCTAGTCAGATTTATGATAGAGCAGGATAGAGACAAGAGGAACAGACACTGCTATGAGAATGATAGTAGTGAATTTGAGAGGGAAAGTTGATGCAAAGCAGTCCGTCATACACTGAATTAACTAAGCATTATCAAATTATTCATGATTAAATCAAATGATAAAGCATGTAATCAAAAAATCATCAAGTAAATCATCAATAAACTAATTAATATCACTAATTACTGTGATTATTAATTCTACAGTGGTGAATGATGTATATTAACTCATGATATTATCCGTTATTAACTTTTTAACAAGTTATTTAAATTCTACAGACTTCCCTAGAAACAAATTCCTAAGTTAATACTTAGCAAATGTAATGCGTGAAGAATGAAAGAATGGTTTATGAAAATCAATAGTCTAGAATTTATTCTCTGATTCTATCATGGATAAGAAGTCCTAATGTGTCAAAATCTTGCCTACAATCAAGCAAGCTATTACATTAGAAATATATTATAACTAACTAATGCTGCTAAGAATGTAAGTGAGAATGACCTAGGTTCTATCCATGGGCAAGACCGGAATAATACCAGACTAACAGATTTGAAATAGGTTCGTTCCTTGCGAGCGAACCAAAGTGTTCTAGGGTTTACTCCCGGATTCTATAGCGGATGAGCAGACCAATAGGTTCTAGGGTTTACTCCCGGATTCTATAGCGGATGAGCAGACCAATAGGTTCTAGGGTTTACTCCCGGATTCTATAGTGGACGAGCCGTCCCAATATGTCACCAACTGGCTGGGGTTAGATCCCAGAGGGGCAACCACTCAGCCAAAATCATTTTCTTCTACTGGTGTTTAGTTCTGGATGCAGTTTAAGATCCCCTAACTCTGTCAGAAGGGACTAATTAACACCCCAGACCCCAGAGAGAAAACGTGGAACAAATGTCTGTTATGCTGATTTAAGACACTGTCCCTGATACTCAAGAAAACAGCCAAGAAGTGGCTCGTTGATGATAGAATATATCTATATATATATATATAGATGTGGCTGTACTTGGTATCACCAGAAGTGAGAAAGGAGGAGTTAAGACATGCAACGTAATCTGGTTACTTATGACTGCATAGGCAAGATACCTCCCGGACATAGATTCCCACTTCTGGACAATATGTGCGAACCCCCACTAAATGATATAATGTGTGTACTTGATTACGCTATACAAACATTTATAAACATTTAGAATTATACAGACAACTGAATTTAAAATACAACAACTGTGTTTATTATTGCTATTGATGATCATATGATGATGATGATATTATGGTATACGTAACTTAAGAGGTCACATAGGTCATGCTTCCCCCAGTGAGACGCAGTTCACTGTCAGATTGAAGGAGTCCAAATTGGTCCCTCACAAGGCTAAGTCACTTCCTGATATGGGTTGTTGACTGTCCATTGCTCCTAAGAGATCTGGAATGAAACGAACGGAGATGGGTAGTATCTACGTCTACACATCTCAAACACATATGTCTATACATTCATATAAACATACATTCAAGTCATAATATATGATGGTATGATGATATATATGATGGCATGTTACATAAACATATATCAGTTCTAAATAAATATATATATATGTATATATTAATACAACTATTTAGAACATCTATAGCTTAAAACATACATATTCACATACATTTGTGTAATGGAGTGTTTCCCATATAAGTTCACCTCACTTACTCTTTTTCTGATTCATTCATTCCGTCTTGTCGGAAGGACTGGTCGCACAGTACCTGTCGAACATTAAATGCCTTCCCTGAATCTGTCTGGGATATTGAAAGTCCTAAGTCATGTCTGTCCTCATGCAGACACCATGCAGACAAGGTGAACTGGTGCCATTCCTCAAACCAAGTGGTTTCACCACAATCTTGGTAGGCACTCAAAGTGTTGGTCCAACTAATCAATGTTAATTGGACGCTATCAAGAGACTGGTAGCTCTCAGGAATTTCTCCTAAGTAGTCAGTCTCCCCAATGTTTAACATCATACAGGATGAATCTAAATGTATCTCCTGTACCTGAATAAGCCACCCGCTCATGTAGCTTGGATAATGGATTTCTCCAAATTGTCACATACAACAAATCAGACAACCAAGTGGTGAATGAAAGAAGAAAATAGTTCTCAGTGAAATCGTAAAGCTAGAACTGGAACATTAAGTACAAAGAAAATCCACCAGTGTAAAGTTTGGAGAATATGCAGAACAAGAAACTACACAAGCCTTCAGACTACCAGACAAACTAATCAGAGTAATGGTATTACCTGGGTTATAGCTAGGAAATCCTGTCATTCGACATTGTATCGAAGTAACAAAACGAGAGGGTAATCTCTCACCAGAAATTAAAATTCCGGCTTCCCTGGTACACTATTGTGAATGCGTCTGAAGTCTTGCTGGCCACTGCTCGTAGTTTTATTCTATTCAATTCCTGGCTAGTTTCCAGGTTGGCTAATTAATATTCCCCTTTTCATTAACTCCGCCTATTTTTTCATGTAAGATGATTTCCCTAGATGGATTAAGTGCCAAATTCTTTTCACCCCTCCTCCTTTCCTGTGAAGGGTAGTTTCATCTGTCAATCAAATTGACCGATGCCCCCCACGCCTGAAACAATGAAACCTGCTTTGGCGGCAATGCAGTTGCGTCATTACATTCCAATAGGCTGGTAACACCAGCCTTCCCGGTTGCTGGCAGGAATGTGTCAGCCATGTGTTTCTACTTTGCCCCGTAGTATTGCGGAGAGGTGTTAAGCATCTGGTCCTAATTGCTCCTTGGTGGTGGCAATTACAGACGTCCCGGCTCCACAAAGTCTGGACTTTTAGATAAGGTGTTAGGCCTGCATTATATTGCCGTCTTTGGATCACACGGGTTTTCCCCTGAGTAGCATGTCCATGTATCAATTCATCTCCAGCCCAGATTTCACACTTTTCGGTCTTTCTCTCCCCTGGTACTGAAAACAATGAGTTGTCAACCTTTGATAGCGCCAGCCGACTGGTGCCGTGATGTCTGAGTTTTACGTTTGATCTGGACATCAAAGCTTTCTCAGACCTAGCATTACAGAAATGATGGGGCGTGCGTGGTCAAAATGTAATTTTCTCTTGTTTGCAATCTCTGTTAGTTTTTCCTTATTCCTTGATTGGGGACTAGATTATTTTCTGGTGGATAATTATTCTTTTACATAGAGAATGATAGAATAATTCTTGTGGGCTCTTTAATTCCTTTCAAACTTGTGTCATTCGGATGCTGCCGGGGCTGACCCATCACATGCATTGATATATTATATGATGACATTATGAATTATGATTACGCGATGTATGCATTGATTGTAAAGTGTGCGTTGCGCGAATAAAGTCTTTGAATTGTTATTGCCGTGGGTCACGTCAAGTGATTTAATAGCAGTAATTAGTTTCTCACTTGTCAACAAACGAGCCTTAATACTTGACTTACGCAAGACCCTGACAAGTGTCAACTGTGAAGACTTACTGACTGAACTAACAGACGCACGTTATTTTACGACACTGGACATGACAAAAGGGTATTGGCAAATACCGGTACACGAACAGAGCATACATTTAACAGCATTTGCCACACCCTGGGGTCTATACGAATGGTGCAAGCTTCCATTCGGGCTAGTAAATGCTCCTACCACATTCGTAAGAATGTCAAGACTGCTTTTGACAGACATTCCAAATATAATTTGGTACATGGACGACATTTGCATACACACAAGCAACATGACGGACCATGTAACGACATAACGACAGACATTCGACAGGATCAGACAAAACGGATTAACTGTCAAACCATCTAAAGTCGAGATAGCCTTTCAAGAAATATCTTTTTTGGGCTACAAATTCTCAAACGGCTTCATCTCGACTGACGATAACATCATGACCAGAATTCTAAAATTGTCGCTTCCGACAACTAAGAAAGAGTTGCGAAGTGTCTTAGGTCTTTTACATTATTATAGACAGTTTATTCCTCATTTTGCTGAATTGACCGAATGTTTCACCAAGTTACTAACAAAGAACCATCCAAATGTAATTGTGAACAGCAAATGCTTAGAGCCAGCTTTTTCCAAAGTATTATCTTATTTTTCAAAGAAACCGATTCTAAAATTGCCTGATCTTAACAATACTTTCAGGTTAAGATGTGATGCGAACTCCGTAGCGAACGGAGGTGTACTTCTCCAAGAACTCGACCAAATTCTACACCCTGTCTACTATGTCAGCCGTAAGCTGAAAGACAGCGAACGGATGTACAGCACACCGCAACTTGAAGCCCTTGCTCTGGTATTTTCGGTACGTAAACTGTCTCGATTTATTTTAGGAAAACATGTCATTATAGAAACGGACAATAGTCCAATGACCATTATCACCAGGGGTACGCCAAGTAATTACAAAGTGACAAGGTGGGTCCTTCTTCTGCAGGATTATAGCTTTGAAGTAAGACACATAAGCGGCTCACAAAATTCATTAGCAGACCTTCTATCTAGATGCCCGTACGACCTATCAAGTAGCCAGGTAACACCTGAGCACACTGCAGATATTATGCAAACTGCAAAATAATAGTGCTCAACACCACAGCCAATTTTGACACTGTGTCAGTAACGCTGTGAAGAACGATGTGATAGGGATGAATGAATCTCCCAGTGTACATACATTGTATATATTATTATTATTATTATTATTATTATTATTATTATTATTATTATTATTATTATTATTATTATTATTATTATTATAATAAAAATGTGTCTGTTAAATATGTGTGAGATATGTGATAGAATGTGTATATTATTTTAAATATGTACTAAACATGTAACATGAGCGTAACAGGACAGTACTACAGGATCCAAGAACTTACTGAACTGAACTACTTCAAGTAATCCTGAGTAACTACACCACAGAATGTCCACCGCATTTTAATCAGTATCAAAGAGACTGTGAAAACCGAATTCTAGAAGAACACGGTAAACCACACGAAAGAAACTATTAAACAGCTGTTTTCAAGAACTGGTTACTCCGTGTAATGAAAATCCACCCAAAACGGAAAAACGTGATGTGACGATCAACAGAACACACTGGAACAGCACACCAGCTATAAACTTCCGATATTTAAATATTAATTTGAAAGTTAGCAGACGATACTAAAAATGCCACAAAGCTTTGACAATTGTAATGAACTTTGGGTGTAAAACGTTACCATATACATAATTGTATGTGACGATTTTTGTTAGATGTAATCTCAGCATCGTAGGTTGATTTACTCATTCACAACAGTGACCTTGTGCTCACTTTTGTCAGTGAATATCAAATTATGACACTAAGAAATGTATTTATAAATGTAATTTATTTTGTTGAAAACAAGGTAAAATTACCGTCCCTAACTTTTGTATTATAACAAAGGGACATAAAAAAAAAATTATTGGTAATGTGTAACATATATTGAAACCACCGTAGTGTTGCCTGATGTGTAACACGTCACGATGACGTCAGTTGTGTTTGGAGAGAATTGCCAAAGCTGTAGACCTTCATTGGACTCTCCGACGAAGTGAGGTTGGGAGTCTAATGTTGGAGTTATCTTACAGGTAGATACTCACAGTCTGACCTGGATTTTTTGAATTTTTTTAATTGGTTGAGAGGTAGGGGCGTGTCATCCGTAGCCTACCGGACAGGCTGTGTCATATGTCAGCCAAGGTAATATCCATCCATGTGATTGTACTTGACGGGAAGGCTTGATGGTTTAACATTAACGATTGTGTAGATATAACGTGCAATTACCTATACATTTTGAATCAAATATGTACGACAAGAGTCGAATCTGACAAGATAAATAAACACTGCATAAAGTACATGAAAGGACCCCCTTTCATGAAAAAGAGGGTGGGATGATGTCAGATTCTCACCCAGGGTTGCGACGCGTCGTCTGTACCACCACCAGACGAAAGCAACCGGGCTCAACATTGAGCAATGATTAGACAAGCAGGTATTACGCAAAGTCTTCGACAACGCCAGCAAGAGTCAGTCAGGCTCAGCCCTGAGCAACGCTAAGCCTGTGACGGGTCAGTCAGAACACTGCGTGAAATGAGTGGCTCACGCAGGGGACTGTACCCCTACTGACGAGAATACTAAACGGCCAGCAGACTGGCTTGAGACGCCGTATCGGACAGACGGGTTTAAATGGTTGCTGGTAATGAATGGAAACTTCCGGTAAAAATGGCGACAAGATGAAGCATTACTTTTTGGAGGGACGCTATTTAGTGTTTTTCATTGGATTTCGTGTGATTTCCTTTGGATTCCCTGTGAATATTGTTTCCCTGTGGATTATGTGATGTTATATTGTGTTCCTTTTATTGGAAGTTTTCAAAAGAAGCCACGGAAGGCAGGTGGTGGATGTAATTTTGAGGGCAGCCGACAGATATTTGTGGGTCATGGCCTTGAGTTACACGACGGCAGGCAGAAGAACTCGTATTGAGTCAATGGTTGCGGTCCCCGACCAGTAAGGTCACTGCCATAGAGGAAAGCAACGGCAAACTACCTCTTTAAAAGTGCCTAGTATATCATGATTCGCTTAAAGACCGATCATCGCAAGACAAGGACAGAGACGTTAAAATTAGCAACTTGGAACGTTAGATACGTTAAACAACGACGGAACATTAGAGAACATAAAACAAGAAATTGAAAGGAAAAAAATTAATATCTTAGGTATGTGCGAAACGAGATGGACAGGAGCAGGCATCAAGATAGAAGAAGATTTCAAGATTATTTATTCTGGAGGTGAAGTTCTTCATAGGGGAGTGGCAATTATTCTGGACAGGAAAACATCAAAATCTATTCAAGGATATTGGGCCATGTCGGACAGAGTTCTACTAGTTAAATTAAGTGGCAGACCTTTTAGCATAAATATTATTCAAGTATATGCCCCAACAGGAGAATCCAGTGAAGATAGTGTAGAAGAATTTTATAATGACATAGAGTCTGCCTTAAAGAAATGTAAAAATTCAGAAATAACCATCATAATAGGGGACTTCAATGCAAAAGTAGGAAATCAAGGAGATAGATACACAGTAGGAAACTATGGTTTAGGAGAGAGAAATGAAAGAGGATACAGACTCGTAGAGTGGGCAAAAGAACAGGAAATGATTGTAGGAAACACCTGGTTCAAACAACACCCTAGAAGATTATGGACATGGAGGAGTCCTGATAGCAGGATTAGAAACCAGATTGACTACATTCTCATTAGCAGAAGATTTAGAAACGCATTAACAATAGCAAAAACAGTTCCCAGTGCTGATTGTTATAGTGACCACAGATTACTCACAGGAACATTGAGGATAAAGTTGAAGAAAGTCAAGTATATAACAGGAAACACTAAATATGATTTGTGTACATTGAGTAATGACAAGGAAATACAAAACAAATTCAACATAGAAGTACAGAACAGATTCGAAATTTTGTCTGATCTAGAGATCCTATTCCAGGATGTGGATGATCAATGGGAAACGTTGAAGAATTCAATCAATGTGGCTGCAGAAACAACTATTCCAAAATTAAAGAAGGTGGGTCGTAAGAAATGGATGACTGAAGAAATTTTACACCTCATGGAAACAAGAAGACTCAACAAAAATAATTCTGTCAAATATGAAGAAATTCACAGACAAGTCAGAACATTATGTAAGGAGGCAAAAGAAGCATGGCTTGAGGAAAAGTGCTTAGAAATTGAAAGCCAACACAACAGTCAAAATACCAAATTAGTGCACAAAAGAATTCAGGAACTTACTAATAAAAGAACAAGTACATCAACAGGGTGTCTAAAAACTGAAGATGGCAAAATCATAATAGAAAAAGACCAGATTCTACAGGTATGTACAGATTATGTGAAACACCTTTATGATGATAACAGAAACGAACAGTATGATATTAGATTTAATAATGAAGGACCACAAATTTTGGAGATGGAGGTTAGAAATGTCCTTAAGCATATGAAAGCTGGCAAGGCCCCCGGTGCAGATAACATCACAACAGAAATGATTAAAGCTTTAGAAGAACTTGGAATAGATCAAGTCACCAGACTGCTGAACACATTATATGATACTGGAGATATACCTCCTGAATTATGTAACTCTATATTTATTGCAATCCCAAAGAAATCAGGAACCTTGGAATGTGATCAACATAGAACAATTAGTATAATGAGTCACATCACAAAGATTTTGCTAAGAATTATCATGCAAAGAATGAGGAAGAAGATACAACCTGAAATAGGGGAAGAACAATGCGGGTTTGTAGAAGGAAAGGGTACAGTAAATGCTGTGTATATGCTGCGAACAGTTATTGAACGTGCTATAGAAGTAAACAAGGATATACATCTTTGCTTTATTGACTATACAAAGGCTTTTGATAGCGTTAGACATGTCAGCATGGTGGATATGCTTGCAGATCTACAAATTGATGGGAAAGACATTAGACTTATAAAAAACATATATTGGAAACAACAAGCTGCAATAAGGATTGATAATGAAGTGGGATAGTATCAGCCAATTAAGAGAGGTGTTAGGCAGGGATGTGTGATGTCTCCAGATCTTTTTTCCCTGTACAGTGAAAATATTTTCAGAAATGTAGAGAATATAAATGGAATCAGCATTGGAGGACGAAACATCAATAACATTAGATATGCAGATGATACAGTATTAATTGCAGACAATGCGCAGGACCTGCAACAATTAGTAGATGCGGTTGTTGTACACAGTGAGCAACTGAGGTTAGAATTAAATTGTAAAAAGACTCAGGTTATGGTCGTCAGTAGGAAGGAAGAAGTGCCACAATGTAATATACGAGTAAATGGAAATATTCTTCAACAAGTGAATCGGTACAATTATCTTAGAACTGTTATAACATCTGATGGGAGATGCCTTGAAGAGATTAGAACAAGAATCGCCATGGCGAAAGTAGCCTTTAGCAAGATGAAAAACATTCTGACCAATAAAAATATGTCAATTGAAACAAGAAAAAGAGTGTTGAGGGGATACATAGAGCCTGTTCTTTTGTATGGATGTGAAACTTGGACAATGAGCAGTCAAGCTGAAAAGCATCTGATGGCTGCAGAAATGTGGTTTCTGAGGAAAATGCAAAGAATACCATGGACAGACAGAAAAACCAATGACCAAGTACTACAGGAGACAAATGAACATCGTAGACTGATTAGAGAAATTAGACGTAGACAGTCAAAATTTTTTGGACATGTGATGAGAAGAAATGGGTTGGAGAACTTAGTGACAACTGGCAAGATCGAGGGGAACAGACCAAGAGGAAGACCGAGAGGAAATTACCTGGATGGCTTGGCCACATGGCATGGACGAGACAGGAACACCGAGCTGATCCACGACACTGGTTATCGAGTGAAATGGCGAGTCATGACCGCCCACGCTGATGATTGATTGATGGATTGATTGAATGAATGGAGTTTGAGCATGAACCGAGAGCTAGCCTGTACGAGTGTTGGAAACCGAATGCCTGTATGATTGACTTGTAAGTGTATTGCATTGATATATTATATGATGACATTATGAATTATGATTGCGCGATGTATGCATTGATTGTAAAGTGTGCGTTGCGGGAATAAAGTGTTTGAATTGTTATTTCCGTGAGTCACGTCAAGTGATTTAAAAGCAGTAATTAGTTTCTCACTTGTCAACAAACGAGCCTTAATACTTGCCTTACGCAAGACTATGACCCATTAAGCACGAATGTTGAGGTTGACTGCGCTGTCCTGTAATTGATAACACACACAGACACACACTCTATCTTGGCAGTACACCCACGCACGCACGCACACACGCTTACATGCGCGCACACATACACACACACGGATGTCATGATGGTACAAGCGCAACCAACTAATGTTGGGGTTGACTGCGACGTCCTGAAATTGATAGCACACACACGCGCGCGCACGCACACACATACACACAGATGTCATGATGGCACACGACCACCAATCAATGTTAGGGCTGTCTGCAACGTCCTGTAAATGCATTGCATAAACAATGTTGACGCTGACTGCGATGTCCTGTAATAGATAGACAACTAGTTTTTGATACATCCTCTTCACACGCACACGACCTGCTGGCGTTAATTCAAAATGACAATTGCAAACTTGCCCCAGGACGGCTGACAATCCATAGAATGTTGAGGTTGACTGCGATGTCCTGTAATCGATAGCACACACATACACACACTCTCGGCAGTACACCAACGCACGCACACACGCCTACATGTGCGCACACATACACACACATGTCATGATGGCACAAGTGCAACCAATCAATGTTGGGGCTGTCTGCAACGTCCTGTAAATTCCTTGCATAATCAATGTTGGAGCTGACTGCGACGTCCTGTAATAGATAAACGACTAGTTGTTGATACACCCTCTTCACATGCACATGACCTGGCTGGCGTTCATTCAAAATGACAATTGCAAACTTACCCAGCACACACGAAACTCCATAGAATGTTGAGGTTGACTGCGCTGTCCTGTAATTGATAGCACACACAAACACACACACACTCGGCAGTACACCCCCGCACGTACACACGCCTACATGTGCGCACACATACACACACACACGGATGTCATGATGGCACACGTGCCACCAAACAATGTTGGGGTTGACTGCGACGTCTTGTAATTGATAGCACAATCGCGTGCGCGCACGCACACACACACGCACGCACACGGATGTCATGATGGCACACCGGCAACCTATCAATGTTGGGGCTGTCTGCAACGTCCTGTAAATGCATTGCATAAACAATGTTGGGGCTATCTGTGATGTCCTGTAATAGATAGACAACTGGTTGTTGATACACCCTCTTCACACGCACAGACCTGGCTGACGTTCATTCAAAATGACAATCGCAAACTTGCCCCAGGACGGCTGAAAATCCATAGAATGTTGAGGTTGACTGCGACGTCCTGTAATAGATAACACACACACACACACACTCGGCAGTACACCCCCGTACGCACACACGCCTACATTCGCGCACACATACACACACACGGGTGTCATGACGGCACACGTGCAACCAAACAATGTTGGGGTTGACTGCGACGTCTTGTAATTGATAGCACACACACACACACACTCATGTACATACACACACGCACACATATCTCGCGTGACCAAGTCATCAAGGCAAGTAAGTATATATACCTTATCCACTGGGGCAATCTACATGCAGCTATACAACTACACACATATATAAATGAACTAGCTGACCCGGCCCGGCTTCGCCCAGTCCTTGGTGGGGAGCATCTCATTTAATTCATATAAGTAGTCATATAAGTTCCCGTTCCCGTTACCGACTGTCTGTCTGTCTGTCTGTCTGTCTGTCTGTCTGTCTGTCTGACCCGGCCCGGCATTGCCCAGCTCCTGGTGTGGAGCATCTCATTTAATTCATATAAGTAGTCATATAAGTTCCCGTTCCCGTTACCGACTATCTGTCTGTCTGTCTGCTTGTCTGACTGTCTGTCTGTCTGTCTGTCAAATAGACCCATCCCTCTGTCTCTCCCTCGTCTATCCCTCCCTCCCTCCCTGTCTATCTGTCTGCCTACCCGTCCCTCCGTCTCTCCATCCCTCCCTCCCTCCCTGTCTGTCTGTCTGTCTGTCTGTCTGTTTGTCTATCTATCTATCTCTGTCTGTCTGTCTGTCTGTCTGTCTAATAGACCCATCCCACCGTCTATCCCTCCCTCCCTCCCTGTCTTTTTGTCTATCTATCTATCTATCTATCTATCTATCTATCTATCTATCTATCTATCTATCTATCTATCTATCTATCTATCTATCTATCTATCTATCTATCTATCTATCTATCTATCTATCTATCTATCTATCTGTCTGTCTGTCTGTCTGTCTGCCTGACCCGGCCCGGGTTCGCCCAGTCCCTGGTGTGGAGCATCTCATTTAATTCTGAGTAGGTAAGAATCCGCTCTGCCTTCAAAATGTTGACGTGAAGATTTTCTTCCTGCAGCTGCTTCTGTATTTGTTGATCAGTAAGCTCCATTTTTAGCCGCTTGACCACCCATCTGACTGTGTTTGAATCAGTGTTTCTGATTCTGGTGTCTTGGTCCTCCTTCCTCTCATAAGTTTTTGTGTTCGTCTGTGGGTAGTCGTCGCTCTTCTTATTGGTAGTTTCATTGACTGTAGGTTCAGATACTTTATTACAGCTTGCATGCAGACTCTCCAAAGGCAGGTTCGTCTTCTTGATAGTCTGGTCGGTTTTCTCACTATGCATCTTGGAAGCTGCTTGTTTCTTTGTGCTATTACGACGTGCCATTTTCCCCCCGTATCAGACTGCTTGAAATGTGTAAGGCGTCTTGGCTTGATAGCGCTGAGAAGTGCTGTCAAGCGAATCGTGTCGATATGATGGCGGAAAACACTAAATATGCGATGATATTGTTCAACATCTTTTAGATAACTTCTTAAGTATAGAAAGATGAGTTACAATGTTATGCATTATGCATTATTTTTATGTAAACTTTGAAAATGTCTAAAAGATTGTATCATTATTTATTATAACTCATATGCCGGTACATAACTATAGACATAGAGTTTATAAATCATTGAAAACGATACAACAATATGACTATAAGTTATACAACAATGTTATTAAAAGTTATGCCCCTTGAAATAACTTTTTCTAGAGTTAAGTCCCTTAGCTAATGTGTAGTCACGTCATTTTCTTCCCTTTCCCTAGCGTTTTGGTTCGGGGATTCTTTCATCATCATCATCATATATTTACGTACGTATTTTGGGAGGAGGAGGAGGGAGGTGGAGGAAGAAGGAAAAAAAACTATGACAGTTGACAGCTCTGGAATGAAAGTAAGGCGTGTAGAAAATTTCATCTCAATCGGATGGGCCGTTAGCGAAAAAATAAAGGACATACATATTTACATACATACATATTTACATACATACACTTTGATTTATATATATAGATAAATACATAAATACATGCTTATCTATTTAAATTTAATATTTCATACCATTTGTGTATCGGCTTCGTATAGCTATATTTGAGCATAGCTTATTTTTCCTACCCAAATATTCCCTTCACAGCTCCGGCTGTGCCACTGTGTGCTAATTATGTTAACGGTCAACCAGAACACCTCAGTGGGTGTGTTTATCTCAGGTAAGATCAACTCGAGCTGGCCAGCGCTGTTGTCAGCCCGCTTTAGTGTGCGTGTTTATCTCCGGTAATGATCAGAGCTGGCCGGTGGTGGGGTCAGCACGTGACCTTTTACCTGTGCGCGCAGGTATAATCTAGCGGTGAGGGAAGCTTATTACTTCTGTTTGAGTCAAGAGCCATGACTACTCTCCCCCTGGTTACTTTTTTATAATTAAGGGGGTATAACTGTGGGGTTTAATCATATCACATATTTTTATGATTATCTTGGTAAGTTATGCCTTAAATTATTGGAGACTCGTAGTTTTATATTGACGTAACTATTCTGCACTATACATACAAGAAATTTTATCGTTTAATTATGTCTCATCATCTCATCATGTTCCTCTTGTACCTTGCGGTGTCGAGGTGAAGTATAAACTTCGTGAGAGTGCCCGGTTATGGGCTTCATATATCGACATTCCCATGGATTCTGTTATTCCCTCCGTCCAACGTTTACGTGGTCGGCCTCTTCCTCTGTTTCCATCTGGTCTGTACATCATTCCTTGTTGTGGCATGCTGTTGACTGGTAGCCTACTTGCATGGCCAAAACATTTGACTTGCTGCTTTCTAATAAAATCTAGAGCAGCTTTAACCCCCACTTTAGTCCTGATTTCTTCATTTCTGATCTTATCTCTTCTTGATACGTTGAGTATTCTTCTCAGGAACCTCATTTCTGTTGTTGTGATTTTTCTTTTCTCTTTTTCTGTCATTGTCCAGGTTTGGCATTGGTAGCACAGAGTTGGTAGGAAGATTGTGTTGTAAAGTGCTTTCTTAGTAGTTATTGATACATGTTTGTTCTTTAGTATTGGTGCCATTTGTCCAATGAGTTGATTTGCCTTATTGCACCTATTTTCGATCTCGTCTTCTGATCTGCCATTTGATGATATTATACTTCCTAGGTACTTGAAGCTCTTTACTTGTTTCAAGGGATGTTCGTTTAGGTGAATTGTTGCTGTTTGTTCGTCTTTAGTTATAGTCATTACCTCTGTTTTGCTTGTGCTAATTTTCATGTAATGTTCCCTCAACATTTCGTTTAGACTATTCATGTGGTCTTGTAATTCAGCTTCTGATTTTGCTATTAGTGCTTGGTCGTCCGCAAACAGAAGTTCTCTAATGGTTAGATTTGCACATGGTTCTTCTTCTGTGTTCTCGTCATGTGTTTAATTATGTTTTATGGTTAATTTATAATAATAATGTTTGCCTGGCTAGTATATTTTTAAACCAGATTTTCATCAAGCGCTTAATGTTGATACCTGGGTAGGGACTTCTCCTGAATTAACTAGCATACTGAGCCGTGCAAAAAGTTTATTAATGCATCCAACTATGGATACTCAGGGTAACTCGAGAGATGGAATAAAGCATTTTCTGTCATATTGATTTCGGTATCCTCATCGAAAGGGTTCGATATCTATATGACTGGGGCTCGAGCGCACCGCACCACACACTTACGCACACATACACACACACTGGGACTCAAACCCAGGTGCCCGGTGACTAGTTGGTCTACTTATCTATATAAGTATTCCACATACCCAGGGTTTGCCTTGCTGTCTTTGAATGGGCACGAAAGCGATCGCGAGGAAGCGGAGGCGGCCGGCGGAGGTACCTGTGGGCGGGGTGGTCGGTAGGGAGTACCCCGGGACAGGAAGTAGTCAACCAGAAGTGGTCACCCAGACCCAAGAAAATACCCGCCAATTTTTGAAAAAATGTGGTCCGATATGGAACCGCTTTTTGACGTCATCGCGATGGATCATGACTTTTTATATAGTAAAATACTACGTCATCAGGCGGATCCGGATCCATATTTAATACTTAAATACCTCCTACCCTACTACTGACCGCCTACGCCTACCGGCTTGTCACTTGATGATTATAATGTTTTCCGTGTTTAAAAATTAACACCCCGAAATCAAGGAGGAGAAGTCAACATTTTAGTCCAACTGAGCTGTGGAGGGATTGAACCCGCTACCTGTCATCATAGCAAGGGAAGTGAAAATGCGAGCGCTTAAGAACGATTGCCTGAACAAGGCTAGTGAAAGCAGAACATTATAGACATCGTTCTGTAGGGAAGTGGGGGGGGGGGGGGAGGGAGGCTTTGTACACATCAGGATGATCGAAAAGATCAGTGTGAGACGAGGCAGGGGAAGACCGAGAGAAATGATGCGGGATGAACTGAGACTGTGGCATTCATCATCAGCAGAGTTGGTCCAGAGTGCTACAGGCCGAGAACTGTGACAGTCCTGACAGTCGGAAAGGCTGAGTTAACAGAACTCCATGTAGATGTGGAAGGCATAGAGAAACCACCACATTATCTGCCCAAGACTTCATGACTATATCATTTCAATGGCAGTAAACGAGGTCAATGGCTGTCTTAGGACATCCTCGTCCAGTAGTGAGAGTCATGTGCTACAGGTGCCACCTAACAGTCATCCAGAGACTGAAGACATCATCTTAATTAAAACGAATAAATTTAAAATAGGTACTTGGAATGTTAGAGCGTTACATGAGCTTGGAAAGTTGCACAATGTTATAAATGAAATAAAAAGCATGAAATTGAATATCCTAGGCATAAGTGAGATGAGATGGAAGGGATCAGGCAAAATTATAACTGACAAACACAAAATAATTTATTCTGAAGGGGATACACACTAAAATGTAGTAGGAATAATATTTGATAAAAAAAAAGACAAATCACTTAATGGTTACTGGTGTATTTCAGATAGAGTTATTATGGTCAAGTTGAGAGGCAACCCAATAGATATAAATATTGTACAAGCATACGCACTAACAAAAAGGAGTAGAGAAGAAGAAATACAACATTTTTACGATGAAGTAGACATGGCGATGTCTCAAATTTAGTCACAAGATAAAAAAATAATATGTTGTGATTTTAATGCAAAAGTAGGAAAAAGAAAATGGAGGATATATTGGAGAATTGTGGTTTAGGTAAATAAAATGAAAGAGGAGAGCAATTAATAGAATGAGCATATTTCAATGATATGATCTTTGAGAACACCTAGTGTAAACACACGGAAAAGCGCTGATAAAAAGTACTCAACCAAATTGACTACACTCATTTAATCATTCAGTAGCATGTCCTTTGCAGAACCTCGCTCCAGTAACAACCTTCCGGAAAATTTCTCGATCACAAGCAAGATGTCCCGGGTCCGATACACCCATCTGGAGATCATCTACCACATCCTGCACCCATCTTCTCGTTGGCCTTCCTCTTCCTCTCTTCCTAGGCATATACCCCTCCATTATCGTTCTCTCCAAACTTTCATGACGTTGCAAGTGACCAAAATATTTCAATTTTCTTTGTTTTATCGTCTTTAATAGCCAATCTTCTTCAATATTCAGCTCTTGAAGTATGGATGCATTTGTTCTTTTCTGTATCCAAGATAATTTTAGAATCCGTCTATAACATTTATATTCACAAAGTCATGTGTGTGCTATTCAGCTTGTTTAGTAAGTGTCCAGGTCTCACAGACGTATGTTTCAATGAGAAAGATGCATGCTGATAAAAATATAATTGTTGAGGTATGTCTGTGCCACGCCATAATTTATTCAGTTGTTTTCTTTCATGGTTATCAATTGTTAGTTATCAGTTGGGGTATCTTCATTGCACTCCGGACAGGTCCATAGGTGCTCAGATCCTCACCCAGCATATACATCACCGTTCGGTGGCTAATAGTGCCAGTTCTGTGTTGGTTGACGAGGCACATCGTTTTCCCGATGTACCTCTTGTGTCTGGCCGTGCCAACTCTTACTCCCAAGTCTTTCATCCTGGACAGCCATGTGGATTCACTGACGTCAACGTCATCTGTTTTCGACATATCTTTAAGGACTTTAATAACATCGGCACGATCCATGGGCTGGCCATCTGCAGGGGGTGCAGAGCTAGCCAGTTTATCAGCTCGTTCATTTTCCTCAACTCCCGCATGTCCCAGAAACGAACGAACGAACTTTATTTTCAAAGGGTTAAGAATTGGGCACGCAGGCCCGTCTAACATTCTGCCCTTCTATCACTCTCTTTCATACATTATTTCATTCACACATTATTCAAGGCTAACAGAGAACAGCAACAATATAAAAGGACGAAGATGAAGGTGACTTTACGGACAACAGACTTCCGCAGCGACTCAGTCCACTGTCTAGGTACAGATCCAGCTTCGACCTTCCGAATCATGCTCATTGAATCACTTAGTACACACACGTTGGTATAATGCTGTGATTCTAGCCATATGAAAGCCTATGTAACTGCCATCACCTCCATCGTCATGCTGCTTGTGGTCATGGAGTAGACACCACTGGATTCTTGAGAGGTTCGGCCCGCTGAATGGGCTGTAAATGCCCACACTTCTTTGCTGCTTTACAACAGATTCATTTGTATAGATGAGTACTTCAGGACTATCTGAGTGTTCATAGATGAGCGCGTTGACCTCTGCATTTACAGCGGCAGGGTTCTGCTCTCTGCACCGTCTGTCGAGTGTGATAATGCAGGAGAAAGTGCACTTAAAAGCTGGAGGCACCAGCACCCATTCCTTGCCGGGGTTGATACTGGTAAGACTGCAGACCTGTGTGACGACATCTTCCGCCCGACCCATCCATGATGTGCCCCTCTTTAGCCTGTCACCCTTTTCTCTGAATATAGCTACATGCAGAGGGTGCCGCTCATCTGCACTTATTTTTAAGGATGCACGAGCTCACCAGATCTTGATCCTGTGTTCCATTGTCGGGAAGTCAAGGAGGTATCTCATTGCTACACAGCTGATGTCTCTCGTGCAGCCCAAAATGATGCGCATGGCTTCGTTTTGTACCTTTTCAAGTCTTCCAATCTGTGTAGGGCTGACAATGAGGATGGCCTCGGCATACTTGATGCGTGAAAGCACCAGTCCTGGGAACAGAAGTAATAGCAGTCTTTGCTCGATATTGGCAGTCGCCATCACTCTCATTGCTGACATAACTTTTCGAGCTTTCGTTATGATATATTCTACATGATCTCTGAAAGACAGGCTACGATCAAACCTCACGCCAAGATATGTCATCGACTGGATTCTACTCACAATTCTCCCATCCATTCTCACTGCCGGCAGATCTGTGTTAACAATATGGTTGTTTAGGGAGAACCATGTAACCGATGCCTTTACAGGGTTGACAAGGGCACTAGCATCAGCACACCATGAGGAAATTCGATCTAGTTCGCCCTGCATATCATTGGCAACCGCCTGTCTATCTCGATCCTGTCGATACACGAGAATGTCGTCAGCAAATGACAGAGTCCTACCCCTCCCGTCCAACTGTTATTCAGTGATCAACACCGTATACACGTTGAATAGTACTGGTAACAATGGTGAACCTTGCGGCAATCCTGGACATATCGTTATCGGCTCAGAAGACTAACTCCCACATCTTAGCACCACCTACCTTTGGAGCAAGACTGCAGCTATCCATCGTACAAGGTGAGGGTAAACTTTCAGTCTGAGGAGGGTATGCATCAAGTGCTTGAAGGATACTCTATTGTATGCGTCCTCTAAGTCTATGGAGGCTGCACATGTCTCCTCTCTGACCTGAAATCCTTCGTAAACATCTTGAGCAAAGACCGCTGCATTCAGCCATGACTCTTTGTTACGTCTGTATCCTCCAAGTGTGGGCGGGAAGCAGCCGAGTTGTTCCTAGTCATAAGCAAATCTATTTGCTACAATTTTCTCCAGTAGCTTGCCAGCTGTGCAGCCATTACTCTTTGATCTAACCCCTCTGGATACTGGTGTTGAATTATCTGGCCAGTTCTTCCATGTCATCATCTGACATCACCAGTAGGTCACCATACTGGAATATGTCTGGGCCTGGGGCGGTGTTAGATGATTTCTTGAGCATCGCACGTATTTTCTCAGTTGTGATTATGTATTCTTCGTCTGCCCCGACACCCTAGCACAACTGGGAGAGTGTCGTTGTGGTCCTCTGTCTAGCGGGCTCATCTTTCTGGTAAGTCTGCTATATGTAGCATGCAAGAAGGGCCTTACCTTTATCCGCATCTGATTTTTTCCATGTGAGGTCTGTGCCTTGAAAGTCTGGAATACCCCTACGTTGTGCAGCACCGTTCATGCTCTTATGGAGGAGCCAGACTGTCGTAAGAGATCGGACGCCCGTGTGTATTGTTGGAAATCGAAAAAGAGTGCTTAACAGCGCTGCCCAGGCAAAATTTTGAGTTAAAAATCTACCCAAAGTATTTTCAGGATCCTCGCCGATGCAACGGAGTTCGTGCATTGAGCTGAGTTTCTCCAGACTCAGGTTTGAGTTAAGAGAAAAATGGAGCACTTATGGGTTAAACCGTGTGCCGTGATGTTGATCCGGCGACTAAACTAAACTAAACTAAGAGATCGCTCGGAGCACACCTTCATGCAGAACTCGTCCAATTTCTCGGCCTTGGCCTGTTTGGCGCAGGATTTGAATAAAGTCATCGACTATGGACCACAGTCTTCAGGTTCGCCAACTCACCCTGTGGCATGTTAGCCTTTCTGGCTTTTTGCCAGTCTTTGTCAGTCTGCCTCTTTCCCAGCCACGCCTTCTCGACCTCTCCATTCCACCATGGTGGCTGCAACAATCTTTCTTGTCTCCTGCGGGAGGAAGTTAGTTTTATTCTTCTGATCTTGCTTATGGCGTCTTGGCCAGTGTTGTCATACGGGAAGGCATTTGTCTTGTTTCCTTGACTCCTGGCCCTGTCTTTCTTGATCAGGATGTCACAGGGGTAGTAGTCACTGTCGTGGTATCCCAGTTTGCCCCACCGGCATCTTGGTACGATGGTGGGCGACACCATTGACAAGTCAATGACGCTGTCAGAATCACCTGGTCGAGTGGCTATTCTAGTGACCTTCCCATCATTCAGACAGATTAGGGCAGCAGATGCCAGGGCGTCCTCCAGATCTTCTCCCTGTCTATTGGTGATGCTATTCCGCCATTGACTGCCTCTGGCATTGAAGTCCCCAGAGTAGATGATATGCCTTTCATCCACATCGAGCAAACTCTGCCATTGTCTCACGTCGACCTTCGCATTACGCGCATAAACGTTCACGATTACAAACTGCACTGGCGTCATTATTCTTAATGCCTGCACTTGCAGAGCATCACTGTTCCAGGCGGACATGTCGATCTCAGATACTAGTATGTTGTCGAGGACCAGAATGACCTGTCCGAGGTGCCGCCTGTTAAGGAAGCGCTGAAACCCCGCGACATTGACTGTTCCGTCGCCGAGCTGTGTTTCTTGTAAGACTACAATATCGTTTCCGTAGAGTAGTTTGTCAAGAATGGGTCGGCGTTGACTAAATGATGCACAGTTCCAGTACAGTACTCGAACGTTTCCGATACCCAAACTGTCACATTTTAATCGCATTCTGCATGCGCCTGCACTTTTACCACGCTGTGTCCTTGTCGGTCGTCGTCTGATCGTCATGTTTGGCTTAAGAATCGCCACTGGGCGCCGATGATATGCCGAAGGGAGTCTGGGCGCGCGTGCACGATCTCCGTTGCACGGTCCAAACTCCATTCCACCTCTAAAAACACACTTAAACTATAAACATTTAGGCAAAAACATATTCCATTCTAAGGGAAGAAAAAATGTCCCGCCATCTTGCTCCCTTTCTTTCATGGTTGTTACTTGAGTGCTACCTTATGGTATTTCATTCGTCTTGAATACGACCGTAATTTCTTTTTTCTTATTATTTAATTTAAACCCTTGTTGTTCCATGTGTACAATAACCGAATCTACTAAATGCTGCAGATCATGTTCATTGGAATCGGTACTGTATTACCTGCATATTTTGTATTGCTGATCTTATATCCTCTCACGTATTAAAATCTTCTCGTAATGTTTTCATTGAATACTTTATTGTTAATTATTATATAGTTCATAGATTGTTTGATAATTTTGGCGTTGTGATGTTTTTCAAATTCTTTGCGATTTCCAACAAGTCATGTTACTTTTGCCGCTTTGTATGATTTTATGAAAGCTTTGGTATGAATCTCTTCGTAATCTCATGTTAATTAATACTGTTTCTTCTTGTTTCCATTAATTGTAAATTGTCTTCAGGTAGTCATTTCCTACATCCTATTGTCTTTAATACGAGGGTAATTGTTTTTTTTTTCCAGCTTAACTTTCTGAGTTATTCATATTATATGATTAGTCCAATATGAATAAAATCATTTGCCTAAAAGACATGACTATATCATCTATTAAATATGAAATTTAAGAAAGGTAGCAAGTAAAATGGTTTGGCCATGCAAGTATGTTACCAACTAACAGTATACCACAACAAGCAATGATGTACAGACGAAATGGAAGCAGAGGAAGAGGCCTACCACGTAAACGATGGACGGATGGAATCGCAGAGTTCATGGGAATATCGATTCATGTAACCCATAAGCGGGCACTCTCCCGCTGTTTATACTTCACTTAGACACCCCAACGTACAACAAGAACCTGATGAGATTAGATGAGATGAGACTTTAAAAACATAAATATCCATTGTCTAAAAAATAGAACATTAGACACCGTAGATCTTAATTAAAACCTAAAAGTCTTGAACTTTGTATTATTGGTATAAACGTTACTAATTCTACTACTACTACTACTACTACTACTACTACTACTACTACTACTACTACTACTACTACTACTACTACTACTACTACTACTACTACTACTACTACTACTACTACTACTACTACTACTACTACTACTACTACCACTACTACTACTACTACTACAATAACTATTATTACTATTACTACTTCTACTACTATTACTACTACTACTACTAATACTACTACTACTATTATCACTATTACTACTACAAATACAACTACTGCTACTACCACTACTACTACTTTATTGCTACTACTACTACTACTATAACTACTACTACTACTACTACTACTACTACTACTACTACTACTACTACTAATACTACTACTACTATTATCACTATTACTACTACAAATACAACTACTGCTACTACCATTACTACTACTTTATTGCAACTACTACTACTACTTTTACTACTACTACTACTACTACTACTACTACTACTACTACTACTACTACTACTACTACTACTACTACTACTACTACTACTACTACTACTACTACTACTATTACTACTACAACTACAAATGTGATAGTCTGGTGTAAATACAACATGTACGATAGTTACGTGAAATCTTGGCCGAATGACTCGGATAGTATTACACGTCGTTTTCACGGGTTGCCACGTCTGCGGAAATTACTTCATTGCCACATCATCTAGTAATATTATAACGGACTCACAGAGCATGGTGAGAAGGGCGAAGACATGAGTGCTTCGTGAGGGGTAGCATGTTTCAATTAAAAGATTAAAGATATGGAGTATGTGTTGGATCTCTTCTACAGGGCATGATGGTGCTGTGTCAAACAGTGGTCCCACTCCTTGGTGTCTTTATCACCTGGAGGTGGTAGTGGTAGTGGTGCTGTAATTGTTAGTTGTGGTGGTAGTGGTAGTGGTGCTGTAATTGTTAGTTGTGGTGGTAGTGGTAGTGGTGCTGTAATTGTTAGTTGTGGTGGTAGTGGTGTAGGTGGTTTTGGTGGTAGTATAGTTGTTGTTTATGGTGGTAGTAGTGGTGGTGGTGGTGGTGGTGGTGATAGTAATGGTGAAATTAGTGGCGTGCATCATTAAACAAGGGTGCAGTCATGTGCGAGGCAAGCAGGACTGTAAGAGCTGTAAAGAAAAGGCAGGACAGAAAAACCACTGCAGGAGATCCTCCTCCAGAAACATCAAGCATTCTTTGCCCACATTGTCAAAGAACATTTCGAGCCAAAATAAGCCTTATCAGCCATCTTAGAACCCACGGCTCCATACTTTCAACCCCACAGGATGAAATGAATGATCATCATCATTCTTGATGGACAAACAACAACAACAACAACAACAACAACAACAACAGTAGTGGTGATGGTAATGGTGATGGTGGTAGTGATAGTGGGGTTAGAGATAGTAGTGGCGGTAGTTGTAGTAGTGTTGATGCTTGCTTGCGTTTGCTGGCTGTGAACCGAAACGTGAAGTCCTGTATGTCGGATGAAGATATCCAGCAGTCCAACATCGATGTGATGTCATACCGGACTGAGGTTTGCGTGAGTATCCGTTGTCCCATGTCTGGCTTGTTGGTGTGCAGACTTGAGGTTCCTCGCCGTGCAGGCAGACACTCTCCGACTTAGCCAGGACCCCGAAGGGACCTGTTGCCCAGGACGCACGGCTAGGACGTGTTACTTGGTCTTGGCCAGTATAGAACCTGGCCCTGGGACCTTGGAAACACTTCCGCGTCCCAGTAGTGTTGGTGACAATGGGGGTATGGTGGTTGTAGTGGAGTTTTGGTGGTCGAAGTATGGTGGCTGTGTCGTTGTTATCGTTGTTTTAATGGTGATGTTGGCTTTTGTCGTGGCGTGGTTAATGTTGTTTTTGTTGGTGGTCATGGTGGTGGTATTAATGGTGGTCATGGTGGTGGTATTAATGGTGGTCATGGTGGTGGTATTAATGGTGGTCATGGTGGTGGTATTAATGGTGGTCATGGTGGTGGTATTAATGGTGGTCATGGTGGTGGTATTAATGGTGGTCATGGTGGTGGTATTAATGGTGGTCATGGTGGTGGTATTAATGGTGGTCATGGTGGTGATATTAATGGTGGTCATGGTGGTGGTATTAATGGTGGTCATGGTGGTGGTATTAATGGTGGTCATGGTGGTGGTATTAATGGTGGTCATGGTGGTGGTATTAATGGTGGTCATGGTGGTGGTATTAATGGTGGTCATGGTGGTGGTATTAATGGTGGTCATGGTGGTGGTATTAATGGTGGTCATGGTGGTGGTATTAATGGTGGTCATGGTGGTGGTATTAATGGTGGTCATGGTGGTGGTATTAATGGTGGTCATGGTGGTGGTATTAATGGTGGTCATGGTGGTGGTATTAATGGTGGTCATGGTGGTGGTATTAATGGTGGTCATGGTGGTGGTATTAATGGTGGTCATGGTGGTGGTATTAATGGTGGTCATGGTGGTGGTATTAATGGTGGTCATGGTGGTGGTATTAATGGTGGTCATGGTGGTGGTATTAATTGTGGTCATGGTGGTGGTATTAATGGTGGTCATGGTGGTGACGACGGTGCTAATGTTCACGGGATTGGTGCTTTTTTTTGGTGTTATTTTGGGTGGTGATAGTGATGGTGATATTTGTAGTTGTAATGATGTTATTGATATTGTTATTTTTAGTTGTAGTGGTTTATTTAATTATCGTGGTAGTGGTGGTCGTTCGGGTTGTTGTGTTGGTATTGTTAATGATGGTGACTGTCGTGGTGGAATTTTTGTTGTTGTTGTTGATGATATTGTTGATTTAGATAACGCCACAGATCCCTGTTGTTCACCCTTGTACGACTTGAAGAATTCAGGAATGGTGATGACTTGTTAGTAGTGTATACTTTCATTATCAGGTCGTTTTGGTGGAGAATATTTCCACTATATTTTTACTGATTATCGATTGTCCTTCGCAATTTGAAATCTATATTTAGATTTTATTATTTTTTTCTGCAGATGTTTGGGCGTGGCCTCAATTGCGTATGTAGGGATGTTGTCTTGGTGGGTGTTGTATAGTGACCGCTCTTTTGTCTGTTGTCGATTTTATTTGAAACAAAAATGTGTTAGAGTAATAAGTGATGTAAGTATACACAACAGCATAATACTTCATTTTTTTTAAATGGGGGACGAGTATTTGAAAAAAAGTGACCACTGGTTTTAAACGTGGGTATGGTTTAGTGTCATAAGTGTTGAAGAAACAGCATGATAGGTTTTTGTTTTTGTTTTGTAAGTCCATGTCTTCAGCACAATAAGTCCAGGTGTTCGTCAGTTCATGGTTTGGTCAGTGTCATCTCTGTCTGTTGTATATCTCAAATGTGAATGGCATCTCTATCTGTTGTATATTCGTTCTCTAATGTGCTACATACTGATGATAAATCAAGATTACATAACTCAAGCACGTTTTAGTTTCCACTCAACGGAAGTTGATATTCTTAACTCTAGCGTATGAGCAAGAATAGCTGTCCACGGGAAGATGTAGTAATTGACCAATCAAATTTAATTTCGAACCAACAGACTTCTGCCTTTTCGCGAAAATATATACACAGTTGAAGACACAAGCGAGGTCAATTTCAAAAGTGTTGACAAAGTTGATTAAGAAAAAAACATTACTTGCTTCTACGTTTAAATTACAGAAGGTGCATAACAGACCTTTAAGTACCAGAACTGAACATATGAACATATACAACATGTACCAATAACTACTAAGGAAGCACTTTACAACACAATCTTCCTACCAACTCTGTGCTACCAATGCCAAACCTGGACAGTGACAGAAAAAGAGACAAGAAAAATCACAACAACAGAAATGAGATTCCTGAGAAGAATACTCAACGTATCAAGAATAGATAAGATCAGAAATGAAGAAATCGGGACTAAAGTGGGGATTAAAGCAGTACTAGAGTTTAACAGAAAGCAACAAGGCTTCCAGCCTTTACTCCAAAACAGCTTTCTTCACTTACATAACCGAAATGCGTATAACAATGTCTCTTAGAGCTGAATGTAGTTTTACAGTAATAATACAGTGGATTTTATGTGTGAAAGTTATAACAATCTGGTACTGAAGTAATACAACTAATATTGAATTTATTCTCAATAGAAAGGGGCACATTAACAATTGATAACCGTAATAACTGTTTGACACCTAGCCCTTAGTGCACGCACCTATATACCAAGATTTTATCAGCCTTTGTTCTTGAGCTTGATTGATAATGGTAAATATTAATCTCATACCTCTTCTTCGGCGTTCCGAGCCATTGAGGTTCTTTGCTGCAGATACAAGCCGTCTCCATTCGCCTCTCTGGTTGACCTTCTCTTGCCAGTTGTTGATTCCAAGTGCTTGTAGGTCTGTATATATATTATCTCTCCACAGTCTTCTTGGTGTAGCTCATTTAGATCAATGCTTAAATTTAAACACAGAAGCCACACACAATATATTGAACGATTTATTGCCGGGTATATTTCGCTGCATCTCGCCTGATGCATACATAATTTATACTCTGGCTAAAATACTTAAACACATAGTTACTGATATTGTTCGAATGTGGAGCATTCGATATCCCGATGGTAATCTCAAATTTGTAAAGAAGTCTTTCTGTATGCACACAATTGGCTGGAACCTCCAGTTTGCTAATGTCTCGATGTATTTGAGCAAACGTTTATTGTTCGTTGAATACAATATACGAAACGCCTGTTCTTTATTAATTGCATTGGTTTAGAAAAATAATGTTCTTATACTTCATGTATTCACTTCATATTATATATCACTCTGCAGTATGCACCTGATGAGATGCAGGCAATTAATCTAGCAGCATATTGATTGCGGCTTCTGTGTAAAATCACTAATGGAATACATTGTTTTGAATTTCGTTGCTTGAGATCTGCAGACAGCTTACAATTCTAGCACATATGAGCACACAAATGACCAGAAGTGACTTGCAGAAATACTGAAATAGAATAAGAGCTATATATTTTACTTTACTCAACCTGCACTTCTTGAGCCCCAAGTCCTGGTGTCATTCTAAGTTGACGTTGTAAATATACAACGAAGTTTGAATCATTGCAACAACTTGTACTGGGAACAAGTGGCGTCTCTCAGATGCGGAAATAACTATTCGTCGCTTATAGAGATACAAAGAGTACGGCAGGAATGTATGCTGTGCCCAAGCCTCTTCAACCTATACACAGAAAGAAGTTTTACACAAGTTGACCTGCCTGGACTTAACATCAATGGAAGAATAATAAACAATCTTAGGTATACTGACGATACCGTGTTACTAGCAGCTGGTGTGTTTTTCTGCCTGTCTATGGTATTCTTTGCATTTCCCTCAGAAACCACTTTTCCCACTGCCATTAGATGTTTTTTTTTCAGTTTGTCTGCTTATTGTCTACGTTTCACATCCATAGAAAAGTATAGGTTATATGCAGTACTTTAATACTTTTTCTCGTAGCAATTTGGCCAGTATGTTTTCCATCATGCAAAAGACTACTTTTGCCATAGCGATTCTTGTTCTAATCCCTTCAAGGCACCTCACGTCAGATGTTATGACCCTTCCGAGATGATTGTACCGATTCACTTATATAAGAATATTCTCATTTACCCGTATGTGTGGTATTTTTTCTTTCCAGTGACGACCATATCTGTCTCCTCTTACAGTTTAATTCTAACCCTACTTGTTCACTGTGTACAATAACTGCATCTACTGAATCTTATATATAAAAGGCGATATCCGTCTGTCTGTCTGTCTGTATGTCCATATGTCCTTTATGCGCTCGCGAACGGCCCATCCGATTGAGATGAAATTTTCTACACGTCTTACTTTCATTCCAGCGCAGCCCACTGTCATATTTTTTTAGTGTGAAATCGGCTGCTTACCCAATATTATTTCATTTTTCATTTTTCATTATAATTTCATATATCTCAGGGGACTTAACTCTGTAAAAGTTATTTCAAGTGGCATAACTTTTCTGTATAACTTATAGTCATATTGTGGCATCGTTTTCAAAGATTTATAAACTCTTTGTCCATAGTTATGTACCGGCATATGAGTTATAATAAATAATGATACAATCTGTAAGGCATTTTCAAAGTTTTCATAAAAATAATGCATAATGCATAACATTGTAACTCATCTTTTTCTGCTTAAAACATAAATAAATAATAGTTACCTTATCTCTATCAAGTTTGAAGATTTTATATTTCTTTACACTGTCGCCAACTCTAAGAAGACATGGAACAACTTCAGCCATTATTAAACCTACAGGCATATGCGTTATATTCCTCCTCCTCCTCCTCTCCCCTCCTCCACCTCCTACCCTCTTCCTCTTCTCCTCCCCCTCCTCCCTCTCCCTCCTCCATCCTCCTGTTCTCTCTTTCTCCTCCTCCTCCCTGCTCCTCCCTCTTCCTCCTCCCAGCTCCTACTCCTCCTTTTTCTTCTTCTTCTGCTGCTGCTGCCGCTGCTCCATTTACCCAAGTTAATTGTTGGGGAAGATGTAAAGATCTTTCAAGTGCTCTTTCTAATGCTTTTTGTAAGTTGGTCTTCGTTTATCTAAGGTTGTTCTAACTGCAACCAATAAATGATTAGACAGACAGACAGACAGACAGACAGACAGACAGACAGACAGACAGTCGGGAACGGGAACTTATATGACTACTCATATGAATTAAATGAGATGCTCCCCATCAGGGGCTGGGCGAAGCCGGGCCGGATCAGACAGATAGACAGACAGATAGACAGACAGACAGACAGATAGATAGTCGGGAACGGGAACGTGAGCTTGCTTATATGACTACTTATATAAATTAAATGAGATGCTCCACACCAGGAGCTGGGCGATGCCGGGCCGGGTCAGACAGACAGACAGACAGACAGACAGACAGACAGACAGACAGATAGTCGGTAACGGGAACGGGAACTTATATGACTACTTATATGAATTAAATGAGATGCGCCCCACCAAGGACTGGGCGAAGCCGCGCCGGGTCAGACAGACAGACAGACAGACAGACAGACAGACAGACAGACAGATAGTCGGTAACGGGAACTGGAACTTATATGACTACTTATATGAATTAAATGAGATGCTCCCCACCAAGAGTGGGCGATGCCGGGCCGGGTCAGACAGACAGACAGACAGACAGACAGACAGTCGGTAACGGGAACGGGAACTTATATGACTACTTATATGAATTAAATGAGATGCTCCCTACCAAGGTCTGGGCGAAGCCGGGCCGGGTCAGCTAGTGTTCTATAAAGCCGGCTCTACAGCGAAAGGGATACGCACCCAGATCGTAATCCCGCTTCCCGCGTTCGAACACAGCTGCGGGAAATTTGACAGCAGACAGTCTTGCTTTAGTTTTTATAAAATGTTATGAATCCTGGTCGTTCAGAAAGCATTGGCAAACTACTGAACGTAAACTTGCCAATAAATCACAAACTTTACTTAAGTGAATGTTGCACATCCTGTTCATTGTCTGTAATCAGTAGTGTATCATTCACAAATCTAATGTAATCGATGTTGTATCCCTCACTGGTGATCCCTCTCATGTCTTCTAAACTTCGAAAAATAATGTTTACTGTCATCTGTCATTTACTGCCTATATAGTACCTTGCGATGTATGCCAGGTGGGTCTTAAGCCTGAGGAATTAAGGACGCCGGGCTAGTGCGGTCGCCGCCAACTATGCAGGTTTATTTTCTTTTTGCCGCCAACAGAAAACAATCCACACCTTACCGAGGATTTACCGAAGGAGAATCGGACATTCTAGCCACTCGACCACTCCTCGTACTCTTCTTCTTCCTCCTCCTCCTCCTCCTCCTCCTCCTCCTCCTCCTCCTCCTCCTCCTCCTCCTCCTTCTTCTTCTTCTTCTTCTTCTTCTTCTTCTTCTTCTTCTTCTTCTTCTTCTTCTTCCTCTTCTTCTTCAATCCGAGCCATTGAGTTTCTTTGCTGCAGATACAAGCCGTCTCCATCGTCTCTCTGGTTGACCTTCTCTTGCCAATCGCTGATTCCCAGTGCTTGTAGGTCTGTATGTATATTATCTCTCCACGGTCTTCTTGGTCTAGCTAGGGGTCTACGGTCATTTATTTCTTGAGTGTAAGCGAGTTTTGTTTCCCTATTATCTTCCATTCTTTCTATATGCCCCAGCCATTGCAGTCTATTAGCCTTCATGATACCAGTGATTAACGGGGACTTAACAGATCATAAATGTCTTTGTTGCTTGGATCAACATGCTTTCACCAACATGAAATCAGTATTAACATCTAGAGAGATTAACAACGCATTAAACATGAAAATTGTCAAATGCTACGTATATTCAACCCTGCTGTATGGCGCGAGGGCCTGGACATTGAACAAGCAACTAGAAAGTCGCTTAGAAGCCCTGGAGATGTGGATATACAGACGAATGTGTCGTATTTTATGGAAACAAAAACAAGCAAATGCAGAGGTTCTAGAAAAAACTGGGATGATTGAAGAGAGAGTTGATGAAAGAAATAAAGAGGAGGCAAGTGAACTATTGAGGCCACGTTAAAAGACTTGATACTCTTATAAAAACCATGCTGGAGGGCAAGGTTGAGGGCAAACGAGCAAGAGGTAGACAACGATACAAGTGGGAAGATAACATCAAGAGATGGACGATCAAGAGATGGCCTGACAGAATGCACAGTCAGGGCGAGAGACAGACAGTGATGGAAATCCATTGCAGCCAACCTTCATTGTTGAGACGGCACTTGATCTATTGATTGATTGATTGAACGGACACAAGGTATGCTAAATGTAAAGAGGTAAAAAGTTAAAAATTCACATTGAAAATCTTGGTTATTGGTTGATGAATGCTCATTCAAGTCGCTTGGAACTTGATAAGGGTTTGGGTCTAGTGTAGTAAAGGTAAAGTAAAGTAAAGTAAAGTAAAGTAAAGTTTGTGCATGTCGTTTAAGGCCTGATAAGGGTTTGGCTGTAACGAGAAGAGGATAGTCAATGGTTTCAGCTCTGATGGAGCCTGCCATGGAATACGACCAGCACACGCTGCAAGATCGCAGGATAATCATAATTCTTCATGTTGACTGTTGGCAATCAGAAAATTATTTGCATTTTTGGGATATTTGTTTCTGCAGCCTGGTTGACTATGTTAGTCAGAATGGATAATGTTATATTCCACAAGTTCATCACCAGTCCAGAATTCTTTAAGTCGTTCAATGGTGGACAACGGGGATCTGTGGCGTTCTAAATCAACAACATCATCATCAACCACAATTATACCACCACAACAACCATCACGACAACCATAACAACAACCAATACCACCAGTAATTCAACCACTACAACCAAAAATAACAATAACAACACTATCACAACAACCAATATCACCACCACCCAAAACAACACCACAAGAAACCGTGATCATTAGCACCACCTTGCGCCCCTTGCAACGACTCAAACCTCGCTATAAAGACTCCAGGACTTGGGGCTCTAGAAATGCAGGCTAAGTAAAATATATTTCTCGTATTCCATTCCAGTATTTCTGCAAGTCGCTTCTGGTAATCAGTGTGCTCATATGTAGTGGAATCGTAAGCTGTCTGGAGATCTTAAGCATTGAGCTTACATTTCCTATTATCACTTGTTTACCACCAGACCAGATTGTAAAAACCTAGTATTTAAAAGCGTATATTAGAGTGGTTCTCAAACAGTGGGGAATTCCTCGGAAGGGAGGAATTTTAGTATTTCTAGGGGGAGGAGGGAGGAGAATGAGACCACAGACTGGTAGACTCAAAACATCTTCAGACACAATATTCTATTCTTTTATTGAGCGTTTTCTTTGATAAAGCACAATTTTCTGGTATTCTGGTGTCGTGTATTAAGTGAAAATGTTTTGACGTTTTACTACACTTCGCAATTAATCTATGCATGTGTCATATTCTCCCCAGTTCTGCAACGTCTTCATCATCGACGCCTGGCAATTACGCCTGGTACGCCTGTGAGTGACACTAACTCTTCCGTGACAGGAACGGTCAGTCGGTGCAGCGCGTGGTACACGGAGTCCACGCAGGGAGACAACCCCGACTAACGAGGACTCACGGCCGAGAGAAGCCAGACGGCGTCTGACGGTGGTACTGGACAGACGGGTCGAATGTATTCTCGTATGGCTTGTATGTGTGAACGCGAAGAGAGAGAACTCCTGTTTGAGGGTAGAAGACTGTGTGCCTGATACATACGATTGTAAGTTGTGTATTGATACATTGCATGTATATATTGATTGTGTAATGGCATCGCTATTGTGATTGCGCGATGCATGTAATGTTTGCGGCGAGAGAGAAGTGCGAATAAAGTGTTTGAATTGTATTCGCTGTGTGTCACGTAAAGTCATTCTGTGACAGTGTTTGTTATCACATCTGTGAGGTATTACGAGCCTGTATTATTTCTGATTGCAAGATGCTGACACATGTAAAGATTATGTACAAATATGGAAGAAAATAAGGATGTTCAGTATTATATGCATGTTATTTTGAATGACACGTTAGCGATTAAAGATAATTTTTTCCTGGCGATAACGATAAAGCAGCCAATTCTCTGGTACAGTGTTCCAACATACTCCAGAGGTCTAAAGTCACTTAAGTATTCTCTTTTTTCATATATACTTTTGTGTGTGAGTCCAGGCATAGCTGTACTTTTGATAAATAGTGTACATATTATTGTATCTACTAACACCATATAATTAATTTTTTTTTGTACATTTACTGTAACTAAAGTAATTCACCAGTCAACATTAGACGAGTTCATTGAATCTGGTTTAACATTAAAGTTAACTGGCGAAGAATTAACAAAGTGGAGTGAGGCAAAATATGCAGAGTATGTCCTAGTACAGGAGAAAGCCAGAGAACGTGAAGACAGAGCTGCTGAAAGGGAGCTGAAAAGGGTAGAATTAGAGGCTAGAAAAGCAGAATCAGAAACCGCTATAAAACAGTTAGAGTTAGCTGCCAAAACCAAACAGGCAGAAACAGATGCTGAGATAAGAAAAACTGAGATCTTAGCCCAAAGTAAGAGAGAAGAACTTGAAATGCAGCTGAAAATTAAACATCTGGAAGCTGAAACATCAGCAGATAAAGAATCTAAAAAGTTAGAAAGATAAATAAAACGAGAATCAGTTCAAAAAGGACCAAGGGATCGTCAAAAATTTCACCACGGGCGACTGCATTGCAGCCTTCACCCTAAATTTTGAAATGATAATGGAGCATTATCAGATCCCAGAGACAGAATAGAATATTATTTATATGAGAAGTCTTTCAGGGGAACCTCTCAAAGTGATAGAGGCCATTCCCAAAGATCTCAGGAAAGACTATTAATATATAAAGTATGAAATTATGGCACACTTCCTGTTAGATGAAGCAGGCTACAGAGAACAGTTTAGTAAATTAGCTCCAAAACCTACACAAACTTTCTCTGACTACGTTTCAGTAGTACAGGATGTGTTCAGTAAATGGTTGTCATCAGCTAAGGTGAATAACATCTTTGACAAGTTGAAAGATTTAATTCTTAGAGATAAAATCATTTCATCTCTACCACCACCATTTTCTAAATTTCTGCAAGAATGTGAGTGCGAGAGTGTGTAACATATAGAGAAACGAGGTTCGGCTTATTTTACAGCCATCAAACAGTGTTTCACTAGTGTATTGACTGACACAGAGTTTGTAGCAGCCGCTACCTATGATAGAACTAATTCAGGTACCTACAGTAAACAAAAGCCCTTCAGGCAATCTTCAAATAAGAACTACCAATGCAGATACTGCAACCTTCCACATAATGAAAGTGATATGTGTGATAGACACCCAGGTTACCTTACATACTTGCAAAACTATATAGATAAGCAAGATAAGGAGAGAAAGAGCTATAAACGACTAACCAAATGCTTCCTTTGTAAGGCATATGGCCACTGGCGTCATGCTTGTAAAGGTAAACAAATGAACAGAAAGGCTAATGCAGCCATGTTCGATAGCTCTTCCTCAGATGAGGAACAAGGAGAAAATCATCCTGTTAATGCAGCACAGGCCATTGATGTGTTCCATCTCGGAAAATGTACCACCTGTAATCGGTTTCATGAAGATGGCTTATTAACATGCGGCCACTCAATACCTATTGCCAATGAAGAAGCGAATTTGGTGATAGATTCCAAAGGTAAACTTAACATCCACCAAATGGCAAATCAGCCACAGTTTTATGTGATAGTGGATGTACTCTTATTGGTTTAAAGAAAGACTTAATTTTACTTGCAGACTATACAGGCAAACATGTTACATGCAGAACTTTCTCAGGTAACATCGAGAAATACCCATTTGCATGGGCATATATCGACACCCCATTTCTCACAGGCAAGGTTAAATGCGCAGCATTATCTAACCCATGTTGTGACATAATTGCGGGCAACCTTCCTGAAGTAAATGATATGCCACATAACAATGTAATAACATCTTCTGCTGAATGTATTGTTGACAATGTAATATCACCTTCTACTGAATGTATTGTTGACAATGTATTATCATCTTCGGATGAATGTATGTTTGCAAATTCATTAACATTATCTCATGAGTGTATTGGTCCAAATTTAACATCACCTTGTCATATTTCTGATGTTTCGAATGCAGTAACTAGATCTTCTGCAAGATCAGATTAACCAAACTGAGGCTTTAGAAATGTTAAGCCCAGTTATACTACCTCTGAACACCATGAGAGAGAATTTCATAAAAGCCCAAAAGGCCGATGTATCTTTGCACAAATATTTTAATTTGATAGGCCAAAAGCCAAGAATAACAAAGAATGCTAGATGGCACTTTGATCTCAAAGGTGGTATCCTTACACGGTATTACACCAAAGATACCAACTCCACTGAACAGACGGTGTTACCAACCGAACACCGCAGACAAGCATTACATCTAGCACATGACACACCCTTTGCAGGACATATGGCTTATTCAAAAACAAGATCTAGATTACTAACCTAGTTCTACTGGCTTAGATTCTGCAGTGACGCCAAACAATATTGCAGAACGCGTGACATCTGCCAGAAGCTTGTGAAAAGGGAGAAACACCCGCAAGCAGAACCTCAGATAACAGATCTAGCAAGTAGACCTTTTGAAAAGATCTCTGTTGATATTGTAGGTCCTCTAAACCATATTACATCAAGAGGTAACAAGTTTATTCTAACGATAATTGATCTCTGTAGTAGATGACCTGAAGCAATTCCACTTAAGAACATAACTGCCAAGGCTGAAATGGAAGTCTTCTTCCTCATTTTTTCAAGGGTAGGATTTCCTGATACCATTCTCTCAGATAGGGAAAGACAGTTCATAGCTGCAGCCACTCAAGCCTTTACTAGAAAGTTAGGGGTAAAGCAGTGCTTTAATAGCCCATACCACCCTCTTTCTACGGGGATTGTAGAAAAAATGAACATGATCGTAAACATATGCTAGCTAACGTTAACCAGGAACACCCTGACGACTGGGATACTTATTTACCTGCCATACTATTTGCATATCGCGAAGTACCTCATTCCAGTACGGGTTTTTCACCATTTGAACTTGTCTATGGAACCAAACCACGCGGCCCATTAGCTATGTATCATTCAATGTTAACTGATAGTGTAAAGGAACACAAACCAGTATCATCATATGAATATGTAACATCATTGTGAGATAGAATTATGAAATCGTGTACTCTAGCTAAAGAAGCATTGAAACAATCTGGTGCTATTTACAGACAATATGCAAACAGAGGAAACAGGACAATAACACCGACACCTGCACTTCTGCCAAGTGACAGACACATACTGACAGACTCATGGCAAAGACCGTTTAAAGTACTGAGACAAATCTCGACAGTGGTCTACGAAATCGCAGTAAACAACAAACACAAAATATTTCACATCAACATGTTAAAACCGTACTACAACAGAGACGGAGACCAAGACGAGACAGCAGCAAGCACAACGATAGTGGACCACACAGACGATGACGATACATAAGAAATACCGACCCCATCACTTGACACGACAGACACTCTACAGGACATCAAAATAAATCCTAATCTTACTCAGACAGATTCCGACAATTGCAGACAACTGTTACAAGACTACAGTAGTATTTTCTCCAACCATCCAGGACAGACAGACTTAGTACATCATCACATCATTCTGACATCCAACACACCAATAAAGTGCAGACCATACTCCATTCCCATACACTACAAAGACAAGTTACATCAAGAAATTCTAGAACTGGAGAAGAATCACATCGTCAGAAGGTCACAATCACATTTTTGTTATCCAATAGTGATTGTCAAAAAGAAGGACAACTCCATACGTCTCTGTATTGACTATCGGAAACTTAACAATATCACACAGTCAGATTTAGAAACAACGAGTAACTGTGAGGACATATTGACGGAACTGACAGACGCAAAATACTTTACGAAACTGGACATGACGAAAGGATATTTGCAAATACCGAAGTATCCAGACAGCATACATCTGACAGCATTTGCCACACCCTGGGGTCTATACGAATGGTGCAAGCTTCCATTCGGACTAGTCAATGCCCCTGCGACCTTTGTACGGATGACCAGACTGCTACTGACAGACATTCCAAATATAATTTCCTACATGAGCGACATATGTGTACATACAAAGACTATGACAGACCACTTAACGACATTACAGCAGACATTTGAGTGCATCAGACACCATGGCCTAACAGTCAAACCATCAAAGGTTGACATAGCCTTCCAGGGAATTACTTTTTTGGGCTATAAAATTTGTAACGGCTTTGTCAATACTGACGACAATATCATGTCAAGAATTCTAAAATTGTCCCTTCAGACAACACAGAAAGAATTAAGAAGTATCCTATATCTGTTAAATTTATTACAGACAGTTTATTCCAAATTTTGCTTCTTTGACTGAGTGTTTCACCAATTTACTAACAAAGATCAACCTAACAAAATTGTAAACAGCGAATGCCTGAGACCTGCATTCACAAAAGTGTCATCCTACTTTTCTAGTAACCCGATACTCAAATTGCCAAATTTGGACACTATTTTCAGATTGAGAACAGATGCGAGCTCCATAGCGATCGGGCCGTGTTATTGCAAGAGCATGATCAAATCCTTCACCCAGTATACTACGTAAGTCGTAAATTAAAACCAAAAGAAAAAAATTGGTCGACACCTAAAGTTGAGGCCCTTGCTCTGGTTTATTCTGTTAGAAAATTATCTAGGTTTCTTTTAGGAAAACATTTTATAGTCGAGACAGACAACAATCCATTGACAATCATCACTAATGGGACTCCTACTAATCGCAGGATAGCAAGATGGTCTCTATTACTTCAAGACTTCAGTTTCGAAGTAAGGCATATCAGCGGCACACAAAATACGATTGCCGACCTTCTTTCCAAATGTCCGTACGACACATCCGAAAGCCCAGTTTTGCATGAGAGCACACAGCAGAGCATTAATAAATCTGCAGATCTTTATAGCGCTCAGCACCACGGCGAATATTGAATATTTCAGAAACACTGTGCAATAATTGTTATAGGGACAATGTCCCAATGTAAATATATTATATCTTATTATATTAAAGGTGATGAATATTTGTGTGTTACGTGAACAAAAGGTAATATTATTTTAGATATTTATGAAAATTGAAACGAACAGTGCTACGAGGAATTCAAGACTTACCTTACTTGATCTGTGCATGTTTCCGTAGTACCTGTGTTTATGAACACTGTTGAACACTATTAATATCATCTTAGTAGAGTGTTCAGACTTTTTAAACTGTGAGAAAGAGACAACGACATCTGAATCCACCAGAACGTGTAATCCGTACTTCAAAGGAATGTTTAATCCAGCAGCTGTGCTTGTGAACTGTTTAATCCGTTCGTTTACGCAACAACCCGACGGAAGAACATTGTGTAACTTACATCTTAACACACTAGCTGTGTACTTCCGGTGTTTTTGTAATTAATTTAGAAACTAGCAGACTATATCATAATTCTCACAAAGAATTGACGTTTTACATAAACTTTCTCATCTCATCTCATCATGTCCCTCTTGTACCTTGCGGTGTCGAGGTGAAGTATAAACTTCGTGAGAGTGCCCGGTTATGGGCTTCGTATATCGACATTCCCATGGATTCTGTTATTCCCTCCGTCCAACGTTTACGTGGTCGGCCTCTTCCTCTGTTTCCATCTGGTCTGTACAGCATTGCTTGTTGTGGCATGCTGTTGACTGGTAGCCTAATTGCATGGCCAAACCATTTGACTTGCTGCTTTCTAATAAAATCTAGTGCAGCTTTAACCCCCACTTTAGTCCTGATTTCTTCATTTCTGAACTTATCTCTTCTTGATACGTTGAGTATTCTTCTCAGGAACCTCATTTCTGTTGTTGTAATTTTTCTTTTCTCTTTTTCTGTCATTGTCCAGGTTTGGCATTGGTAGCACAGAGTTGGTAGGAAGATTGTGTTGTAAAGTGCTTTCTTAGTAGCTATTGATCACATAAACTTTGTGAGTTGAAATTTTGCATACACAAATTGTATGAAAGAATTTTTGGTATTTGTAATCTGAGAATCATAATTTGATTAACTTCTTCTCAATAGTACCATTTGGGTCACTATTGATAATAAGCATCAAACTGTGACGCTTAGAATTTGAGTTACCAATGTAATTTATTTTCTTTAAAAGCATATGAAAATTATCGCCCATAGATTTTTGTTGTTGTTTCACTTGTTACAACTAAGGGAAACAATTTGATATTATTGATCATATGTAACAGGTATACAAAGCCTTCCTCATGTAGCCAGAATGGCGAAACATCAAAATGACATCAACTATACGTGAAAGATAATTACCGAAGTTGTAGATCTACATGAGACCAACCATATGAGGTTGGGGTCAAAATGTTGGAGTCATCTTATAAGGGAGAGGACTAGCGGCCTGACATGCCGTGTTTATAATTTTTTTTTCATTTGTCGTGAGGTGGTTGCGTGGCTTGAGAGATAGCATAAGTCGCTGATAGCTACCGGACTGGCTGTGTCAATTTACAACCTACGTAAAAATCCAACTAGTCGATTGTACTTGAATAGTGTGGCTTGATAGCATCATTGAAGAGTGTGTGTATATATCATACAATTATCTACAATATTTCAATGTAATCCAAAAGTTTCTCGTCAGATGAAAAACAATTGGTCGATTCTGACAGGCTTAATGAATAAACCAATGTACATAGCCAACATGAAAGGATTCTCCTTTCATTAGAGGAGGGGCGGGAGAATGTCATACTCTCATCACCAGTTCTGCCACGTCTTCATCATCGACGCCTGGCAATTACGCCAGGTACTCCTGTGAGCGACACTAACTATGCCGTGACAGGAACGGTCAGTCGGTGCAGCGCGTGGTACACGGAGTCCACGCAGGGAGACAACCCCGACTAACGAGGACTCACGGCGGTTAGAAGCCAGACGGCGTCTGACGGTGGTACTGGACAGACGGATCAAATGTATGCTCGTATGGCATGTATGTGTGAACGCGAAGAGAGAGAACTCCTGTTTGAGGGTAGAAGACTGTGTGCCTGATACATACGATTGTAAGTTGTGTATTGATACATTGCATATATATATATTGATTGTGTAATGGCATCGCTATTGTGATTGCGCGATGCATGTAATGTTTGCGGCGAGAGAGAAGTGCGAATAAAGTGTTTGAATTGTATTCGCTGTGTGTCACGTAAAGTCATTTTGTGACAGTGTTTGTTATCACATCTGTGAGGTATTAAGAGCCTGTATTATTGCTGATTGCAAGATGCTGACACATGTAAAGATTATGTACAAATATGGAAGAAAATAAGGATGTTCAGTATTATAGGCATGTTATTTTGAATGACACGTTTGAGGATGACAGTTGTGGAAACAAGGGAATTATCTTTTTTCGTTCACTGGGAAAGGGTGGGGGAATGGGGGGAGGGGGGGGGGGTCACATTCTTACATATGGTGAAAGGTGCATGGGCCGAAAAAAAAGATAAGAACCACTGGTATATCAATTATGTTTAGAGTCAATACATGAGTGAGACAGGGATGTGTGCTCGCTCCCCAGCTATGTGTGTGTGTGTGTGCATGTGTGTGTGTGTGTGTGCATGTGCGTGTGTGTATGAGAGAGAGAGAGAGAGACTGGGTGGGTAGGAATAGATGCCGAAAATTTGAACTCGTTGCTTCATATGAAACAACAGATTCAGCCACAATAAATGAGCTTTCATTTGCAGACGATTAGTGCCTGTTTTATGGCGACGAGGGCAGACCGGAAAATTATATTGATAATCTGAGTTCAACATGCAGCTGTTATATGAAAATAAACACAGCCAAAACTACAGTAATGTAAGTTAGATCTCCTGTTCATCTAATCATGCTAATAAATAGCACATCTCTGAACATATGAATAATTTAAATATTGTGGAATTATGATGACAGAGGATGACAGAATAGACACATAAATCGAAATCAGATGTCAAAATGCAAATACACTTATATACCAACTATTACCCATACTGAAACATCCAAACATATGTATGTTCGAAAAACGACAGATAACAAATAGCATATTCACACCAATCCTATGCTACCAATGCTAAACGTGGACATTTCCCAAATTACACTTACACAAATCAACACCTGTGAGTTGAGATACTTGAGGAGAGCTGCCATTTTAACTATCCGACCCCAAATAAGAAATGAGACAGTGGGATCAACACCTTGTGACACATATATTGACAGATGGAAGATCAAATACGAAAGGGTTTCAAATGAAAACCTTAAATGTTGTGTCGTTTGCTTGTGTGAATATATTCTGGAAATAAAAATGTAAGAAATAGAGGCATAATTTTTCAGTGTAGTCACCATTGCGTCCAATGCAAGCCCTCCAGCGCCGATAAAGTGCGTGGATTCCTGTAGAAAAAACATTCTCATGGTCGTTTGTGTAACCACTCATGCACCACCTGCTGTACTTTTCATCGAACAGAAAAGTTGTGAAACTTCCTACTCCACTCATACACATGCTTTACTGGCTAGCATGCATCAACATACTGGGCCTTAATTCGGTGATACATTTTTAGAGGTTTCGTCCCTTCACTGATAAATAACAGATAACAGAAAGGTTCTCCTCTTTGGTGCATGCCAAATGTGGGGTGGCCAACATTAAACTGTCCTTATGACGTAACCATGTTCGTCTGCAACGTGATGTCACGAGCTGAACACTCTTGACAACAATATTGACAGTGTACAAGACAATGGCGTTGTTATTGTAATTTATATCATCATCAAGTGCCGTGCCGACTGGCGTTGGCGTTCATGTCTCTCCACAGATCTCGGTCTTTGGTTTTCTGGATCAACTCTGACGATGATATTCCTCCATGACACCGTCTTAATCCATCCAGCATAATTTCTCTTGGTCTGCCTCTGCCTCTGCCTCTCTTCCCCTCGATCTTTCCAGTTGTAACGATGTTCTCCGGCGTCTTTCTTCTCATCACATCACCACAAAAACTAGCAGTTTGTCTCTTTCTTATTGTTGTATATAATGTTCTAGTTTCGCCAGACTCTTTAAGGCATTCGTCGTTAGTTACTTTGGCAGTCCAAGGAATTCGCAACATTCGTCTAAAGAACCGCATCTCTGTTGCTTCCAATATCATCCTAATTTGTTCATTTATATTCGAATATTCACAGCCATACAGCAAAACATGTTCTATATAGCTCTTTAGCACTCTCTTTCTTACATTCAATGATAGCGACTTGTTGCATTCGATTCCATAAGATATTCTTATCTTTTGAAATACAGCCTTGAAGTTTTTTTTTTCATTTAAAGCTCCTTCGTAGTTTGGGCATCATTGACCCTACATCAAAGAAGATCTACGAGAGCAAAAGGATGCCCGAGAAGAAAATGGATAGACGACATTAAAGACATTGTACATTCACACGGAATGACACTATCCAGTGCCGCCCACCGGGCGCTGGAGCGCCAACTATTCCTCCCCACGGCGCATGACGATAAAAGTGGAAGATGATGGTGATGATGATGATGATGATGATGATGATGATGATGATGATGATGATGATGATGATGATGATGACTGAGGGATAGGTATCAGACAGTTAAACTTTCACTAGTTGCTGCTTTACTGGCTTCAATTAAGACTATATAGACGTGAATCATAGACAATTAGCAGACAAATGAGGAATTATGTGGAAGCTGTGGCCATGTGGTTTTTACAGACGAATGATGAGAACTCCGTTGAGGAATAGAGCACTGAAAATATCTTGAAGTACGTGAACTCACACAGAGAACTGGTACTCGCTTCAAAAGGAGGCATATCGCATTCTTTGGGCAATACACGAGAAGAGGAAAGCTGGAGTATGTCGTCACAACAGGAAGGCTGGAGGAAAGAGAGGCAGGGGAAGACAGTTTGACATCATAGCGTGGAGGAACGTCGGTGTCAGAAATAATTCAAAAGACAGGAAACAGAAGGCCGTGGACAGACATAGTCACCGCCACACAGCATGGACTCTTCAACATGTGACATGCACATAAGCGTGGGCAGTCTTGTTTCATCATCTCACACGATGAAAAGAGTCGAGGATCAAATCCGTGGCCACGTGGCCAAACCATCTATATATTTACTTCTCTGTCTTACCCTTGTTCTTTTCTCCTCAATCTTGCCAGTTGTCACCAAGTTTTCTAGATTATTTCTTCCCATAACGTGTTCAAAAAGTGTTGAATGTTTAAGTCTAATTTCTCTAATACGTTTATGGGTTTTATCTGCTTCTTGTAGGACGTGCTCGTGTGTTTTCCTGCCTATCTATGGTATTCTTTGCATTTCCCTCAGAAATCACTTTTCCTCTGCCATTACATGTTTTCCAGTTTGTCTGTTTATTGTCCACGTCTCACTCCCATACAAAAGTATAGGTTCTATGTAGCACATTAACATTTTTTCTCGTTGCAATTTGATCAGTATGTTTCCCATCATGCCAAAGAGCTACTTTTGTCATAGAGATACGTGTTCTAATCTCTTCAAGGCACCTCCCATCAGGTATTATGGCCCTACCGAGATGGTTGTACCGATTCACTCGTTTAAGAATATTCTCATTTACTCGTATATTACATTGAGATATTTCTTTCTTTCTAATGACGACCATGTCTGTGTCCTCTTACAATTTAATTCTAACCCTACTTTTTCACTGTGTACAATAACTACATGTACTAAATGTTCTACAAAGCCGGTTCTATGGCGAAAGGTTTTGGACGCAGATCGTAGTCCCGTTTACCGCATTCGAACACAGCTGCGGGAGATTTGACAGCAGACCGTCTTGCTTTGGTTTTTATAAAATGGTATGAATGCCGGTCGTTCAGAAAGAATTGGCAAACTACCGAACGTAAACATGCCAAGAAATCACAAACTTTACTTAACTAAATGTTGCAGATCCTGTTCATTGTCTGTAATCAGTAGTGTATCATTCACATATCTAATGTAATCGATGTTATATCCCTCAGTGGTGATTCCTCTCATGTCTTCTAAACTTCTAAAAATAATTTATACTGTCATCTGCCTATATATTACCTTGCGATGTATGGCAGGGGGTCTTGAGCCAGAGGAAGTAAGGCCGCCTGGCTAGTGCCGTCGCCGTGAACCATGCAGATCAGAGTTTTATTTTTGCCACTGACAGAAAAATATCCACACCTTACCGAGGATCTCCCGAAGGAGAATCCGATATTCTAGCGCCTCGGCTACTCCTACTCCCCCCCCCCCCCCCCCTCCTCCTCCTCAGACTCCTCCTCCTCTTTCTTCTTCTTCTTCTTCTTCTTCTTCTTCTTCTTCTTCTTCTTCTTCTTCTTCTTCTTCTTCTTCTTCTTCTTCTTCTTCTTCTTCTTCTTCTGCTTCTTCTTCTTCTTCTTTATTGTTCACTTTGGTCTCATCCTAGTCATCATTTGATCATAGAATCCTACAAGATTTATTCAAGATCTGAATACGTTGTATATATTCATTCCATTAATTTGCGCATGAAATAGTTATTTTCAAGTAATTTGCTTCTCATAAAATTATGAATTCCTGATATGAGATTTAACAGTTTTATTTCCAGTAAATGTTATACTCATTAACATCAACATCACTAGTTAAAGTAACAAGGGTTAAAGTCTTTATTATTCAAGAAAAATTACAAAGTTCGGGTGAAAATTCTTCAAATCAGAAGTACGTCTAAGGAGATTCAGCAAAGTCCAGTTTTTGAAATAAGTGTTCTTACAAAAACATATCTTTTAAAAGTTAAGTAGATAAGGCGACTTGATGAAACTAATGTCTTAGTCTTCCATGTTAGAAATGCCCTTCTTGTCAGTTCCATCATTGTCTTGAGATAGTTTTTATTTTTATTTTCTTTTATTTCCACTGAAGTTTGGATCTTAAATAAAAAAGGATCCGGTTGCTTAAAGGAATTTTCAAAGAGTTCTAGTGGGGAAAGGGGGGGGGGGGGGGGGGGGGGGGGGGGTCGATCGTTACTATTCTTCTTTTTTGCTCCATGGACATTTCCAAATTTGACATATCAACCACATCATAGCGTCATGGTATCTATCTCGTTTTTGTTTTTGAGTTCCTCTTGTATCTGCCATATGTTTGGTTATATTGACATCATCACTGTTTTCGTCTGTTTTAGAGATAATTGAGAAATTATCAGCATCTCCTCTGTTTAAGTTCGTACTAGGACCGACAAGAGACGATTCCCCGATTTTAGAACGTTTGTCTGTAGTTTCTATTTGACTTTCAGCTGGAACATTTATCTCGTCTACTGCTGGTATTAGCGTGGCACTAGTGCTCAAGATGAGGCAGGACTGAAGGCAGAGAAACATTGCTGTGTGTTTTCCCATTACAACTGATTGAGTACCGAGTTTTCTGAAATGAGAATACACAAATAAATAATATGTGTTATATTAGGTAGAAATGGATTGGTTGGTTGGGTTGGTTGGCTGATTGGTTTGTTGGTGGGCTGGTTGGTTGGTTAGCATTGTTTATGTTTACAACATTCATTTGACAATGTTTGTTTTTTTCCTATGTGAATGCATCATCCACTTTTGATGAACGAAAGGTGAGTGATTTGGAAGGGTCGAATGTAAGACGGGCCTACGTGCCCAATTTGTTACCCTTTGAAAATAAAGTTCGTTCATTCGTTCGTTCGTTAGCTGGCTGATTATTTGGTTGACTGATTGGTTGGTTTGTTAGCTGGCTGGTTAGGTTAGTTGGTTGGCTGGATGGTGTGGTAGGTTGGTAGTTTGGCTGGCTGGCTGGCTGTCTGGTTTGTTGACTGGCTGGTTGGTTGACTGACGGGTTTAGTAGGTTGGTTGACTGGTTGGGTAGGTTAGTTGGTTGGCTGTCTAGCTGGCTGTTTGGTTGGCTGGTTTGTTGAATGCCTGATTTGATGTGATTATCTGGCAGACAGTGAGATTTCAAATGTAAGTCCGATGCCCTGGAGAAGATAGACCCACGGCAGACAATAATTTGCGCTGGGAAGTGTTTGGTTTTCAAATATTCTAGACAATGACATAATAACATAGAAATCAGTGTCCTCGCTGTATTCGTAGCAAATTCCCCAAAAATAGCTGGTATGCAGTTTATGAAGCTGGATAGATCCAAGAGTCACACAATGATTAGAAGTAGGAATCCTGCAGGGGGTTAATTGCGACGAATTGTAATCAAATTAGAACTTAATTTGTTTTTAATCTGTTTCGTCATCAAGCTATCATTGATTCGGAAAACCCCGCATAGCTGAACATCCTACCACATCACCTCAATCTCCCCCACTAAGGATGATAACAAGGAATGAAATAGTCTGGCGTAGAGAAACCTCATCATACACAATGCCATCACTGACAGCTATTGTTTTACAAAAGGAGTGACACAGAACAAAATAAAAACAGGAAGTGCTTGAGTAGTCAAATATAGGATGATAAAAAGTAACGTGTTTCGTGATGGGAAGAAGCACATTAGTCCAGTGTTGCCATTTTAGTACTTTTCGCGCTAAATTTAGTGCTTTTTCAAGTCAGTTAGTGCGAAATCTTTCCTTTTAGCGCGGCCGCGTACATTTAGTGCTTCACAAACATTTTTGGGGTGCTTTTTGGTGCTTTTTTGGGGTGGGTAAAAATTACTTTAAAATTCATTTTGGGAACACTAAAAAGCCGAATTTGAACGGAAGCAAGGGAATAAAACAGTCTTAGTACGTTCTTCTTCTTCTTCTTCTTCTTCTTCTTCTTCGTCTTCTTCAGCGTTCCGAGCCATTGAGGTTCTTTGCTGCAAATACAATCTGTCTCCATTCGTCTCTCTGGTGGACCTTCTCTTGCCAGTCGCTGATTCCAAGTGCTTGTAGGTCTGTATGTATATTATCTCTCCACCGCCTTCTTGGTCTACCTCGGGGTCTACGGTCATTTATTTCCTGAGTGTAAGCGAGTTTTGTTTCCCTATTATCTTCCATTCTTTCTATATGCCCCAGCCATTGTAGTCTATTAGCCTTCATGATACCAGTGATTAGCGGGGACTTAAACAAATCATAAATGTCTTTGTTACTTCTTCTTTTCCACTCTCCACTTTGTGTATCCCTAATGGGTCCAAAGATGCGTCTTAAAATTTTGTTCTCAAAGGTTTGTAACAAGGCTTCGTCTCCTTTCGTTGTACTCCAGGTTTCAGAGCCATACAGCACAACTGGTCTGATCAGTGTTTTGTATATTGTGATTTTGGTATTACGAGATAGCGCCTTTGATTTTAGTAGATGAAAAGACAAAAGACCTTGAAAAGAATATTGAAGAGCAGGGCGACATCATTATGGCCAATATAGATGGCAAAAGACAATGTCCACAGTGAGAAGGATATAGGAGCCTGAAAAGAATAGAACAAAGGCAACAGATCCAAACGAGACAAGATATTACGGCAAGGTTAATTAAAAAGGGCTAGTGTACTGACGATTGATTACTCATTATGTTTACGTTTGAAAATTACAAAGAAGAATCATTTATTTGCCGATCTTCAGTTCTTTTGATTTGCTGTTTAGTTTTCCTGCTTCAAGTCTTAGTATGTTACCGCGCAATATTCAACTAATTTAACTCCCTTTAATACGATTTAGCGGAAATCGAAAGCCATCTTGCAGACAAGTCCAAACGTCAATACATTAGCTTGTAATCGAGTTCATAATTTTTTGGTGTCTACATTATCCTTTCATTTAAGCTTATTTGTGTTTCCCCATGAGCAAGAAATTTTGTCAACATTTCAGAGAGCAGTGGATCAGTGACACGAGATTTCAAAAATGGTTGTTAAAAGTAGAAGGGGATAATACTAAGTGTTTTTGCAAATATTGCAAATGTTCCATTGCAGCCAGTTTAAATGATATTGAGAGGCACAAGAATACAACGAAACATCAGAAAGCCGAACAACCATTCAGTACACAAAGGCAAACAACAATTGCACTTGACAAACTGAAAGATGATGTCAAAGAAACAGAAGGATGCATGAGTTTGTTCATAGCTGGCCATTGTTCGCTTCACCATTTAAGTGAACTCTGCAAGGTACACTTTGGTGACAGCAAAGGTTGCAAGAACTTTAATCTTAGGAGAACTAAGTGCAGAGCAGTTATTTCAAATGTACTTGCACCATATTTCACAACAGACTTGACAGCTGATATTGGCGAAAGTAAATACAGCTTATTGATTGATGAGAGCAATGACATTTCTGAAACTAAGCTACTTGGAGTAGCTATTAGGTACTATTCAGAGACAAGAAAGCAGTTTGTGGTTGCTTACTTAGATTTAGTTGAACTGAGTGACTGCAACGCACAGGCAATATGCAATGCGTTAAAAGATTGTTTAAACAAGAATGGACTTGAGTTGCAAAGACTAGTTGCACTCGGCACTGACAATGCGTCTGTCATGACAGGTGTAAACAATGGAGTATATACACAATTAAAATCCGAAGTTCCTCATCTGGTACTAATTAGGTGTGTATGTCATTCCCTTCAGCTGGAAGTGTCACAGGCTGCAGTTGCTTGTCTGCCCAGGAACATCGAGTTCATGATTAGAGAAACATATAACTGGTTTTCTCACTCAAGTCTGCGTCAAGCAAAGTACATTGAGCTTTTTGCTTCAATAAATTATGGACAACATCCGCTAAAAATTGTTCAATTAAGCCAGACACGATGGATGTCCATTCTATCTGCCATTGTCCGAATATTGCAGCAGTAGGTCGAGCTCAGAACTCATTTTGATGTAGCAAGACTCAACGAGCGCTGTTATACAGCAGAACGTCTACATTCTATGTTTAGCGACATGAAAAACTATGTGTATCTAATATTTCTCAAGCATATTCTCGGAGAAGTTCAAAGTGTGAATAAGAAATTTGAAGCAGATATGCAGGATCCAACAAAACTACTCAGCGATCTTGCCCAGCTCATTGATTCTATCAGTTAAAAGATTGCTATTCCTGGGGGGAAAATAACAGAAAGTGATGCTATTCAAGATTATTTAGATCGTAATCCCAATCTAGATTATGAGTTTGAGAAAGAAATCGCAGACTACAACTTTCCCGATGAGAAAGAAATTCGTGGAAGGTGCATCCAGTTTGTAATAGAGCTATTGACACAGCTGCTTTTACGTACATCCGATAACGTTCGAGTGTTGCAGTCCATGTCATGTCTTAGTGGAAGTGAATGTCTACAGCCAATGAAGCCCTGTATATTGGATCTTGCTAAAATGTTTGTAGAAGATGCAGCTACTCTCACCCGCATCGATTTCCAGTGGAGAAAACTTCATCATATGCAGTGGACACAGACCTCTGACAAACTTGGACTGTGGGCAGAAATAGCCTCATACAGGGATGCCACCGGTGAAAATCCTTTCCAAGATCTTACAGATTTAGCTTTAACTGTGCTCATTTTACCTCATTCTAATGCGGACGTGGAGCGTATTTTCAGTCAGATTGGAGTTATAAAATCAAAATTGCGGAATAGACTTAGCATAAAGAGTTTGACAGCTGTTTTGACTATTAGATATGGAATGAAAAGATATGGCAAATGCTGTCATGATTATAAACTACCTAAGGAAATTCTGCCCTGGCACGAAGATGAAACTAATCTTTGCCAGCCGAGACCGCTCCAGAGACAGCAACCATTCTCTTCGGATCGACCCCTCCTCTATCCTCTTGATCATGTTCATTGAGTCGCTAAGGAAACATGCCCTAGTGAATGTCTGTGTCTCGAGCCATGTTATTGCTTTACTTACTGTCATGACTTCCATAGTCAGGCTACTTGTGGTTTCAGTGAAAGCACCAGAGTTCGCCTTCACATTTCTCCCTCCAGCCTGAGCTGTAAAGGCCCATGAGCTTCTCACATGTCGGACGACCGACCCATCTGTGTAGATGACCGCGTCACCATCTAGCGAATTCTCGAAAATCAACGCTTGTACTTCAGCCTCCACAGCAGCCGGATTTTCTAGTCTGCATTTTCTTTCTAGTTGGATGCAAACTGAAAAAGATGTGTAGAAATCTGTTGGCACTGGTACCCACTCCTCGCCAGGTTCTAAGTTTTCAAGTGAACACACCTGTTGAAGAATGTGTTCGGCTTGACCCATCCACGACCGTCCTCTTTTTAACCTGCTGCCCTTCACCTTCATAATTTCATTATGCAGTGTATGTTGTGTGTTTGCGTTAACTCTGAGGTAGGTGGGTGCTCTGCAAACTTGTATTCTCTCTTCAATGGTTGGAAATCAAGAAGGTGGCGCATCGCCCTGCATGCTGTATCTCTTGTACATCCAAGAATAATGCGCATTGCTTCATTCTGTATCCTTTCCACCCTTTCTATCTGCTTACGGCTGAGAGTCAGGATTGCCATTGCATACTCAAAAACAGACATGACCAGCCCCTCGTACAGAAGACATAGATGGCGCTGCTCACAGTTTTCTGCCGCCATCACCGGCATTGCAGCCAAACCCCCTCTTGGCCTTTGTTATCACCTAGTCTACGTGCTCATTATAAGCAAGGCTTCGATCAAACCGTATCCCCAGGTAATTCATTGCCTGCGTCCTTTCCACCGTCTCTGAACACAGCTTTACAGTTGGTGAGGGAGTGTTGACAATATGATTATTCAACGAGAACCAAGTCACTGTTGCCTTTCTTGGGTTGACCATTGCCCTAGCTTCTTCACACCACGTACTTATGCGATTGAGTTCGGTTTGTAGTTCCAGCTTCCGGTTTCAAGATTGCGACGGACGGTCGTGTTGTTTTGTGATCGTTAATTTTTTTCGCGTAGAAGATGGATTTATTCTTCTCTTGCGTGTAATTTGTGTGCTAGGATGTAAAAGCAGGAGTTTCTACTCAAGATCTGCGCCGATGCTACGGAGTTTCGTGCATCGAGCGAAACAATACTTTAGTGAATTTTTCGCAGCGTGTGTGATTTCTGTGTTGTTTTTTTTTGTTTTTCAACATGGCGGAACAACGTATGATCTCCGAGCGGTCGGCAGTCAACCTAACGAGGCGACATGGGCGCCGGGCAGGCAGAAAATGACAAGGTAAGCGTGGTGGTTTAAGGCGTTTTAGACTCATGTGTCACCGTCTGGGACTCAGGAATATCCGTATTCTGTAATGGAACTGCGCCAGCGTAAAACATCGGGGCTCTATTCTAGAAACCCTGGTTTACAGGAATGACATTGTAGCGCTCTAGGAGAAGAGACTTGGCGATCAGCTACTCCGAATTGCCGGATTCAAATGCTTCTACAACAGACGACATCTGGGAATAGCGATTCTCATTCTCGACAGTATGGTGGCGTCAGAGCTAGTAATATCCAGTTGGGACATCGACGACATACAAATATAGGAGGTAAGAGTTCAATCCAGTCTACCATTTGTGTTTGTTAATGTTTAAGCCCGCAACGCAAGAATGGATTCCCAGACGTGGCAGTGCTTAAGTGACATATTAGGTCACGAGAGTAATGTTATTTTCTGTGGCGATTTCAATGATAACGGCAAATCATGGGTAAACATTTCCTCCAACACACAGGGGGAGGAGCTCGAGACTGCACTTAAAACCATTGGCCTGGTTTGTATCAACAGTGGCTGTGTCACCAGGACAGCAAGCCGTCCAGGGAATGAGGACAGTGCTATTGATCTGGCGCTGGTTTCTCCTTCACTCACTACAGTGTGTAAATGGGGTGTCCTTAGGACAAAACAGCAGCGACAACCACCTTTGAAGCATATTGGTGGAGAAAGGCAGAACCAGGCAGCACAAGCTAACGGTCAAGACTTTCCAGTATGACAGTACAGGGCAAGATGTGGTGAGTAAAATAAGACGTGACAAGCGCAGAAAGCTTCAAGGCAGGAAAAAAAAAGCTGGGAGCAGCCACTTTTGTGGAATTTCGAGGTGTAGAAGTCTTGGGCGGATAATCGTAGTGCTGTAAGGAGATGGCAAAACGCCAAGAAGAACAGAGCTGGCCATCCTATCACTGCATGCACTTAGAAAGAGAGGTGCACACAAAAGTAAGCTATTTCAAATAACTGGTCATGGTGGTTAAAAGTGAAAAATGGGCAGAGGTGTGTCAAAGAGTAAGCACAGACAAGTCACTGAATTTTTCTGGCGACTACATAAAAGCATGAGTGGGTAGCAAGAATAAAGCATTTCTGACTTCCAAGGTGCTGACCTCATCTGGCAGAATACTGGCGAGGACAAGGACAAAGCCCTCTTTGAATGCTATCTAGAGCAGAGCAACCCAGAACACTTCGGATGAAGACACAGTGACAGTGAAAGAAATCAAGGCTGTGCTTCGACGATAAAAAAAAAAAAACAGTGCCCCAGGGCCTGATGGCATAAGATATGACGACATTAATAGGTGTACCGACAACGAGCTAGAGAAACTAGCAGACATGTACAACAACAGTATAAGGAGTGCTAGCATCAAGGAGGGGTGATTACACAGCTATCTGATTCCATTGCCGAAGCCTGGCAAAGACCACACAAAAATTCAGGGATATCAAGTTATAACCATGCAGAATACAATAGCCAAGCTGCTGGAGAAATTAATTGCCAGGAAAATATAAAGCCAGCTAGAGAGGTAAGGTGTTTTCCCACCTACCCTTGGTGGGTACCGTCCAAAAAGAGAAACCTGGGCGAATGCAACAGTTTTTGCCCATGATGTCTATGAAGGTTTCCACTCAGGCATTGAAACCTTTGCTGCAGCGATTGATCTTAAGGATGCGTACAACAGAGTACCATTGGATATTTTAATGCTTCAGCTTCTTGAACTCAAAATAAGTCCATTCCTCCTTAGTTGGATCGTTGCAGCCCTCTTCCAACGGAAAGTAGTTTTTAGATGTGGTAGTTGGACTTCGGAACCAACAACAATATATCCTGGCCTACCACAGGGATCACCACAATCTCCGGTACTGTTCAATGCCTACACTGTGAGAATCACCAGTGAGCAGATCACTGGACCTGGTAGGACATTGTCATATGCTGATGATGTTTTAGTGTATCGTCAGGGTAAGGATAGAGAGCAGGTTGCTGTGGAACTACAATGCGCTGTTGTAGAAGGCAAAGGCACAGCAAATGCTGTATTTGCTGAGAACAATAATTGAGCGTTCAATAGAAGTCAATAAAGACCTTCATCTGTGCTACACTGATTACATGAAAGCTTTTATGAGAGAAAGACATACTGACATGATGAAAATGCTGGCAGATCTCCAATTGGATGGAAAAGATAATAAAGTTATGAAGAAAATTTACTGGAAACAAATAGCTGCCATATACATTGCCATTGACGTGGGTCAATTCCAGTCTATCAGGAGAGATTTCCCACAAAGATGTGTAATGTCTCCAGATCTGTTCTCCCTTTATAGTGAAATTATAAAAAATTCAGAATATATGAAAGGAGTTTCATTCGGAGGACAAAACATCAATAATATAAGATGTGCTATCGAACAAGTATTGATTGCTGACAGCGAGAACGATCTACAACATTTGGTGGATGCGGTTATTATACACGGTGAGAAACATGTATCAGCAGGCTGCCTAAAGACAAAAGATGGAAGAGTCGTAATAGAAAAAGATCAGATTTTACATGTATGGTCAGATTACGTGAAAAACCTTTATGACGATAACAGAGACGAACAATATATTGTTCAAAATAACAATGAAGGGCCAGCAATTTTGAAGACGGAGGTTCAGAATGCTCTTAATCATATGAAATCTGGCAAGACCCCCGGTCCAGACAGCGTCACAACAGAAATGATTAATGCTTTAGAAGAATATGGAATAGATAAAGTTACCAGTCTGCTTAATACAATATATGATACTGGAAATATACCTCATGAGTTATGTAATTCTGTATTTATTGCAATCCCAAAGAAATCAGGAGCCTTGGAATGTGATCAACATCGAACAATTAGTATAATGAGTCACATCACGAAGATTTTGCTAAGAATTATCATGCAAAGAGTTAGGAGGAAAATACAACCTGAAATAGGAGAAGAACAATGTGGGTTTGTAGTAGGCAAGGGTACAGTAAATGCTGTGTATATACTGAGAACCGTAATCGAACGTTCTATAGAAGTAAACAAAGATCTACACCTTTGCTTTATTGACTACACAAAGGCTTTTGATAAAGTGAGACATGTCAACATGATAAGGATGCTTGAAGATCTACAAATTGATGGGAAAGACCTTAGACTTGTAAAAAACATATATTGGAAACAACAAGCTGCCATAAAAGTTGATAATGAAGTAAGCCAATATCAGCCTATTAAGAGAGGTGTGAGACAGGGATGTGTAATGTCTCCAGATCTGTTTTCCCTGTACAGTGAAAATATTTTCAGAAATATTGAAAATATGGAAGGAATCAACATTGGGGGACGATGCATCAATAACATTAGATATGCAGATGATACAGTCTTGATTGCAGACAATGAACAGGATCTGCAAAATTTAGTAGATGCGGTTGTTACACACAGTGAACAACAAGGGTTAGAATTAAATTGTAAAAAGACACAGATTATGGTCGTCACTAGGAAGAACGAAATACCACAGTGTAATATACAAGTAAATGGGAATATTCTTCAACAAGTGAATAGGTACAATTATCTCGGAACAGTAATAACATCTGATGGGAGATGCCTTGAAGAGATTAGAACAAGGATCGCCATGGCAAAAGTAGCCTTTAGCAAGATGAAAAACATACTGACCAATAAAAAGATGTCAATTGAAACGAGAAAAAGAGTGTTGAGATGCTACATAGAACCTGTACTTTTATATGGATGTGAAGCTTGGACAATGAGCAGCCAGGCTGAAAAACATCTGATGGCTGTAGAAATGTGGTTTCTGAGGAAAATGCAAAGAATACCATGGACAGCCAGAAAGACCAATGAACAATTCCTTCAAGAAACAAATGAAGATCGTAAACTGATCAGAGACATTAGACGTAGACAGTCACAATTTTTTGGGCATGTTATGAGAAGAAATGATTTGGAGAACTTGGCGACAACTGGTAAGATCGAGGGGAACAGACCAAGGGGAAGACCTAGAAACAAGTATCTGGATGGCTTGGCCTTGTGGCATGGTCGAGACAGAAACACGGAACTGATCCACGACTCTGTTGATCGAGTGAGATGGCAGAACATGACCGCCCACGCTTACCGGCATGGCACATGATGGATGGATGGATGGATGGAGAAACATGGCTTGGAATTGAATTGTAACAAAACAGATATCATGATCGGCTCCAAGAAGGAAGAAATGCCACATTGTAAGATTCATGTGAATGGAAATAATTCTTAAACAAGTGAATTGATATAACCATCTCTGATAAGTCGTAACATCTGATGGGAGATTCCTTGCAGAGATTAGATCAAGAATTTCTATGGCAAAGGTGGCTTTCTGAAAAATGTAAAATATACGTATCAACAAAATAGTTGTCAATTGCTGTGAGAAAAAAATGTTGAAGTGCTATATAGAACCCATATTGTTGTGTGCGTGTGAAACATGGACAATTAACAGACACCCTGAGAAACATCTAATGGCGATGAAAATATGGTCTTAAGAAAAATGCAAAGAATACCATTGACGGCCAGAAAATCAAATAAGACAGTTCTTCAAGAGACACATGAAAAACGGAGATTGATTGCATTTATTAGATGAAGACACTCGAGAATGTTTGACATGTTATGAGGAGAAATGGCCTTTATAATTTGGTGACAACAGACACGCCTGATGGAAAGAGAGCAAGAGGAAGGCAAAGGGATAAATACCTTGACGGCTTGGCAGCACGGCAAGGTCGGGACTAGGAAATAGACCCGATTCGAAACTCTGATGACCGTGTGAAATGGCGAACCATGACCGCCCTTGCCTACCGGCATGGCACTTGATGATAATGATTTCATGTTTCAAAATTAACACCCCGAAGTCAAGGACGAGAAGTCAACATTTTAGTTCAGCTGAGCTGAGTAGGGACTGAACCCGCTTCGCGTCATCAGACCAAGGGAAGTTAAAGAATGAGCGCTTAAGAACGATTGCTTGGACAAGGCTAGTGAAAGCAAAACATTATAGACATCGTTCTGTGGTCATATAATAAGAGGAGGAGAGTGGGTCGTTTGTAAATATCATGACGATCGAAAAGATCAGTGGGAGACGAGACAGGGGACGACAGAGAGAAATGATGCGGGATGATCTGAGAATGTGGCATCCATCATCAGCAGAGCTGGTCATCAGTTATACGGGATGAACTGAGACTATGGCATCCATAATCAGCAGAGCTGGTCCAAAGTTATGCGGGATGAACTGAGACTGTGGCATCCATCATCAGCAGAGCTGGTCCAGAGTTATGCGAGATGAACTGAGACTGTGGCATCCATCATCTGCAGAGCTGGTTCAGAGTTATGCGGGATGAACTGAGACTGTGGCATCCATCATCAGCAGAGCTGGTCCAGGGTTATGCGGGATGAACTGAGACTGTGGCATTCATCATTAGCAGAGTTGGTTCAGAGTTATGCGGGATGAACTGAGACTGTGGCATTCATCATCAGAAGAGTTGGTTCAGAATACCACAGACCGAGAACTGTGCAGAAATATGATCGTCTACGCCAGCTGGCACGGCACATTGTGATCATCATCCTCATCTTTCGCTATTTGTTACGACTTCCAGGAAAGTTGTACCGGTTCACTTGTGTAATAATTTTCCCATTTACTTGGTTGCTCATCCATTCCCATTACAACCTTCAGGAAAACTTCTCAGTCATAAGCAAGATGTCCCGTGTCCGATTCACTCATCCGGAGATCATCTGCCACATCCTGCACTCATCTTCTCTTTCGTTTCTTCTTGCTCTCTCCGCGGGCATATACCCCTCCATTATTGTTTTCTCGAAACTTTCATGACGTTTCAATGACCATAATATTTCAATTTTATTTGTTTTATCGTCTTTAGTAGCCAACACACATCAGTAGGATATCTATCAACATAAAACATGGTCTGGTCAGAAAGAGAAGACTTGGAACACTGTAACAGAGCACCATCTCTGTTAGTAGTTTGGGAGATAGTTTGGGAAATGAATAAGTGATAAATGAATGGCGCACGTGTGAGCACTATTGAAAGGGTTGTTAGGGACGCTCACGCGTGACGCGTGAGGTAAACAGACTTCAGTCCCAACTCAGTATTCGACTTAGCCAGACGTGTTTCAACATATTGTATTCATTTTTATATATGGACTAATAAACGGACTTATGTACGCTTTGGTCGGAGCCTTGACTCTATCTATTGCAGTTACAGTACTGTTCAGACTCCGCCGCTCCGTTACAGTCTGAAATGGAGCCCGTACACCAGGATTTGAGTTGTCGCAGCCACAAGTAGAAGTCATCATCACAAGGCAGAACGATGGATGATGTCTAGAAGGTAGAAATTATCAAAAACCCACGGAAACTTGAAGTTGTCTATTATTAAAAAGCCAACAAAACAGAATCTGCAAGTCTTTATGATGGAGCTAGCTAATGTTCGTTGAAACCGTCACACGAAGTATAATTTCCTGAAGTGTGAAACAGAACTGCCATCGTCATTGTACAGCCTTGAGCACCTGGCTATCGTTTTTTTTTAGAACGTCAATATGCTGCCTGGAGATCTCGTTTTGCAGGAGCCGTTATCGTCCTCAAGTCATTGAACCTGAATTTGACCTTGGTCGCCTGAAGGGTAGTCAAGAACCGTTATCGTCATTGAACCTGACCTTGGTTGCCTGAAGTAAAGTTCATCCTTAAACACGAGAGGTTATACTGAATCAAGCCATTTGCTCATTCGTTTGGATCGTTAGCCCAAATTACGAGGAAACTTCTTGCGAAGATTAACTCCAGTCGAGCTTGATCATAAATGCAGCTATCCTGAACTCTTGCTTATCAAAATGTTTCTCAACCAAAGCGATAACGTCAATGTGGAACCTTCGGAAGTGGGCGGGCAAACTGGGTTGCCGTCCTCCTGAAGAGGGGACCCTAATTAAATCGCTTCATCAAGCTAGAGCCGTTTCCAGAAGTGCCATTTTTTCCTGGTGAAGTCGTCCAGAAGTGCCCTTTCTCGGGTAAAAAGAAGCCACAAGTCTGGGGTGCCCGACCAGGGGTGAAAGTGGAAGTACTCCTCGCGCTAGAGAAGCCAGAGATGTCTGAGGATTGATGTAACCACCAGAGTCTGCTTTCCAGGGGTCCAAAAACCGACAGGACAACTAGAAGACAAGGTCGTCGTTTGGAGAAATCTAAGAAATTACAGCTTCAAGTATCCTTATATGATTACATAAAACGAACGGTATGGATTGTTGATTTTAGGACAATTATTATAATTGTGTAATAATTTTTGTTCATTGATTAGATCGACCTTATTATATTTTGGCAAGGACGATATCATGGCAAAACAAGATAACATAGATGAGACCTCTCAGTAAAGCAAGTACTGAGTGTGAATAGACAAGCCTTTGTGGTTACAGGATGATGGTTTTAATTATTCCGTTATGTATTGTATAAATTATAACTGCACTTGCTGAAGACAAGTCGTGCAAATTTAGTTTAGATATATCATTAAAAGTAGATTTAATTAGATTATATTAGTTATATTAATTATTATTTTATTGAGACGACACGTAGCAGAGAACATGAAAGGTTTGAGCCAGAAATTGAAAAAGGTGTCCATATGGCTAGAAGAATTGCAGGTAGCGGTCGGTGAAGTACAGCATTTTGTAGAAGGGTTAAGGCGAAGAACGACTAGACAAGAGCCTTATAGAATTAAGGTAGAGTGCAATGAAATAGTAAAGAATAATAGGAGACAGACAGTATCCAATGAAAACAGAAGACAACATAACGTGGTATATAGAGACAGTTACGTTGAGCCAGATGTGACTAGGTCCAGAAGCAGTTATAATAGACGAAGGTACAGAGATGGGCCTGAGAGAGACCTTTCCAGTAAACAACGGAGTTGGCCTTCTAATAGTGTGACTGCTAGAAAAAGACGGGACGATTGGTTTGAGCAAAGACGGAGACAGTATTTGAAGTCAGGGTCAAGGAACAGAGTAGAACACATAAGTAGAAATTCAACTGCTCCTAAGGTGGTTGCGAATGAGACCGTTAGACAAGAAACGAAGACAACGGTATTAGTAAAGAAAATAGACCAAGAGACTCAGACGCAGGTGATTGAAGTGGTAGAACGGAACACACAGACACAGGTTGATACAGTAGACAAGAAAGTCCAGATACAACCAACCAACAAGATAACGAAGGGAAGTCAAACCGAATTGGTAGAAACTCAATCAAATCCAACTTACTTGAAGGTGACAAAGAGAGACACCGATACAGAAGTTAGACGACCCAAGACAAGAGACAGCAGAAAGAAAATTAGAAAGAGTGTTAGGACCAGAAATGGAAAAAGTTTACTCACATATAATCATGGGTGTGGAACTGAAGAAACTGAGTCGTCTCTACAATCAGAACTTTCAGATCTTACAGATTCTGATATAGAATGTACACCCGACAGAGATTTAAAAGGAATGAATAAGAATGGGAGGATTGTACTACGAGCAGATCCTGACTCGAAGCGTGATGTTTCCTCATACGGTATGGTTTTTAGTAGACAGACAGACAGAATTTTAGTTGGTGACTCTTTGGAACGAGATACCAGTAGATATGACAGAAAAGTAGCGAAGGCTAGGAGACGAATATCAAGAGAGAGAGAGAGAGAGAGAGAGAGAGAGAGAGAGAGAGAGAGAGAGAGAGAGAGAGAGAGAGAGAGAGAGAGAGAGAGAGATAAAGATACTTCCAAAAAGAAAGATGTTTGTCTAGTAGAAAGTAGAACACGAGAACAGCAGAAGGCTGAAGCGTCGCTGGACAAAGCTAGAAGTCTTTTGAAATCGATAAGACCATGGTTATATTTAAATAACCGATACGAGCAGATTTGAACATATTTGTAACTGAGCTTGGGGTAATTCAAGTATGACGAGACTTATACCGGCTCAAATGTTGTGTTGCTGTGGAGAGGATTAAAGTAGAAAACGGCGGGGAATCACTGCAAGTGATGTGTGATGTCGAGAACTGATGTATTGCATAGGTTGTCTTGGGGTATAAAGTAGTCATAGAATAGTGATGACGATTGGGTAGTGCGGATGTCATAGCCTGAAAATATCGCGAAGAAGTAGATCATTATTATGAAGTGATGAGGAGGTTAAGATAAAGTGAGTGAGTAGTTGACTGTCGGAGTGGTTTGACGTGGAGAATTAAGTAGGACGGAGAGTAGTGGGATTATGATGATTGAGAATGAAGTAAGAAAGCAGTTGAATTGTGAGAGTCATGAGGAATATTGAGGTAATTCGTCTGGTTATGGGTTGTCCATGCGTGAGTATAAGTATAGACAAACAGGTGTTCGTCGCGCTGAGTGAAGCGGGAGTGAGGTTTTGAGACGCCGTCTAAGTGGAGTACATGGATAGAATGATTTCAGGCGATTGGTAGTAGTTGCGCATGCATGCACGAGGCGTTTGGTATATCTTGTGTCACTGTGTGTGGAAGTGATCGACACGCTTAGGCTGTGGTGAGTAATTGCTAGAATGTTGAATTGGTGTCTAATTTTTTTTTTTTTTTTTTTTTTTTTTTTTTTGTAGAAGTAATAGTATAGGCATGTCAGGTTGTCGTGATACGAGAATAATCGTGAGGTGAGAACGAGGTTGTGTGTCACTGTCTGAGCAAGCATAAAATACGAATGCCGTGTGAATATGCGAAGAGTGGCTGATGAGTGACGCCGATAAAACGTGGAGGATAGAGTAAGTGAGTATGCGAAAGTTAGGAAGTATAAAGAAGGTGATTGGAAAGGTGTGGTGTCTTTTGTTTAGAATGTGTGGTGTTGAACAGAATTAATGAAAATGTTATGACAGGCTGACAGATTGAGAGTTAACGTTATGTTTATTTATAGTAAGTAAGTACCATGTCGTTGGCGGAGGTGAGTGTGTGGAAGAATGAGAAAACACAGAAAAGTTAGCTGTGGGAAAGTGATTCTTAGCGTTTTTAGCGTTTAGATCGTTGGATGATGAGGGTGGACGAAGAATTGGTTGTTAGAGCTAATGTGTTGTTTGAGCAAGGTAGGCTTTGAGTTGTGGAAAGGGAGTGAATGTTTGAGAAAAGTGTAAATAAGAAAATAGTTAGATTGTGAAAATTGTTGGCAGAGACATGTTAAAGCAAGAATGTCTGATATAGAGAAATGAGAGAAGATGGTTTGCCCAATCGGAGTGAGATTTCTCGTTACTCATATGCGGTGTTGTTTACTGTTTCTGAAAGAGTTCCGATGAATAGGAGTAATCTTGAGTAGTACTGAAAGAGGAGTGATGTAAGTAAGAGAAGGAAAGAATGTGATTAGCCAAATGAATATCGGAGTATTATATTATCATTTATCATTGGCACCTTGCCGTCTTGACAGACGATAGTTTGTGCTTTAAAAAGGCATAATAACTTTTACTTATGGCGGTAACGAGTGTGACTGATAAGACCAATTTGCGCTGTAAATGTCCGTTCACAGTGGGTGCATGTGAACACGTGGTCATTTCCACCATCATGCACCATCTTACGTCTCAAACGCTTGGTGTGTGACTTATCTGCAATAATTTTCTCCTTTGTCTTTATTCCATTTCTGATGTTTGCCCTCCATGCAACACGTTCAGCGGCGACTTTCTCCCATTGTGCATTATCAATGCCTGTATCAATCATGTCCCGCTTACACACATCTTTGTATCGTAGTAGAGGCCGACCCTGAGATCTCTTACCCATCTGTAATTCACCAAAAAAGATGTCCTTTAGTATTCTACCATCATCCATCCTCCTAAGATGTCCTATCCATCTAAGTCTACGAAGACTGAGCATGGAATAAACTGTCACACAACCTGATCTTTCCAATACTTCAGTATTTGTGATTTTGTCTTGCCACTTAATACCAAGAATTCTTCGCAGACACCGCATATGAAAGCTGTTTAAATTGTTCTCTTGGTGTGAGTAAGTTGTCCAGGTTTCACTACCATAGAGAAGAGTACTAAGGACACAGGCTTGATAGACAAGGACGTTTGTTTTGGCAGTAAGCTTCCTGTTCTCCCAGACACTTTTTCTTAACCTGTTCATTGTTGTTGCTGCCTTACCAATCCGGATGTTGATTTCCTGATCTAGGGATAATTTGCTATTTACCACTGATCCTAGATATGTAAAATGGTCTACTATCTCTAGTTCGGCGTCGTCAATAAAGATTGATGGTACCCCATGTGCACCTTGTGACATAATCTGTGTCTTCTTTTTGCTAATTGTTAAACCAAACTCAGAACAAGCATTGGAGAATGCAGATAGTAGACATTGGAATTCTTGCTCAGAGTGGGTCGTAACTGCAGCATCATCTGCAAAAAGCAACTCTCTGATCAGTACCCTCCTAATTTTGGTCGTAGCCTTCAATCTCTGAGCATTGTAAAGGCCGCCATCTAAGCGTGAGTGAATGTATATACCACCATCCTGATCACGAAAGGCATATTTCAGTAGAAGTGAAAAGTATATTCCAAAGAGGGTGGGAGCTAGTACACAACGGAGTATTATAAATAGAGCACTATAGACTGTGTTCCGATAAGTGTGACTGTTTTGACTATCATCGTGGAGTGAGAACGCTAGGAGAGAGTGGAATATAGCTTAAAGTTGTTGTGGTGAGATGTTGGAAAGTACTGATGCAGGAGAATGAAATGGCTAGTTGCGTCGGGTAGACGAGAGACTTAAAAGTAGAATTAGTTATTGACAAATCTAGTAGCTAGGTGTGTTGGTGTTGGTGAAGTCTATAGTAAATAGACATTTTTTTTTTGCTGGTTGTAGCATGGTGGAGATACCGTAGTAAACGGTAATGGTTAATAATTCTTGGTACATATCCAAAGGAAACAACTAGATTAGGAAATGGCTGTGCCGAGTTACAATTTCCCTGACTGAGTAGATGAGTTGTGGTGTGCTGAAATAGCAACACTACTTGGAAAATAGAGCAATTTTTGCTGTAGTTTACAGTAATTGTTTGGTTAGTATGGCAAGTGCAGTAGTGTAGCAGTAGGATAGTTTCGTGAAAAATGGAATGTTGAGAAGGGAAATAATCAATGCTTGACTTCCATAAAAAGGTACGGTCATTTGTTGATTAATGACTTTTGGGTTGAGGGGAACAAATATTGTTCTGCGTTATAATGAGAATATAGTCTGTAGGTACAGATATATTTTAGGGTTAACGGAATAGGTATGACTTATGTTCCTAGCACTGAATATATATGTATTACATTGGTTCGTATAAGAGACCAATGTTGTTTGGTTACTTTAAGTAGTTAATTCTATGTGAATTTTATTATTTCACTATATATACAATTATTTTGAAAAATGTTGGGGATAACTCTTCTCTTTAGTGAAAGACATGTATTAGAAGACAAATCATTTTATAACACTACGTTGATGAAATGCAGTAGCTATAAATTACAGATAGGAGTGACAATTAGAGCAGGTTAGAGGATAGCCTAGTTAAGAATTGTTGGATCTTATTTGGCGAGAAGACAATTGGTTTTAATTTAATATGATCTATCAATGTATCCTGAATGGTATGTTATATTATTTTTTTTACTTGATTTGCTCCTGTAAAATGATTGCCATTTGATTATTAGAATAGGATTGTTGTGTTTTCAGTCTTTTATGTGTATAACACCAGTCCGTAAAAGAGACTGGTGATGTTATATAGCACTAAGTAATTTTCTATGGTGATCAAGTGATGCTTGTTTCATTTTGTGGGGATATATGAAAACATATTGGAATATCAAGGGGGGGGGGGGTATTGTTCTGTTCTGATTGTATCTTCGATTATTCATGAGTTATGCCGTTATTTAAGTTTGCCTTGTTTGAACATTGGCATGTTACTTGATCATTTAATTTCAAATTTTTTATTATCAGTTATAATGATTCTGTTTCTTATAATTGAGTTGCCGTTGACCATTCTTAAAAATAATTACTTTTCAGTAAAATTGTTTTTCTTTTGACGTTTAATTGGGTGAAGTTTTAAAATAGAAACTAGTTAATAGAGTCCTTGGGAATTTTGAATGTAGGGTTACGTTCAGAAGATGTGGTCGGAAGTGAACATGGATTTAGTGCCACGATGTAATGGAAATTTAATAAGCGACACGAGATTGCTGGATTGTAGAAGAAGTAAAAGTGGGTAACGTGCTGCTCCAGACAGCGGGAAGACAAATAGTAAAACATGAATTGAATGCCATGTTTTAGTCCTGTAGATATCATTACAAGAGTTGGGGGATTAAACCAGTGGAAAGTTTATAAAGGGAAGTAAGTATGTTCATAATAAATGGACATTGTCAGTTGTGGAGTGCTGTGGTCACAGCGGACATAGATTAAATGACATGGGGTTTTGGGGGTCCGTGATATATGGACTGATAAAAAAATTAAGTTGATTGCAAGCAGTGATGGATCACAGACATGAGTTCAGTGGCGGTATAGTGTTGCTGTTGATAACGGCATAAATTGACAAGTGGAAGTTTTAGGTGAAATGCCCATAATAAATGGACATTAGTAGGTTGCTGAAGATTAATAGAGTACCTAATATAGAGTATTCCTGAGTGAGGTATAGGAGAGATTTGGTTATATTTTAGTAGGTGATGTTTATAATGATAGAGGGGGTTTTGAGTGGTAGGCCCATAATGGACCTTTTTATTTGTGTCCTCGGGATGTGTTTTGTGGTTGACATTACATGGCGAGGTTGTTATGGTTGAGGTAAGGTTCAGAGCCATAATATCAGTAGTGTCTGTAATGTATAGACATTTAAGAGTGAATAATATTTTTAGTGGGTGATGCTTGATTCTGTAGATAGCAGCGCAAACTGTGAAACTGCCATAATAAGTGGTATAATTGAACTGTGGAATTGTTTTAGACTTTATTACATAAAGTCTCAGGTAACATAGGGGGGGGGTAAGTATGAGTGTAGTTTTTTTTAGGAAGAGTTCTGGTTCTTTGACTTTCCGGTGCGCACCGATTCTTTGTCTTACTATCGCGTGCGAGTGATTTCAGGTTGGTTGAAAGTGAAAGTAGAGAATTAGTAATATTGAGGTAACACTGTTAGTGATGACGATAGGGAGTTTGAGGTAGTATCAGAAGAGTACGGCGTTTTGAATTTTTATAGTTGAGATCAGATATTGATATATATGCTCGTGATGAAAAGGATTAAGCAGATCGCTTATGAAGAGAAGAAGAAGTATTTTAAAAAGGTACACATATATGTTGTGATGTGTTGTATAAAACTGAGATTTTGTACGGCAGAAATATTATGATGTGTGTGTATATATATATATATATATATATATATATATATATATATATATATATATATATATATATATATATATATATATATATATATATGTATATATATATATATATATATATTGATTTCCTTATGAACTGTTTGTTAGCTATGGGAGACGGGTGGAGAATTGGACTTGAGGGAATAGAAAGGAAGTTTATTGGTTAAGAGGGGGAGAGATAATGTTGGGGTTAAGATTTTAATTAGGTTAGGGGTTAAGACTTTTTAAGATAAGTCTTTTTAAAGAAAGGGGGGATTGTAACAGAGCACCATCTCTGTTAGTAGTTTGGGAGATAGTTTGGGAAATGAATAAGTGATAAATGAATGGCGCACGCGTGAGCACTATTGAAAGGGTTGTTAGGGACGCTCACGCGTGACGCGTGAGGTAAACAGACTTCAGTCCCAACTCAGTATTCGACTTAGCCAGACGTGTTTCAACATATTGTATTCATTTTTATATATGGACTAATAAACGGACTTATGTACGCTTTGGTCGGAGCCTTGACTCTATCTATTGCAGTTACAGTTCTGTTCAGACTCCGCCGCTCCGTTACAACACCACTAGGAATTCTAAGCTACGCCGTTCTTGTGTAGCAGATAATGACAGGATGAGTTATCTATCGTCACCGACAGCAATGATTTGCGTTACCTTGGTGTTGGGTATAATCAGATGAAGATAATGTATAAATTCGTATATAAACTACGGGCCAGAGTCAAATTATACTACAGCCAGATTCACCGGCGACCGTGTGACCTCCGACATAAATGGACGCTCTGCAGCTGGGCAGAGCAGGACACACACTTGTCCTGACGTTAGGAGATGACTGTCAAAGGCTGAGTTAACAGAACTCCATGTAGATGTGGAAGGCAAAGGAAAACCACCACATTATCTTCCCAAGACTTCATGACTATATCATTTCAATGGCAGTAAACGAGGTCAATGGCTGTCTTAGGACATTCTCGTCAAGTAGGGACAGTCATGTGCTACAGGTGCCACCTAACAGTCATCCAGAGACTGATGACAACATCTTAATTAAAACGAATAGATTTAAAATACGTACATGACATGTTAGAAAGTTAAATGAGCTCCGAAAGTAGCACAATGTTATAAATGAAATGGAAAGCATGAAATTGAATATCCTAGGCATACGTGAGATGAGATGGAAGGGACCAGGCAAAATTTAAACTGACAAACACAATCATTTATCCTGGAGGGGATACACACGAAAATAGAGTAGGGATAATATTTGATAAACAAACAGCCAAATCACTTAATTGTTGCTGGTGTATTTCAGATAGAGTTATTATTGTCAAATTGAAAGGCAAACTAGTAGATATAAATATTGTACAAGTATACGCATTAACAACAAGCAGTAGAGATGTAGAAATACAACATGTTTACGATGACGTAGACATGACGATGTCTCAAATTGAATCACAAGAGATAAAATAATACTTTGCGATTGTAATGCAAAAGTAGGAACAAGAAATATGGAGGATATACCTACTAGTGGGGAATTGTGGTTTAGGTACAAAAAATGAAAGAGGTCAGCAATGAATAGAATGGGCATATTTCAATGATATGATCTTTGGGAACACCTGGTTTAAACACCATAAACGACAACTTTAGACATGGAAAAGACCCGATAAAAAAAAATACTCAACCAAATTGACTACATTCATTCATTCATTCAGTAGCATGTCCTTTGCAGAACCTAGCTCCCATAACAACCTTCCAGAAAACTTCTAGATCATAAGCAAGATGTCCCGCGTCCGATACACCCATGTGGAGATCATCCGCCACATCCTGCACCCATCTTCTCTTTGATCTTCCTCTTCCTCTCTTCGCAGGCATATACCCCTCCATTATTATTCTCTCCAAACTTTCGTGACGTTTCAACTGACCAAAAGATTTCAAATTTCTTTGTTTTATCGTCTTTAATGGCCAACCCTCTTCAATATTTAGCTCTTGAAGTATGGATGCCTTTGTTCTTTTCTGTATCCAAGATATTTTTAGAATCCGTCTATAACATTTATATTCAAAGGCATGTGTGTGCTCTTCAGCTTGTTTAGTAAGTTCCAGGTCTTACAGGCGTATGTTTCAATGAGAAAGATGCATGCTCATAACAATATAATTTTTGAGGTGTAACTGTCCCACGCCACAATTTATTCAGTTGTTTTCTTTCATGGTTGTTACTTTAGTGCTATCTTGTGGTCTTTCTTTCGTCTTGAATACGACCGTAATTTCTTTTTCTTATTCTTTAATTGTAACCCGTGTTGTTCCATGTGTACAATAACCGCATCTACTAAATGCAGGATGCCAAGGTCATTGTTTGGAATCAGTACTGTATTACCTGTATATTTTGTATTGCTGATCTCATACCCTCTCATATATTATAATCTTCTCGTAGTGTTTTCACTGAATACTTTATTGTTAATGATTATAGCACACTGATTATTTGATAATTTGGGCGTTGTGATGTTTTTCAATTTCTTTGCCATTTCCCACACGCCATGTTACCTTTGCCCCTTTATATGATTTTATAAAAGTTTTTGGTATGAATCTCTTCATAATCTCATGTTAATTAATGCTGTTTCTTCTTATTTCCATTAATTGTAAAATGTCTTCAGATAGTCATTTCCTACGTCCTATTAACTTTAATATGACGGTAATTGTTTTTTCACCCTCACTGTCTGAGTTCTTCATATTACATGGCTAGCCCAATATGAATAAAAGCATTTGCCTAACAAACATTACTATATCATCTATATAATATGAAATTTAAAAAGGCATCAAGTAAAATGGTTTGGCCATGCAAGTAGGTTACCAACAAACAGTATACCACAACAAGCAATGATATACACACAAAATGGAAGCAGAGGAAGAGGCCGACCACGTAAATGATGGACGGATGGAATACCAGAGTTCATGGGAATATCAATTCATGAAACCCATAAGCGGGCACTCGCCGGCCTTTTGTTCTTCACCTCGACACCAAAAGGTACAAGAAGATCCTGATGAGATTAGATGAGATGAGACTTTAAAAACATAAATATCTATTGTCTAAAAAATAAAACAGTAGACACCATATATTTTAATTAAAACCCAAAAGTGTTGAACATTCTATTATTGGTATCAACATTCCTAATTCTACTACTACTACTACTACTACTACTACTACTACTACTACTACTACTACTACTACTACTACTACTACTACTACTACTACTACTACTACTACTACTACTACTACTACTACTACTACTACTACTACTACTACTACTACTACTACTACTACTACTACTACTACTACTACTACTACTACTACTACTACTACTACTACTACTACTACTACTACTACTACTACTACTACTACTACTACTACTACTACTACTACTACTACTACTACTACTACTACTACTACTACTACTACTACTACTACTACTACTACTACTACTACTACTACTACTACTACTACTACTACTACTACTACTACTACTACTACTACTACTACTACTACTACTACTACTACTACTACTACTACTACTACTACTACTACTACTACTACTACTACTACTACTACTACTACTACTACTACTACTACTACTACTACTACTACTACTACTACTACTACTACTACTACTACTACTACTACTACTACTACTACTACTACTACTACTACTACTACTACTACTACTACTACTACTACTACTACTACTACTACTACTACTACTACTACTACTACTACTACTACTACTACTACTACTACTACTACTACTACTA
>CAWUFQ010000131.1:0-22500 GCA_963921405.1 Cepaea hortensis | reverse complement strand
TCTGCATTTGCATCTATCCATCGTTTCTATCTAATATGAATCGTGCCTTAATAATCTCGCTCTTCCATCCAGCATTTATTAGCCATCAGTGTGATATCCTGCCAGTTTGTAGCCAATCTTGTTTCTGTGACTAGAATCGTGCTGCCTTTCTAGCTGTCAGCCCAAGGTCTATCTGCTGTTGTTGTTGACTACCCCTGTGACGTTTCTTGCCTTCTCACGTCACTTCTCTAGTTTCTCCTATCTGTTGGTTGGAGATTTTCTTGCAATACCTTTTTGACGCCATTTCGCTACTTGGCACTGGTGCTGTGTCAAACAGTGGCCCCACTTCTTTGTATGTTTATCATCTGGAGGTGGTAGTGGTAGTGGTGCAGTAATTGTTAGTTGTGGTGGTAGTGGTATAGGTGGTTTTGGTGGTCGTATAGTTGTTGTTTATGGTGCTAATTGTGATGGTAGTGGTGGTGGTGATAGTAGTGGTGATGGTAATGGTGGTGGTTGTGGTGGTGTTGTGATGGTGGGGTTAAAGCAGTGGTAGTAGTGTTGATGATAGTGGTGGTATGGTGTCTGTAGTGGAGGTGTGGTGGTTGAAGTAATGGTGGCTATGTCATTGTTATCGTTTTTGTTGGTGCTTGTGGTGTGGGTTATTTTTTTTTTTTTGGGGGGGGGGGGGGGTCGTGGTGGTGGTATTAATGGTGGTCATGGTGATGGTGGTTGTCGTGGTGCTAATGATCTAGGTGTGGGTGCTTTGTTGTGGTGTTGTTTTGGGTGGTGATGGTGGTTTTGATATTTGTAGTTGTTATGATGTTATTGGTATTGTTATTTTTGTTTGTAGTGGTTGATTTACTGATCGTGGGAGTTGTGGTGGTATTTGTTGTTGTGTTGGTGTTGTTATTGAAAGTGGTTGTCGTGGTGGAATTGTTTTTGTTGTTGATTATATTGTTGATTTAGATAACGCCACAGATCCCTGTTGTTCACCCTTGTACGACTTGAAGAATTCAGGAATGGTGATGACTTGTTAGTAGTGTATACGTTCATTATCAGGTCATTTTAGTGGAGGACCTTTATATTTCTACTGATTATCGATCGTCCTCCGCAATTTGAAATCTCTGTTAGATTGTATTGATTATTTTTCTGCTGTTGTCTGGGCGTAGCTTCAATGACATAAGAAGGGGTGGGGGTCTTGGTGGGCGTTGTATAGTGACGGCTCTTTTGTTTTCTTTTGTCTGTTGTCGGTTTTATTTGGAAAAATAAAATGTGTTAGTGTAATAAGCGATGTGGGTATAAACAACAGCATACTACATCTTTGTCTGTCGTTTATGAGGCCTCTAATGTGCTACATACTGTTGTTAAATCAAGATTAAAAAACCCAAGCTCGAGTTAGTTTCCATTCAACGTAAGTTCATCTTCTGAACTCTAGCGCATGCGCAAGAATTGCTGTCGTCCCCCGGGAAATGGTAGTAAATGACCAATCAGGCTGAATTTCGAACAAGCAGACTTCTGCCTTTTCACGAAAGTATATGCACAGTTGAAGATACTAGCGAGGTCAATTTAATAAGTGATGACAAAATTGACAGAGAAGAAACCAGTACTTGTTTCGACGATTAAATTACAGAAGATGCATAACAACACTTTAAGTACCAGATTTGAAGAAATTATGGAAGGGGTGTCTGAAGTTTTTGACGATGTGAAATGTGAAAGTTACAAATACTGAATAATAACGACACACAAATAAAACATGAACTGACGATATGAACTGGCGAACACCTGGACTTATTGTGATGGAGACATGAACTTAAAAAAAAAACTGAAATTAGGAAATGAACTAACCAAAATATGAAATGACGAACACCTGGACTTATGGTGCTGAAGACATGAACTTACAATATAACTGATGCTGGAGAAATGAACTGACCAAAACATGAACTGTCGAACACCTGGACTTATGGTGATAAAGAATTTAATATGCAAAAACTGATGCTGGAGAAATTAACTTACCAAAACAAGAATGCCGAAGACATGACCTTACCAACAACAACAAAACCCACTAATACAGAAAAAATGAACATGCCAAAACATGAACACCTGGACTTATGATGCTGAAGCAATGTACTTACCACAAATAAAAAAAGATGAAGAAATGAACTTACCGAAACGTGAACTGCCGGACACTTGAACTTATGGTGATGTAGACATAAACTTACAAAAAAAAAATAAATAAATAAATAACAAAACCAAGAACTGATGTTAAGGAAATCTACGTACCCCTCCCTCTTCCAAACAAAAAACCATGAATTTGCCGAACACCTGGACTTACCAAACACTAATGATGAAGAAATGAATGTATAAAACAAAATGATGCTGAAGAAATTAACTTACCAAAAACATTAACTGCCCAACATCTGGACATACGGTGATGAAGACATTAACTTATTCCCCCTTTTTTACACACGCACGCACACACGCGCGCACACACACACACACGCACACACACGCACACACACACAACCAACCTGCTTATGACAGCGTGGACTTATCAAAAAGGGACACATTTGTAAGACACGAGGGTCACTTTTGTATGACGCGAGGGACATTTCTGTGCGCCATGAGGACTATTTCTTTATGCCGTTAGGAACAAATGAAATTAAAAGTGGACACCTTTGTGAGAGCATGTGGCACAGTTTGTAAGAGTGAGTAGGTAATTTGTGAAGGGCAGTCGACAAGTTGTGATAGCATTTTGGCAATTTGTGAGCGCATATGGGGCATTTGTGAGAGCCAGTGGACAAGTTGTTAGAGCAAGTTGGCAAGTTGTTAGAGCAAGTGGTCAGGTTGATAGGGCAATTTTACAAGTTGTGAGAGCAAGTGGGGAAGTTGTTAGGGTAAGCGTGCAAGTTGATAGGGCAAGTCGACAAGTTGTAATACCAAATAGATCAAGTCGACAAGTTGTGACAGCCAGTGAGCGAATTGTTAGGGCAAGTAGCCAGGTTTTGAGCGCAAGTGAGCAAGTTTATAAGGCAAGTTGAATAGTTCTACGATATAAGGAACACTTCTGTATGAGGCTAGGGACACAATTGTGCGACAACAGGTGGGGGATAAAGTCAATGCTAGTTAGTTTTCAGTGATTGTGTCATTTTCAGTGGCTGTCGATTTCTTTCTGTGTATGTGTCTGTTACATATAGATATTTTGTGTTTCACCTGGCGCATCTAGTTCAGTGTTTTGTGTTGATTTCTTTGATTTTGTCAGAATGTATTTGTGTCAGTTTTCATTGTTTGTATCAGTTTGAGTGGCGATATCGCTTATTTAATTGTCACAATGGTTGCTATTATTTCATTGGATGCGTCATTTTCAGTTATTGTCGATTCCTGTGTGTGTATGTGTGTATGTGTTTGTGTGCATGCCTGTTACATTTTGATGTTTTGGTTTTCTTTTGGTGCATCGGTTTCAGTGTGTTGTATTGACGTCTTTTGGTTGTGTCAGTTTTTGTTGTGTCAGATTTCAGTGTTTATCGCAATGCATGTCATTATGCAGTGGATGTACTATTTTCAGTTGTTCTCTCTCTCTCTCTCTCTCTCTCTCTCTCTCTCTCTCTCTCTCTCTCTCTGTGTGTGTGTGTGTGTGTGTGTGTGTGTGTGTGTGTGTGACATTTGGATGTTTTGATTTTCTTTTGGTGCATTGGATTCAATGTTTTGTGTTAATTTCTTTGGTTGTGTCAGTCTGTCATTGTGTCTGTTTTTAGAGGTTGTCTCAATGCTTTTCATTTTCAGTGGTTGTGTCTTGTTCAATGGTTGTTACAGTCTATCGTTGTGTCAGTTTTCATTGGTTGTGTCAGTTTGAGTGGTTACGTCGCTTCTTTGATTGTCTCAATACTTGTCAATTTTCAGTGGATATGTCATTTTCTGTTGTGGTCAATTTGTGTGTGTGTGTGTGTGTGTGTGTGTGTGTGTGTGTGTGTGTGTGTGTGTGTGTGTGTGTGTGTGTTAATTTTGAATTTTGTGTTTTTCTTTTTGTGCATCGGGTTCAGTGTTTTGTTTTAATTTATTTCGTTGTGACAGGCTGTCGTTGCCGTAAATTTTCATTGGTTGTGTCAGTTTACTTGGTTATGTCTCTTCTTTGATTGTTTCAATGTTTGCCATTTTTCAGTGGATGTGTCAATTTCAGTTGTCGATATTTTGGGTGTGTTTGTTTAATACATTTCGTACTACACTTACATTTGGATGATTTGGGTTTCTTTTGTTTGTGTCGGGGTGTTTTCTCAGTGATTGTTGTGTGAGTGGGTTGATTTATTTGGTTGTGTCATCTGTCGTGTCAATTTTCAGTGGTTGTCGCAATGCTTGTCATGTTCAGTGGTTGCGTAATTTTCAGTGATCTACAGTCTGTCTTTATGTAAATTTTCATTGGTTATTTCAGTTTGAGTGATTATATCGCGTCTTTGAATATCTAAATGCTTGTCATTTTTCAGTGAATGTGTCATTTTCATTTTTTGTCGATTTCTTTTTGTCTGTGTGTCTGTCAGTTTGGATGTTTCGCTTTTCGTTTTGTGTATCGGGCTCAGTATTAACTGTTGATTTCCTTTGTTGTGGTAGCCAGTCCTTGTGTGATCTTTCGGTGATTGTCTCAATGCTTGTAATTTTCTGTGGTTGCATGGGTGTTTTATTATCATTTACGTGTGTTTGAGCGAGCAATTTGAGGTCTTAGTGACCGCCCATTTTTCGACCGTAATGGAACGGAATCTGACAACCAATGCGCTCATGAGTATTGTATTCTCCGAGCTCAGACGATGTATGCTACCCTATACCCGATGCAGGAGCAAGACTCGCTGGAAGATAATCGAATGTGACATTTTGTGACGGCATCATCTCTTACCACTGCAAAAGACAAATATTTCATTATCACCGTCACATTACACATCATACAACATAAACTACTTTATACTACATACCACACAAGATACCACAACTCTAAACAATACATAATACAGTAGTACATTATGATCGTATATTACCGAATTTCTACATCACATAGATGAACGCTGTACACGAAGCTGAACACTTGTTACAAGAGACAACACCACTACTACTAAAACTACAACAACTACTACTACGATTACTACTACTACTACTACTACTACTACTACTACTACTACTACTACTACTACTACTACTACTACTACTACTACTACTACTACTACTACTACGACTACTACTACTACTACTACTACTACTGCTACTACTACTACTACTACTACTACTACTACTACTACTACTACTACTACTACTACTACTACTACTACTACTGCTACTACTACTACTACAACGACGACTACTACTACTACTACTACTACTACTACGACTACTACTACTACGACTACTACTACTACTACTACTACTACTACTACTACTACTACTACTACTACTACTACTACTACTGCTACTACTACTACTACTACTACTACTACTACTACTACTACTACTACTACTACTACTACTACTACTACTATTTCTTCTACTACTACTACTGTTTAGTTTAGTTTGTTAGTTTAATCAACAGATCAACACCACAGCACACGGGTGTAATCCATAAGTGGTCTGTTCTACTCCTAATTCAAGTTTGATTTCGGAAAATCTCAGCTCAGTGCACGAACTCCATAGCACCGGCGATGATCCTGAAATACTTTGGGTCAATTTTAACTCGAAATTTTGCTCTGGCAGCGCCGTTAGGCTACTCTTTTTCGATTTCCAACTGCAAGGGATATTTTTGCATGCACAACAATACACACGGGCGTCCGACCTCACTACCCAGAGACCAGGGAAATTTTTTTTACTAGAAGTCCACGTGAAAACATCCAGCTCTCACCGGGGCTTAAACCCGAGAAAATACCTCGAGACATCTCAGCCCCCTTATGGTGACCAGTATCGGGAACGAACCTACGACTACGTATTATTACTACTGCTGCCGATGCTGCTACTACTATTATTACTACCACCACCATTACATAGACAGACAGCATAACGATAATTATGTAAATCTAAGACCCAGAAAAAAGTCAAACAGTTAATATATTCTCGTACAAGCATATTTACAACTATATATATCAAAACAGGCAAGAAACGTATGATAGGAAACGACTAATAGATCGATGATTTCTGACATGTACTAACACAAGGCGGCCTTTTTTTAAATAACCAGCAAATACTACACGACCCTATGCCACACAGAGAAACAACTCAATACACCGATACTCCACGCGCGACAAACCCCTCATTCTCATACAGACGTGCACCCTATCCCTTCCATTGTTTATGAATACATTTATGTTGTTGTTTGTCCATCAAGAATGATGATGACCATTCATTTCATCCAGTGGGGTTGAAGGTATGGAGCCGTGGGTTATAAGATGGCTGATAAGGCCTATTTTGGCTCGAAATGTTCTTTGACAATGTGGACAGAGAATGCTTGACGTTTCTGGAGGAGGATTTCCTGCAGTGGTTTTTCTGTCCTGCCTTTTTTTTTACAGCTTTTGCAGTCCTGGTTGCCTCACACATGACTGCACCCTTGTGTAATGATGCACGCCACGAATTTCGGTCTCTGGCTGCAGTCTCCCAGGTGTCATGATGAATTCCAAAAGCCTTCAGTGAAATTTTCAGAGTGTCTTTAAAGCGTTTCCTCTAGCCACCTTGGGAGCGTTTACCATAACGCAGTTCGCTGTAAAAAATTCGTTTAGGGAGCCTGTGATCAGGCATGCTAGTCAAATGACCAGCCCAGCGAATCTGATTCTTCATCAGTAGAGTGTGGATACTGGGCATGGATGCTCTTTCTAGGACTTCAGTGTCTGGAATCTTGTCTTGCCATTTAATCTTCAGTAGCTTCCTTAGGTAGACTCACGCCTGTGTATCATTAATATCCTACCCCTCACTCTCACCCCCTGTTCTAATAACGCATCTGTGTTGTTTAGCCCTAATACATTATTCCAGATGCTCAGCTTTTGACACTAACGCCAATCAGAAAGGCAGCCAATAAACAACTCAGCAGTTTTCCCACTTGCTTCTTTATTTTTAAATATCAGCCTTTGTGTTTTTACGGTTTTCATTTGAAGCTCCTTCGCATCCTTCACAATCACTGAACCCCAACCACTGAACTTATCCGCACATACCTGTACCTTAAACTGTAAACCTAATCATGAACACTGCCCCGTACCCCTAAACCGGTGTATAATGATAGTGATTAAGTCAAATAAACTACAACCAATAATAACCACCAAACTTAATTTTTATTTTTATTTTTATTTTTACATTTTTCATTTGACTATCTGTAACCCGTAAACCGTATCCGTACCCCTAAACCTATATATGATGATGATGTTTCTAGAACACTTTTGATACTAAACCATCTTTTCACAATCCCCGCCACTTTTAAAAACCAGTGGTCACACTAACAAATACCTCCATCGCGCTTACTTCATTGAGCACTGGACGCATCTCCCCGCTCCCTTAACCCTCCCTCGTACCCCTACACCTGTGTATGATGATGATGTTTCTACAACACTTATAACACTATAACACACACACCTTTATAACCAGCGGTCTCTTTTTCAAATACACAGCCCCCCCCCCCCCAAAAAAAAAATGAGCTATTATGCTGTTATTTATATTTACATCGCTTATGACACTAACACATAATTTGTTCTATCAAATAAAACCCCGCCGACATCAGACAAAAGAAAACAAAAATCACTATACAGCACCCCCCAAGACCTCACCCCCTCTTACGTCATTGAGGCCACGCCAGATAGCATCAGAAAAAAAAATCAATGAAATCTAAAAAAAAAAAAAAAAATTGATTTCAAATTGTGGAGGTCGATCTAACGATCGACCTCCACAATTTGAAATCAATTTTTTTTTTTTTTAGATTTCATTGATTTTTTTTTCGGTAGAAATTTTCAGTAGAAATATAGAGGAACTGTCCTCTACCAAAAACGACCTGATAATAAGCGTATACACTACTCGTGTTGGAATATAACATAATCCATTCTGGCGGATAGAAGCAATAGCGAGATTAATTTAGTATGGATCTGGGAAGAATATTACTGGTAAAATAAAATCTCAACCTCATTTTCATTTATGCACCAACAACAGAAAGTAGTGATGACAGCATCCATGAATTGTATAGTGATGTTGATAAAGCCTTCAAGAAGTGGAAGCTGAATTTTGAATATCATATTGGATGACTTAATTGCTAAAATTTAAAGTCAACAAAATGGACGTACAATAGGCAAATAAGGACTAGGGGAACGTAATGCAAGAGATCCCAGACTTGCACAATGGGCAAAATAGCATGATATGATGATTGGAAACACCTGGTATCAACAACATCCAAGGAGATTATACTCATGGCGGAGTTCTGACAATAAGATCAGAAACAATATCGATTACATCGTCATCAACAGTGGATCTCGAAATGCCTTAAAAGTCGCAAAAACTATACCAAATGCAGTTATCATCATCATCAAGTGCATTGCCAACTTTCGTAGGCGCTATGTCTCTTCTCAGATCTCGGTCTTTGGTGTTCTGTGTCAACTCTTCTGATGATATTCCTCAATGCGACAGTCTCAGTCCATCCAGTATTATTTATCTGTTCAACTTCTAACTCTGCCTTGATCTTTTCAGTTGTCACTATGTTGCACCAATGCCTCTCCTCTCATCACATCACCATAGAAAGCCGTTTGTCTGTATCTTACTGCTGTATATAATGTTCAGGCAATCATTATTAGTTACTCTGGCAGTCCTTTCAATTCGCAACATTTGTATCAGGAACCACAACTCTGTTGCTTCCAAGTTCTTCCTAATTTGCTTATTTACTTAGTTAGTTAGTCGTGAGCCGGCTTCGTGGCTTAGAGGTTATGACTTTTCACCGTAATCTCGTATACTCTCGTCAGGTAACGTGATGACGGTTCAAATCAGCAGTGGTTCGAATCGCATCGGTAACTTACGGGGTATGTGAGCCGGCCGCTCAGAAAGCAATGGCAAACTACTGAGCGTAATCTTGCCAAGAAATCAACATACAGCTGAAAGATGCTGGTGTTGACAGCTAAGTCCTGTAAAAGGATATGCTAAAAAAAAAAAAAAAAAAAAAAAAAGTTAGTCGTGGTTCCAACATCACGGCAACGGGTCGTCCCCATATTGCTCCGTTCCTGTGCCAGTGAATACCACACAAAATGCTCCTCGCTGCCCAATGTGAACAATGAAATATACAGGAGTATTGGCAAGCCAACATCCCGCACATGTACACTGTGCGAATTCCACCTACAGAATGCCAACACAAAAGACAACCATGACAAGTACAGTTCATCGTCGATAGAAACGGCAGCCACCAGAAAGACTTCATTGTTCCGGGTTTTATCCCATATGGTTTGGTCTCTTTCCGCAGGACAACCCGCCGAAACTGCCGCACAAAGCACGAACTTCATAGCTCCAGTGGCGACTCCCAGGAATCTCCTGAAAAATGCACTCGCGAGACCGAAAAGGCAAACCAGTCAATCCAGCAACAGCCGGCCGCCATCGTTCCGAACATGCAGTTCACACTACAGACAACCGCGGACAGATGTAAAAGCATTCCACGTAAAACTCACAGCTCACAGTGTCGCGCCATGCACTTACTCAGTAGCAGTGCGACGGAACCATATCCTCCTTAGTCGCCTCTTACGACATGAAAATATCTTTCTATTTCTGAAATGCAGCTTTTGTTTGCCATATTATGTTCTTAACCTCTGTTGTGCACCTTTCATCTGATAGCATAAATGTCCCGTGCTATATAAAATGATTCACTAAGTTAATAATTTTCCTTTCTATTTCCATTCCACAGTGTGGTGTCACCTTTTTCTATGATATCACCAATGTTACAGTTTTCTCGATATTCAAGGAGAGTTCTTTCTTTGCACTCTCTGCCACTACAATGTCCAACAATTATTATAGATCCATTGCATTATCTGACATCAGTACTGTGTCATCTGCATGGCATAATCAGTTTTTATTATAACCTCCGTTTAGTATTCCTGGCATCTCTTTGATCTATCTCATTATTACTTCGCTGTAGTGGGAGAAGATTTCCGGTGACAAAACACACCCCTGTCTTATTCCTAGCTTTATTTGTGCAATATTGCCATTTTTAGTTTCCAACTGTAATTGCTACTACTTGGCTCCAGTTAATATTCTTTATTGATATGAAATCTTTCCCATCAATGTTGATATCTTCCAACATTTTAAACAGTTAATCATGTTTTACTTTATCAGATGCCTTTGTATAATCTATGAAGCACAAATATACTTCTTTATGTGCCTCTATTGATCTTTCTATTGTTGTTTGGCAAGTATATATTGCATTGTTTGTACCCTTTCTCTCCAGAAATCTATATTGTTCTTTACCAATTTCCATTTTTATTTTCTTTCTGGTTCTTCTCATAATAATTCTGAGTAGAAGCTTAATGAAATGGTTCATAAGGTTAATTTTACGAAAATATTGGCATTCAACTGCTCCTGGTCTTTTTCGTATAGCTATAAATACAGATGTTAGCATATCACTCTGCAAATATCAATTGTTAAATATATCATTTAACATATAATATTCATTCATTCAGTAGCATGTCCTTTCGAGAACCTCGCTCCCATAACAACCTTCCGGAAAACCTCTCGATCATAAGCAAGATGTCCCGCGTCTGATACACCCATCTGGAGATCATCCGCCACATCCTGCACCCATCTTCTCTTTGGCCTTCCTCTTCCTCTCTTCCCAGGCATATACCCTTTCATTATTTTTCTCTCCAAACTTTTGCGACGTTTCAAGTGACCGAAATATTTCAATTTCCTTTGTTTTATTGACTTTAATAGCCAAGATTCTTCAATATTCAACTCTTGAAGTATGGATGCATTTGTTCTTTTCTTTACCCAAGATATTCTTAGAACTCGTCTATAACATTTATATTCAAAGGCGTTTATGCGCTGTTCAGCTTGTTTAGTAAGTGTCCATGTCTCACAGGCATATGTTGCAATGGGAAAGAAGCATGCTCTTAAAAATCTAATTTTTGTAGTTCTGTCTGTCCCACTCCATAATTTATTCAGCTGTTTTAGTCTTTGAAGAGCAATTGATAGTCGCCGTTTAATTTCTTTCATTGTGTCGCCGTTGTTGGTAATCAGTGACCCAAGATATTCAAAATTTTCCACCACCTCCAATTTTCCCCCATTAACGTATATTTCTTTCTCCATAGTAGTTTTATCTGTATGCATTATCTTCGTTTTTGCTATGTTAAGATATAAGTTGTGATTTTCACTATTCAATTGGGTTGAGGTTATTAGATTTTCTATGCCATCCTGCGTTGTGGAGAGTAATACTGTATCATCAGCATATCGAATCTCTGGTATGTCATGGCCGCCGATATTTAGGGCATCATATAAGCTCCCTGTTTATATCATCTCTTACATTTCTCATTATTCTCGGCGTACAGGTTAAACAAATAGGGTGACAGCACGCAGCCCTGACGGACTCCTTGCTTGATGTCAAACCAATCTGATGCCTCGCCATCTATTCTAACTGCTGCTTGTTAGTCTAGATAGAGCATTTTTATGAGCTGTACTACATGTGAAGGAAAGCCCATATTCCTCATGATTTCCCAAAGTTTCTGATGTTTTACAGTCAAATGCCTTTGAATAATCCACAAAACATGAGAATAGGTTTACATTAAATTCTCTGCACTTCTCTATTATTAAACGCATGTTGAATATGTGATTTCTTGTTCCTCTTCCTTGTCTAAATCCAGCTTGAACTACGATAATCTCTTCTTCTATTTTCTTACGAAGTCTTCCCATTATGACTTTTAGTAGAATTTTACTTGCATGACTGATCAGGGCAACAGTTCTATAGTTGGTGCATAATTTCAGGTTGCCCTTTTTTGATATTGGAATGAAGTTCTCTTCCAATCTTTTGGTCAAATACCATATTTCCAAATCTTTGTACATAATGCATGATATATGTGTATGCTTTCTTCTCCTCCCGCTTTAATTAGTTCAGCTTTTATCTCATCACATCCAGGTGATTTACCATTCTTCAGGTTCTTTATAGCCCAAGCAATTTCATCTAATGAGGGTTCAGGTTCTGTCTCTGCTGTCATTGGCTCATGTATCTCATTCATATCCTCACTATCACTCATATCATACATTCCAATGCAATACTCCTGCCATCTTTCTAGAATTTGTCTAGATTCTGTTAAGGTATTTCCCATCTTGTCACAGATGACATTTAATTGAGGATGAACATTTCTTGTCAACAACTTCATTTCTTTGAACATTTCATAATCTCTTCCAGTCTTATGATATTGCTCTATTCTGGTACAGCAATCTTGTATATATTGATTTTTGTCCTGCCTTGTGTTATTTCTTATTTCTCGAGTTAAAGATTTATACTTCATCCTGCTACTATCGGATTCATCTTCTTTCTGTTTCAGCTCCCTTCGTTGTTTTATTAATTCTAACGTGTCTGATGTAATCCATGGCTTAAGATGCTTTTTCTTGGTCGGAATTAGATCTTTGGCTGCAGTTATCAATATATCTCTAGCTTGTACTGCCAGTTCATCAGGTGTCATTTCTTCTTGTAAAGACATCAAGACCTCAAAGCGATTCCTAACTTCTACAGTGTATGCATCCGGTATTTTGTGAGATCAAAACGAAGTGGCCTTGGTCCTCGGATAAGCTTTTTGAGTTTTAATTTCAGATCTGCTTCTAATAACTGATGATCTGTATCACAGTCTGCACTTCGTAGGGTTTTTGCAGATGTTATGCTTGATCTCCATTTTCTTTGTATTAAAATATAATCTATCTGATTTTTGGTAATACTGTCTGGAGACTTCCATGTGAAAAGTCTTCTCGGATGTTGTTTAAAAAGCATTTTGGCTATCGTTAACTCATTTTCTGTGCAAAATTTAATTAATTTGTCACCTGCATCATTTCTATTTCCTAATCAAAATTTTCCTAAAACGTGTCTCTCATTTTCAGCTCTTCCTGCACCTACTTTTGCATTAAAATCTCTCATTATTATGGCTATATCATTATGACCAATCTTATTTAATGTGTCTTGTAGTGTGTTGTAAAAATCTTCAATTTCGTCCTCCTCTGCTGATGAAGTAGGTGCATATATCTGTATAAGTGTTGTGTTTTTTGGACGGCCTTTAAGTCTAATAGTGAGGATTCTATCACTAACTGGATTATATCCCATTAAAGCTTTTGCAGTTGTCTTATCTAAACAAAATGCCACTCCACTCTGGCCTCCGACATCTCTACCAGAATAAATGAAAATACTTCCATTTTCAGTTGTAAAATGTCCCTTGCCGCTCCAGCGATGTTCAAAAATTCCTAAAATTTGAATGTCTAACCTCTTAATCTCATCACACACTACTTTAAGCTTTCCCTCATACAGACTTCTCACATTCCACGTTGCTATTCTCACTCTGTTTCTTAGTCTGACACAGGGGATTTCCTTGGTAACACAGTCAGGATTAACTCCGTCATCACGATTACTAGTACTGGTCCCTGTGTCACACTCTTCCCCAGTGTTATCTGATCTGCCTGGCCTGGGGGTCTCGCCACCAGATCTCTTTCTTATTATGTTTTCTTTCATGGTTGTTATGGTTCTTGGCAAGTTTTGCAAAAGGTAGTTTGCCATTGCTTTCCTTCTGGGCAATGACTGTACTAGTCGGTGGCCACAGTCATTGTCTCTACCCATGAGATCATCTGCCTATCGCCGCAGAGTGCAAGACCATAACCAACATCAATCTGTCGGCTGCTCTGACATTCCATCCACCACCTGCTTCCATGGCTTCACGTAACCCTGATCGGGGGGCTAAACGGGTACTCCATCTTGCCCAAGGGTGTCCCGTAGACTAACGGAGGAAAGGAGGCGTCTTACATCTCCTTTGATAGGGGATACCCCTACCCCACTGTCAGGGTCTTATAATTGGCTCGTTGGCTAACACGTGTGAGACAGTACAAGTATAACGTGATTCGACGTAAGACACAGCAACACAAGTTCTATGGATTTATTGCCACATTAAATACAGAACGATAATTACAGCAATCTACAATATATAACTCACGACGCTCACAACCACAATACAGCTCATAGGTCTGACGCTCAAGATATCAGTCGTTCGGCTTTCAATCACGGAGATTCATACAAACGCCTTGCTCTCATCGCACATGTCCGTCCGGTCTCCAGTCCCAGCTCGGTCTGACCTTAGCACGCCAACTGCCCCCTGCCTCTAGTGGTGTCACGTGTCCTGCGTGCGTCTGTCGTCAGCCTGACCGCTGGTCGCGTGTCAGGTAACAATCTTGTCAGCCGGGTGTCGCAACGATGTTGCTGCACAACTATACCATGTTAGGCTCTGACATTCTCCCCGGGTACCTCAATGAAAGATGTCATCTTTCATTCATGCTGTCTGTATATACTGGGGTAGTGTTAACTTCATGTCAGAGACTACTCTTTCCCAGTGTTATGCATGAAAATACATATATGGCATGGAAATGTATACAAAAAATGTAAGTTGCATTGAAATGACAAATGAAGTACAACTTTTAACACAACTTAGGTTTCATCCCCCTGATGGTTGGTTACCTCCATTGCAATAATACCCAGTCAGATCAGTAGTTACCAGCTTCACGCATCTACTTCGCAGCAATTTGAAAAAAACGTAATAATATGGTTGTTTTGCAACAGCCATCTAGCCAGACTGAAATACGACTTTACATAAGTCGCATTAAACACTCAAACTCTGACCTCATTTGGCCAGGAGCTCTTATGTTGGTTTGCAATGTTGGCAGCTATCTGCCATGCTTGGTGGGCGCCTACCCGGTGTGTTAACCATTTGAGCAACAAAATGTCTATTTATACAATACACATTAATGAATATGTTTCAAGTTATGGCCCTTGGTGTAATTCGTAAATGCAAGGGAAGTAATTTTGACAATCAAGAAATTCAATAAATGACAATAATTATTTAATTTCTTAGCGTCATTGCTTGACGTTTCTTCATATTAACGAGAAAAAGTCGGTAATATGAATACATTAATCAAGATATGATTCTAAGATTACACTAATCAATTTAAATAAGTACCCAATTGGTGTATTATATTTTATAGATTCAAAAGGATTTTACAATCGTCATAAGTTTTTGAATATTTGTATATCGTCTGCTAATTTTGCTATACTTTTTAAATTACACAGGAAGTACACACGAAACGCAAAATTTAGTTGCTGTTTGACCACAAATGCTGCCGTTTTCTTTTGTAACGGATAGTTAAATGTTCTCAACGTTCGTGTTTGATGTTCTAGTATCACAACTATCGGATTATGATGGAATGTTCTTATTTCCGATGTGTTCACAACTTCTGGATAAAGATTGAATGTTCTTATTTCCGATGTTCAATTGTCGAACATTTTGGATTAAATTCGATGCAGAGGTGGTGTAGAAGTCATTGTTTAGTCCACATTTGCACACGTCGTTAAAATATCACGGTGAAGAAAGTCACTCACAGCTGTCACTGTTAACTGGTAAAGTTCGCTTCTGGTAAGTGGTTAAGCGTCTGTGACACTGTTCTTGGTGTATATTTACAATTAATAATGTTCTCTTTCTAACACACACTACACAATTATACTACACTCATTACATGGCTTGATTAAAATAAGTATATTATACATGTCGGTTTTTTTAACCGTATCACAATTACAATTATAGACCTTACACAGTAGGTGAATAGAAAACATTCACTCATTGGTGGCTGTGTTGTTCTGAGTGTATTAGTACACTCTGCACTCAGACATTGCTTACTGGGTCGGTTGGACAACGGGACAAAAGATCGGCAATTGTATTGATTCTGCCAGAAATGTGACGAACCTCGAAACTGTAATTTTGAAGCTTCAAGGACCAGCGAGCAATCATATTGTTGGATGGTACTCCGGCATTTATATACCGTAATGGACTGTTGTCAGTTTCGATGATAAAGTGACGTCCTAGAAGGTATCTGGATAGTTTCGTCACACTTTCTACTAAGGCAAGTGCCTCTAATTGCGGAATGGACCATGACCGTTCTCTAGGCCTTAGCTTTCTTGATATGAAACAAATGGGATGCAGGATGTTGTTGTATTCCTGCAATAGGACTGCCCCAATCGCAACGGAGCTAGCATCTGTTCTCAATCTGAAAGGTAAACGAATGTTGGGCAATTTAAGGATGAGATTATTCGAATTCTTATCAGAAAAGTATGTCAAAACTTTATGAAATGCATTTCGTAGGCATTCATCGTGTACAACTTTTTCAGGCTTATCCTTGGTTAGTAAGTTAGAAAAAACCTCGGTCAGTTCTGAAAAATCAGGAATGAATTTCCTGTAATAATTGATCAGTCCCAACAAACTCCGGACTTGTTTCTTATTAGTCGGGAGTGACAGTTTCAGAATTTTGGAGACAATTTTGTTGTCTGTCATGACAAAGCCATTGGATATTCTGTACCCCAAAAATGATATCTCTTGGTAAGCCATGTTCACCTTTGAAGGCTTCACTGTCAGTCCGTACTGTCTGATACGTTCTAATGTCTGTTCTAGTGTCTTTATATGTTCCGTCATTGTCTCTGTATGGACACAGATGTCGTCAATATAGCAAATGATATTAGGAATGTCAGATAGGAGGAGTCGTGTCATGCGTACGAATGTGGCTGGGGCATTGACTAGCCCAAATGGAAGTTTGCACCATTCGTACAGTCCCCAAGGCGTGGCAAAAGCTGTTAGATGTCTGCTGTCTTCATGTACAGCTATCTGCCAGTAACCTTTAGACATGTCAAGCGTCGTAAAGAACTTAGCGTCAGTCAGTTCTGTCAGAAGATCGTCAGTGTTTGCCATTGGTTCAAGATCTAAAACAGTTATTTTGTTCAGTTTTCGGTAATCGATGCAAAGTCGTATTGTCTTGTCTTTTTTGCGTACAATGACCATGGGTGAAGAGAAGTCTGATAAGGATCGTCTGATGATGTTGTTTTTTTCTAAGTTGATAATTTCTTGATGTAACTGTTCTTTGTAGTGTAATAGTATTGTGTATGGTCTACATCTTATTGGTGTGTTTGATGTGAGTGTGATGTGATGCTGTACTAATTCTGTTTGTCCTGGGTTGTCTGAAAAGATGGTGTTGTACTGTTGTATCAACTGTTTGCAACTGTTTGTCTCTGCTGGATTTAAGTTTGGATTGATCTTGATCTCATTTAAGCAGTTTGTCGTGTCTAATGTAGGTGTTGGAATCTCGTCGCTAGAATCGTCATCTTCGTGATCTATTATCACGGTGCAAGCTGTTGTATCGTCTTGTTCGTTGTCTCTGTTGTGGTATGGTCTTAGCATATTTATGTGAAATATTTTGTGTTTGTCTTTTATTAGGATTTCGTAGTCTACAGGTGAGATTTGTCTTGTCACTTTAAAAGGTCCCTGCCAAGAATCAGTCAGTAGCTCTCTGTCACTAGGTAGTAGTAGTAGAACGTCCTGTCCAGGTGTCAATGTTATAGTCCTGTTACCTTTGTCTGCGTACTGTCTGTAAGTAGCACCAGATAGTTTAAGTGCATTTTTAGCAATTTCACATGATTTAATAATCCTTTCACGCAATGATGTTACATACACAAATGATGATATGGGTTTCAGTATTGGAGTAGAATTAGTTAACATTTGGTGATAAATTGTTAATGGGCCTCGTGGTTTGGCACCATAGATTAGTTCAAAAGGAGAGAAACCGGTACTAGAATGTGGTACCTCGCGATAAGCAAAAAGGACAGCTGGTAAGTATACATCCCAGTTGTTGGGGTGATCTTGAGTTACTTTGGCAAGCATGTGCTTCAGGTCCCCATTAAGCTTTTCTATAATCCCGCTAGAGTGAGGATGATAGGGGGTATTGAAAACTTGCTTCACTCCTAACATTTTAGTGAAAGCTTGGGTGGATGCGGCAATAAACTGAGTGCCTCTATCAGACTGGATAGTATCTGGAAATCCAATTCGGGAGAAAATATGGAAGAACACTTCCATGATGTCGTTGGCAGTAATGTTCTTTAGCGGGATCGCTTCTGGCCATCTACTACATTGATCAACACAAGTTAGAATATATTTATTCCCTCTAGTAGTTGTATGACTAAGAGGGCCCACAATGCCAACTGATAATTTTTCAAAGGGTCGACTGGCTAAGTCAGTGACTTGTAACTTTGCCTGTGGGTGTTTACCTTTTTTTTACTAGTTTCTGGCATGTATCACAACTTCTGCAATATGTTCTTATGTCATTGCAAAATTTTGGCCAATGAAACTGTGTCAAAAGTCTTGACCTGGTTTTAACATATGCAATATGACCTGCAAAAGGTATATCGTGAGCAAGATGTAAAGCTTGCTTGCGATAAGTAGTTGGCAAAACAGTTTGCTTTGTTGTAATGTCACCTCTGGTGTAGTACCTGGTGAGTATATCATTGTGTAAAGCAAAATGCCATTTCGCATTTTTGGTTACTCTTGCCTTTTTGCCGATCAGGTCAAAGTACTTTGACAGTGAAGGATCAGCTTTTTGAGCTGTTATGAATGTTTCCTTCATAGAGTCACTAGGTGGTAATTCTGGGCTAAGCATTTGTATAGCCTCAGTTTGGTTACTTTCATCTTGCACTCTAGCAGTAGCTCTTGTTACTGCGTTCACACACTCAATGACATCAGATGATGATGGAATGATATCGTCAATGATGTGATGAGAACTTAGTGCTGCATTAGCTAACATACATTCAATAGGTGATATGACATTTTCAGTGATGACATTTGGTGGTGATGTGTTATCATCAATACATAGTGATGTTATGTCATGATTATGAGGTTTGTCATTCACCTCAGGTAAATTTCCTATGATTATATCGCACACTGGGTTTGTAAGTGCCGCGACCTTTACTTTCCCGGTGAGGAATGGTGTTTCAATGTATGCCCATGCTAATGGATATTTTTCAATATTGCCTGAAAATGTTCTACATGTGATGTGTCTGCCTGTATAGTCTGTAGGCGTTATGAATGTTGTTTTCAGGCCAATAAGTGTACTTCCGGTGTCGCGAAGTACTGTAGCAAACTTGCCATTAACATACCCGTGATGGATGTCTAATCTGCCTTTTGAGTCTATTACCAAGTTAGCTTCCTCACTGGCAATAGGGATGGCGTGCCCGCATGTTAAGATACCATCTTCATAGAAGGTGTTACAGACAGTGCATTTGTTAGCATTAAATACATCACAAGCCTGTGCTGCATTCACAGGATGTTTCTCTGGATTTTCGTCTTCTGACGCTGAGCTATCGAACAAGGCGGCATTGGCTTTGTTGGTCATATGCCTGCCTCTACAATCCATGCGATGGTGCCCGAAAGCCTTGCAGAGAAAACATTTACGTTTATTTTTGAACAATTTACGTTCTCTGTCTTGACTGTTTACTATATTTTGCAAGTATGTCTGGTATCCTGGGTTTTGATCGCACATCTCGTTCAAATGGTGAGAAAATTTACAAAATCTGCACTGTCTAAATTTTTCAGAGGTAGGTCTGTTTGGTTTTTGCCTACTATAGTTTTTCTCATAGTTGGCTGCTGCTACCCAGTTACTGTCAGTAGCTTCAGTGGCAAAGCATTGTTTGTTGGCCGTGTAATAGGCCGACCCACGTCTTTCAATTTCTTCCACACTTGTGCATTCATTCTCCTGTAAGAACTTAGAAAACGATGATGGGATAGAAGAAATGATTTTATCTCGAATGATGAGATCTTCTAATCTATCATAACTTTTATTAATTTTGGCTGCTGAAGTCCATTTTCTGAAAACATCTCGGACTAAACAGAGGTAGTCAGAGAACGTTTGAGTTGATTTTGGACTCAATTTACTGAATTGTTCTCTGTAACCTGCCTCGTCTAACATGAAATGTGCCATTATCTTAGATTTAATATAATGGTATTCTTTCCTTAGGTCTTTGGGGATGGTTTCAATGACTTTAAGAGGTTCCCCAGATAGACTCCTCATATAAAGAATATTCCATTCAGAAAGTGGAACTTGGTAATGTTCCATTAAAGTCTCAAAATTTTGAGTAAAGGCTGCTATGCAGTCACCCGAGGTATAGTTACGGACGATACCTTGATACTTCTTATACTGGTTTTCTTTTTCCAGTCTTTCAGATTTCTTTGATTCTTTATTCATCGCAGTCTCAGTGTCAAGTTGTTTCATTTTCAACTGTAATTCTAGTTCTTCTTTCTTACTCTGAGCTGCTATTTCTGCTTTCTTAAGTTCACTGTCTATCTCAGCTTGCTTTGTCTTTGCAGCCATTTCTACTTCGGCTTGCTTTAATGTTGTTTCTGCCTCTATTTGCTTGGCAGCTTTTTCAATCTCTGCCTGTTTTAGAGCTCTTTCTGCTGCTCTTTCATCGCGTTCGGCAGCTTTTTCCTGAACAAGTAGGTATTCTGCGTATTTGTTCTCACTCCATTTTGTTAATTCATCACCTTCTAACTTCAATTTTAACCCCATATCGATGAAATCAAATAGTGACGACATGATGGAGAAAATACGTCAATGAAAATGAACCACACAAAATATGTTATAAATGGTTAGTAATAAACAATTTACAATTTATTTTACTATACGATGCGTGCCTACTATTGCATACGTAAAGTTAAAGTATAGAAAAATATACTCAAGTGCCCTGGATACGGTGAAGAATGGTTGGACACTCGGGCTAGAAACTGTAGGGTCGTTACTTCGGAACCACTAATGACCTCTACGGCAAGGTTATGGATGGTACGGAAAAACCTGCTTTATTTTTGGAAGAAAATAAGTTAGCGTCTATTTGTTGGTGTGTGCCTGCAAGTCACTAAGTGTTGACTAGGTTTGGATGACGTCGAGTGTAATTGTATGTCGTAAATTTGTCGTCAACAGTTTCAACAGAAGTTACACTCTTTCCAAAACTCTTTGCGTTCCACAAACTCAATGCACAAAGACAATCTATCTGTATTTGAACACTCAATAACATTGATGACACATCACTTACATCAAGATGACATTCGGTAAGGACATAGACATCAAGTTTACAAGATGGCGACAAGGTCAAAATGGCGACAAAATAACAATGTCGACAAGGTCAAACGGTGACAAGTTTCACAAATCACAAATGTTTTACACGTTTACAGGATCAAACAATATGTACTGCACATTTACTAATGGTTTTACACATATTTAAACAATGTAATAATAGATCATACTGAGACTTTCACGATCACATTTACATAGCTATAACCTTGACAAATTTCACAAGTTCAAGAATTATAGTTTTAAATACGAAAGACGAGCAACACACGTCTACATATATTAGGTTCTTAAACAAGGACGAGCAACCCACGTCCACACATGTCAGGGTCTTATAATTGGCTCGTTGGCTAACACGTGTGAGACAGTACAGGTATAACGTGATTCGACGTAAGACACAGCAACACAAGTTCTATGGATTTATTGCCACATTAAATACAGAACGATAATTACAGCAATCTACAATATATAACTCACGACGCTCACAACCACAATACAGCTCATAGGTCTGACGCTCAAGATATCAGTCGTTCGGCTTTCAATCACGGAGATTCATACAAACGCCTTGCTCTCATCGCACATGTCCGTCCGGTCTCCAGTCCCAGCTCGGTCTGACCTTAGCACGCCAACTGCCCCCTGCCTCTAGTGGTGTCACGTGTCCTGCGGGCGTCTGTCGTCAGCCTGACCGCTGGTCGCGTGTCAGGTAACAATCTTGTCAGCCGGGTGTCGCAACGATGTTGCTGCACAACTATACCATGTTAGGCTCTGACACCCACTAACCGGACATGTAATATACCAACTCCAAATTCTCCCAATACTTCTAATTCTGCTACTGTGATTCCCCCCTACCCCACTAACCGGACATGTAATATACCAACTCCAAATTCTCCCAATACTTCTAATTCTTCTACTGTGATTCCCCCCTACCCCGCTAACCGGACATGTAATATACCAACTCCAAATTCTCCCAATACTTCTAATTCTTCTACTGTGATTCCCCCCTACCCCACTAACCGGACATGTAATATACCAACTCCAAATTCTCCCAATACTTCTAATTCTTCTACTGTGATTCCCCCCTACCCCACTAACCGGACATGTAATATACCAACTCCAAATTCTCCCAATACTTCTAATTCTTCTACTGTGATTCCCCCCTACCCCGCTAACCGGACATGTAATATACCAACTCCAAATTCTCCCAATACTTCTAATTCTTCTACTGTGATTCCCCCCTACCCCGCTAACCGGACATGTAATATACCAACTCCAAATTCTCCCAATACTTCTAATTCTTCTATTGTGATTCCCCCCTACCCCGCTAACCAGACATGTAATATACCAACTCCTAATTCTCCCAATACTTCTAATTCTTCTACT
>CAWUFQ010000130.1:0-25642 GCA_963921405.1 Cepaea hortensis | reverse complement strand
CCGGGTCAGACAGACAGACAGATAGACAGACAGACAGACAGACAGACAGACAGACAGACAGACAGACAGACAGACAGACAGTCGGGAACGGGAACTTATATGACTACTTATATGAATTAAATTAGATGCTCCCCACCAGGAGTTGGGCGATGCCGGGCCGGGTCAGACAGACAGACAGATAGATAGACAGACAGACAGACAGACAGACAGACAGACAGACAGACAGACAGACGGAACGGGAACTTATATGACTACTTATATGAATTAAATGAGATGCTCCCCATCAGGGTCTGGGCGAAGCCGGGCAGGGTCAGCTAGTAATATATATATGGATGACACACTATCCGGAGGTAAATAATTGTATGAATATGATCAGATGTAATGCAGACTACTTCAGCACACATGCACACACGCACACACACTCACGCACACACACACATACACACACAACAAAACCACACACACACCCACACACTCGCACACTCACACACACACAAACATACACTAACAATTAAGATGCATAGCTATGCCACAGGTCATGTAGGAAGAATCTGAACATAAAAGAACTGGCATCCTAAATTTTTCAAACATTTGTGAAATAGTCCCACATGTATAGATATCTCCAGACCCCAAACTTTAGACTTCAATACTGCCGCTTCATTTGTCTTTTTGTGCTGGTCTCTCAAACTCAGTTACAGTGTTGTTCCATTTGTTGTGACTCTCGTAAGGAGACTGTGACTTCTGTGAAGCATTATTCATAGTTTCGTGACACTCATGGATTGTGTTGTAAAAATATAATTTGCAACTGCACTACATCTTTTGAGGATATTTTTTTTGTTTTTGCAGTTTGCAGTAAACATGTGTTGAAATCAAATACATTTATTCTGCTCCATGAGGTCAGACAGTAACATATCCACTTGATACCTAGATAAACCGTAACTGGAGTTTCCATAAGTCCATTGTGTGAGGCATGGGCCTGATTTAAGAGTTGCACTCTAGAAAGTGAGTAAGATCCAGTGATGATCGTTTACTTTTCACTGGTCTTCTCACAACCCTACAACATGTACGAATAATTACATGACTTCAAGATATAGGAGTAGACGGAAATGACATCATACTTATTAGTAAATTGCACTAGGAACAAGTGACGTCTCTTAGATGCCTATATAACTATTCGTCGCGTATAGAGATAAAAAGAGGAGTACGGCGAGGATGTATGCTGTCCCCAAGCCTCTTCAACCTATAAGCAGAAAGAATGTGTAAACAGGTTGATCTGCCTGGACTTAACATCAGGGGCAGAATCATAGACAATCTTAGGTATGCTGACGACACCGTGTTTACTAGCAGACAGCGAGCAAGAGTTAGAAGACCTAGTGTAGCAAGTAAACAGGCACAGTGCAGAATGTGGCTTAGATATTAACATCTAAAAAAACGAACACTATGAAAATTAGCAGTGGAAAAGAAAGATCATCAATGAGCATCACAAAAAGGGAGACACTAGACCAAATAACACGTTTATCCTATCTTGGACACGTAATAACAGATGGTGGGAGAAATAAAATAGTAATCAAAAAGAGAATAGGAATGACCAAAAATGCTTTCAACGGCATGAAATCAGTATTAACATCTAAAGAGATTAACAGCGCATAAAAAATGCGAATTGTCAAATGCTACGTATATTCTGTGTGTATTCTATTATATGCTACGTATATATTCTATGGCGTGGAAGTTTGGACATTAAAAAAAACAACTAGAAAGTCGAATAGAGGCCCTGGAGTTGTGGATATACAGACAAATATTTAATGGAAACAAAAACAATCAAATGCAGCGGTTCTAAAAATAACTGGGAATGAAGAGAGAGTTGATGAAAGAAATAAACAGGAGGCAAGTGAACTATCTCGGCCAGGTTAAAAGATATGATACTCTTATAAAAATCATACTGGAGAGCAAGATTGAGGATAAGCGTGCAAGAGGTAGATAACGATACAAGTGGGAAGATAACGTCGAGAGATGGACGAATATCAGCCTGACAGAATACCTTCTATTAGAAAACCTGACTTATACCTAGAGGAATCTTATAATATAGATCTTATTTATCACTTGGGAATCTTACGAAACAATTTCATTTAGTTTTCATTTAGTAGTAGGTAAATACGAATTGAGGATATCTATCTCTCATTTCTATTCTATCATACCACAGTGATATAGCTACTGAGTGAGTGCGTGGGCGACACTGTGAGCTGTGAAATTCGCTTCAAATGCTTTTACATCTGTCCTGTATAGTGACCTGCGTGTTCGGTACAATGGATACCAGCTGTTGCTGAATTGACTGATTTGCCTTTTCGGTTCACGAGTGCATTTTTCAGTAGACTTCTGGGAGTCGGCGCTGAAGCTACGGAGGTCGTGCTTTATGCGACACTTTCGGCGGGTCGCCCTGCGGTAAAGACCGAGCCATGTGAGAAAACCCGGGTCAATGAGGTCTTTCTGGTGACTGCTGAGTCCATCGACGATGAGCTGATGTTTTCGTGGATGAATTTTGTGTTGGCATTCTGGCGGCGGCATTATGCACAGTGTACCTGTGCGGGCTGTTGGATTGCCGAGACTCCTGTCTATTCCACGTTTCACATCGGACAGTGGGGAGCATTTTGTGTGATATTCACTGGCACAGGAATGGAGCATAATGGGGACGACCCGTTGCCGTGAAGTTGGAACCTCGACTAACTAACTAACTAACTAACTAACTAACTAACTAACTAACTAACCAACCACTTTACTAACTAACTAACTAACAGTGATATAGCACATGTAAATATTATTATCAACACCACGTTATTCAAAAGATGATATCATTCCAAATTTTCTGATTATTTAAACATTCCTCGGCAGTTGGGCATTTAAAGAAGAGCTGGCTCAATAGGCCGCCTTTCATGGCAACATTTGAAATATAGAAACATACTCACAATTTATTTTAATAACGTCTGAGGTGCCGGCGTACCCACATTTGAACTCTCTATAGTGTTACAGGGTTGGTGCACAGTGCTGAGATTATGCGTGTGTGGTATATGAGAGATGTCTTCCTCATGTATGTACATGACTGTGTTCAATGACTGTGATACTATCCCAAAAACCAAACGACACAGTTCAGCAAAAACAACAACAATAAAACAACAACAACAATAACAAAAACAATAACAACGCTAATATATTGAACTATTCACCCAAACAATTACTTGCAACATATACCATGATACATTAACATGAAAAACAAAGATGTGCTTGAATACGTACCTTTCCTTTTCAACAGAAATATGATCACACAAATTATAATAATGACCAGTAGAGCAGCAACAATGCCAACAACTATAGCTTCCACCTCTCCCAGAGCAGAACCGCCATTCTCAGAGACAGGTATTACCGGGTCTAGGAACATAATGACAACATGATCATAATACTAATTCTCACGCATTAATCAGATTAGAGTACGAAAATTAAGATTGCTATCTTTCCATTCTCACATGAAACATGATTGGAAATATTTTTTTTAGTTCATAGTTTCAGTTCTTGCTCGACTGCCTGCATCTTTCATAAAATGGTAATATGCATTGTTTCTGTTACCAGCATTCATTTGGCAATGCATGTTCTTATCGAATGTAACCTACACAATGAAGAATTGATGTCTGAAAGATGTGTGGCTGGAAGAGCCGAATTAAAGACATCCATGCCTGCCCAATTTGTGACCCATTGTAAATAAATTTCGTTCGTTCTCTGTCATCTTCTCTCCCACCTATCTCTACCTCCCTCGGTCCTTCTCTTTGCTTTTCTCTCTGTTTCTCTTTGTACCTCACTCCCTCGGCCCATCTATGTTTGTGTCTGTCTCTCATTGTCTCGATGTCTGTTTCTCTCTCTCCCTTCTCTCTCTCACTCCTCTCTCTCTCCCTCCTTTATCTCTCTCCGTTTCTCTTTCCTCTCTCTCCCTCCTCGCATTCCCTCCTCTCTCTTTCCTCTCTCTCTCTCTCCTGTCTCTCCCTCCTGTCTCTTTCCTCCCTCTCCCTCCTCTCATTCCCACTACTCTCTTTCCTCTCTCTCTCTCCTCTCTTTCTCCCTCCTCTCTCTCTCCCTCATTTCTATCTCTCCCTCCTGTCTCTTTCCTCTCTCTCCCTCCTCTCATTCCCTCTCTCTCTCTTTCCTGTTTCTCTCCCTCATATCTCTCCATCGTCTATCTGCCTTCTCTCTCTTTCCCTCCATTCTTTCTCCTTTCTCTCTCTCTCTCTCTCTCTCTCTAGGAGCATCACGGTGATGAGGGCGATGTTCTGCATAATCACCGCTGCATGATGATAACGATTCTTGTGGTGATGATGAAGATGATGATGAGTATAACTTACCTACAGAAACACTAGTCACCTTTACTGCTTCAATCCTGAAGTTTGGCAGTTTAGGAACCATGGCAACGGTGACGTTATATGCCCCTGTTGTGTTGAAATAAAATGCGGCTGTACATATTGCTCTATATTGTCCAGCGGCATTGACCACAACATTAGAAACTGTCTCGTCGTAAACAGTGACCTTCAGAAACAGATACAGTAATGAATAACTAGATCACAGTACATATAAGCAACAACCATGTCACAATACGTGTATGTACTTACTACATCACAGTACATAGTTAGTTAGTCGCGGTTCCAACTTCACGGCAACAGGTCGTCCCCATTATGCTCCGTTCCTGTGCCAGTGAATATCACACACAATGCTCCTCACTTCCCTATATGAACAATGGAATAGACAGAAGTCGCTGCAAGCCAACAGCTCGCACAAGTACACTGTGCATAATGCCGCTGCCAGAATGCCAACACAAAAGACCTCAACGAGAAATACAGTTCATTGTCGATGTAAACGGCAGTCACCAGAAAGACTTCATTGACCCGGGTTTTATCCCATATGGCTCGGTCTCTTTCCGCAGAGCGACCCGCCGAAAGCGCCGCATAAAGCACGAACTCCGTAGCTCCAGCGACGACTCCCAGAAGTCTCCTGAAAAATGCACTCGTGAACCGAAAAGGCAAACCATTCAATCCACAACAGCCGGCCGCCATCGTTCCGAACATGCAGTTCACGCTACAAACTGCGAACAGATGTAAAAGCATTCGACGCGAAATTCACAGCTCACAGTCTCGCGCGACGCACTCACTCAGTAGCAGGGTGACGGAAAAATTGTCTCCTTAGTCGCCTCTTACGACGTGCATGGTAGGCAACCGTGTTACTATTCTTTGCTCTTCCGTATGGGCCCCGGCAAAACACGGACGACAGTACTCCTGGGGGTCGTCTCTGGAGCTATGGAGCTCGTGCTTTGTGCGGCGCTATCAGCTGTCTTGCAGAAAGAGATCGAGCCATGTGGGATAAAACCCGGGTCAATGAAGTCTTTCTAGTGACTATGCTGGCTTTTGGCTTTACGAGACTTTTGTCTGATCCACTTTTCACATTGAGCAGTGGTGAGCACTGTCATTTACTGCCAATATAGTACCTTGCGGGGTATGGCAGAGGGGTCTTTGAGCCTGAGGAATTAAGGCCGCCTGGCTAGTGCAGTCGCCGCGAACTGAGCAGGTTAGGATTTTCTTTTTGCCCCCGACAGAAAAAAATCCCACACCTTACCGAGGGATCGAACCCGGGTCTCCCGAACGAGAGTCCGGCGTTCTAGCCACTCAGCCAGCCGCTCCTCAGTGGTGAGCACATTATGTGATATTCACTGGCACAGGAATGGAGCATAATGGGGACCACCCGTTGTCGTGAAGGTGGAACCGAGACTGACTACCTAACTAACTAACTAACTAACTAACTAACTAACTAACTAACTAACTAACTAACTAACTAACTAACTAACCAACTATTCATTGGCACCTTGCCGTCTTGACAGACGATAGTTTGTGCTTTAAAAAGGCATAATAACTTTTACCTATGGCGGTAGCGCATGTGACTAATAAGGCCAATTTGCGCTGTAAATGTCTGTTCACAGTGGGTGCATGTGAACACATGGTCATTTCCACCATCATGCACCATCTTACGTCTCAAATGCTCTGTGTATGACGTATCTGCAATAATTTTCTCCTTTGTCTTTATTCCATTTCTGATAGTTGCCCTCCATGCAACACGTTCAGCGGCGACTTGCTACCAATGTGCATTATCAATGCCTGTATCAATCATGTGCCGCTTACACACATCTTTGTATCGAAGTAGAGGCCGACCCTAAGATCTCTTACCTATCTGTAATTCACCAAAAAAGATGTAGATGTCCTTTGATATTCTACCATCATCCATCCTCCTAAGATGTCCTATCCATCTAAGTCTACGAAGACTGAGCATGGAATACACCGTCACACATCCTGATCTTTCCATTACTTCAGTATTTGTGATTTTGTCTTGCCACTTAATACCAAGAATTCTTCGCAGACACCGCATATGAAAGCTGTTTAAATGTTTCTCTTGGTGTGAGTAAGTTGTCCAGGTGTGACTGCCATAAAGAATAGTACTAAGGACACAGGCTTGATAGGCAAGGACTTTTGTTTTTGCAGTAAGCTTCCTGTTCTCCCAGACTCTTTTTGTTAACCTATTCATTGTTGTTGCTGCCTTACCAATCCAGATGTTGATTTCCTGATCTAGGGATAATTTGCTATTTACCTCTGATCCTAGATATGTAAAATGGTCTACTATCTCCAGTTCGGCGTCGTCAATAAAGATTGATGGTACCCCATGTGCACCTTGTGTCATAATCTGTGTCTTCTTTTTGCTAATTGTTAAACCAAATTCAGAACAAGCATTGGAGAATGCAGATAGTAGACATTGCAATTCTTCCCCAGAGTGGGTCGTAACTGCAGCATCATTTGCAAAAAGCATCTCTCTGATCAGAACCCTCCTAATTTTGGTCTTGGCTTTCAATCTGTGAGCATTGTAAAGGCCGCCATCTGAGCGTGAGTGAATGTATATACCACCATCCTGATCACGAAAGACATATTTCAGTAGAAGTGAAAAGTATATTCCAAAGAGGGTGGGAGCTAGTACACAACCTTGCTTAACTCCACTCTTGATTTCAAATTCTTCAGAAGTTGCATCATCAAACACTTCATGCCTGTGTGGAATGATTCCACAATGGACAGAAGAGTTGGTGGGCAGCCATTCTTCTTTAGTGCCTTGAATAGACCCTCACGACTGACCAAATCAAATGCCTTTGTGAGGTCGATGAAGGCAATAAACAGTGGTTGATTCTGTTCACGGCATTTTTCTTGCATTTGTCGCAATTAGAATATCATATCAATGGTAGACCGGTTCTGTCGAAAGCCACACTGTGATTCGGGGTAGACTTGATCTCCTAGGACTTGAAGTCTGCGCAGAACAATTCTGGCAAATACTTTTCCAACAATACACAGAAGTAAGATACCCCTATAATTGTTGCAGTCGCTCCGATCGCCCTTGTTCTTGTACAGTGTTATGATGCTTGAATCTTTGAAATCCTGTGGGACTTGTCCTTCTCGCCAGCATAGCTCTATTAGCTGGTGGATCTGTAGAGTGAGCGTGTCTTGTCCACTCCTTATAACCTCTATTGAAATCCCATCCTTACCTGGAGCCTTGCCAGATGCAAGTTCATTTATAGCACACTTAACTTCTGTTATGGTGGGAAGTGTGTCCAGGTGGTCAAGAGTTGGTAGATCCTCTATGGCGTTCAGGGCATCATCCGATAGCTTGGTCTCACTTGAGTAAAGCTCCAAATAGTGCTCTACCCATCTGTCCATCTGCTGTTTCTTATCAGTGATGATTTCTCCAGTCAAGGTTTTCAATGGTGCACTTCTTTTGATCACTGGACCACATGCTTTCTTTATTCCTTCATACATGCTTCTTATGTTTCCCTTATCACTTGCGATTTGAATGGACTCACATAACTTGATCCAATAATCATTTGCACACTGCCTGGCAGCCTTTTGCACATCCTTCGTAGCTTGCCTTAGTTCACTCAGAGTGTTACGCGTTGGTCTTTCCTTGTTTCTTAAGAGAGCTTTCTTCTTCTTATCAATCAAGAGCTGCAGAGTCTCGCTGTTTGCCGCAAACCAGTCCTGCCTCTTATGATCCACAGTGCCGTAAACCCCTACGGCAGTTTTATAAAGAGTTTCCTTAATTTGACCCCCCTTTTCATTTACTGTACAATTTTCTGGTGTATCAGTGAAAGCGTCTTCAAGTTGCTGTTGAAACTGAAAGAACTTTTCAGGATCGTGAGTGTTAATAATGTTAATCCTGGGGCTAGATTTGTGTTTAGCTGTGTAGATTCTCTTTGATCTCAGTCTAACCCTTGCAACAACCAAAGAATGATCCGTATCACAGTCAGCACTGTGGTAACTTCGTGTCAATGATATATGGTTCAATTGTTGTCTCCATGTGATAATGAAGTCCAGCTGGTGCCAATGGCCGGATCTTGGATGTTTCCATGTGACCTTATGCAGCTCTTTTGTTTTAAAAAAGGAGTTTGTAATACATAGGTCATTTCTGGTAAAATGCTCCAGCAGCCTTTGCCCATTCATTCATGCGACCGATGTTGTATTTTCCAAGGCACACTGGCCATGAACTCGAGTCCTTGCCCACGCGAGCATTGAAATCACTGAGCATATAAATGTAGTCAGATTTTGGAACTGCCTTGATCACGGAGTCTAACTCCTCATAGAACGAATTATTCACATCATCAGAGGAATCGAGTGTCGGTGCATATGCAGTAATAATGGTGGCAAACCCACAAAAGGTTGCCAAGCGCAGGGATAATAGTCTTTCATTTCCTCCTGCTGGAATTTCAATCATTCCCAGTAACTAATTCTTCACTGCAAAGCCCACACCGTGTTGCCTTTTTTCTGCCTGCCCTCTACCCTTCCAAAAAAAAGGTGTAATTGTTTTCTCTGAGTGACCCTTCCTCAGCGAGGCGAGTCTCCTGCAGGCCAGCAATATCAATGTTAAGACGATTGAGTTCCGCATCAATCACAGCCGTTTTTCTCACATAGTCAATATTGTTCAAGTCAGTGGAAAATCCTGGACACATGGTTCTCACGTTCCAGGTTGCAAGCCGTAGCCTGAGGTTTCTATTTTTATTTTTGTTTGTACCTGGTGCATTGGTTTGTACAGCCTGCGATTCAGATTTTGTCCTAGCCCCAAGCACCCATTGAAGCAGGCAGGCTGTGGCGGATCAGCACCCAATTGGCCGGGGGCTGCCCAGCTTGAGGCGGGCGGAAGCTGATCAGTGACACCTATAGGTGTCTCCCACCGTCAGAGGCAACGCGTGGCGCCCCATGTCTACGCCAGTTGACAGGGACTTATAACGCGTAACAGTTGCCTCTCGCTTTGATTCCGAGACCAGTTAAGACCAGGAATGGAGTTATTGCCTCTCCATAGCACAAAGCCTGGGCTAAAATATAGAGATCATGTGTTGTCCATGCAGCATGATCCCTCTCTCGGCCTGCCTAGTTCACTCCAGAGGAATGGTAACACCTATACATCTGGAACAAGACAAGCTGCAGAAGCTGCCGGATCAGTAAAGCAATGCTCTAACTGTCCGCGTGTCGGAGCTTCGATCCTAGACCAGCTGCCAACCAGGGCCTGGTCTGCCCTGCCATGACATTTTGTCTTTAGCTTGCATTTCCTCGCACCAGGGTAAGGCTTGTACCCTCCCAATTGCGCTCCTCCGCCCAAAGCCGTTGGCACAATGTGGAATGTCGGGTTTGGTAAGCACTGCCCAACGTTCGGCGCTAACAGAAAGCAGGTAGTACCGTCTACTGTTATACGGTAGCTCAGTCATATCTGACTAAGACGTGACACACCTGTGTCAGGTCTAACTAACTAACTAACTAACTAACTAACTAACTAACTAACTAACTAACTAACTACCTAACTAACTAACTAACTAACTAACAAACTAATTAACTAACTAACTAACTAACTATCTAACTAACTAACCAACTAACTAACTAAGTATCTAACTAACTAACTAACTAACTAACTAACTGACTGACTGACTGACTGACTGACTGACTGACTAACATATTAACTAACTAAGTGTCTAACTAACTAACTAACTAACTAAGTAGATCACAGTACTTACAAGTAACAACTAGATCACAGTACTTACAAGTAACAACTAGATCACAGTACTTACAAGCAATAATAAATCAAATCAAATCAAATCAACTTTATTAGGGTCACAAATTGGGCGCGCAGGCCCGTCTTACATTCGGCCCTTCCAATCACTCGTCTTTCGTTCATCAAGAGCATTATACATTTACATAGGAAGAAAAATAAACATTGTGAAATGAATGTTGTAAACATAAACAAGGCTAAACATGGAGAAAAATGTGTACATAAAAAGTATGTGACGTAAAAGTAGTGACAACGAGATTGCAATAATGACATAACTTTGAGACAAACTACGCTGTTCCAAGTGGTAGTAGTTGTAGGCCTCTTTTAGTCCCGAAGGACAACAGAGTTGTGCCGCTGGGGTGGTACCTGACAGCAACGCTATTGACTGTATATTCCAATGCGAGAGTGACAATCTCTGTCAGTTTCCGGATCTGTAAGACGAGGCAGGTCCCGCAGTAAGTGACTGCATGTTATGGGTGTACCGCCTATCCTCAGTTTTCTGTTTATTTTTAAATAATCAGATTTCGCTCAAAAAAGCACCAGTCCGTTTCGTAAATCTCTCTCCAGGAACATCTGTCTGATGCGACTCTTTCCCACGTGTCTGAGTCTATACCAAAGGTTTTCATACCTTGTTTACACACATCCCTATATCGCATTTGGGCTCTTCCGGTTAGCCTATTCCCGGTGGCTAGTTTTCCGTGTAGGAGATCTTTGGGAATACGTTCATCCTCCATTCGAGATGCATGGCCAAGCTACCGGAGGCGTCTCTGTTTGAGGAGGGAATGCACTGTGGTAACAAGCACGTGTTTTGTTTGTTATGTGGTCTAACCACAGTATGCCCAGGATATGTCTCATACATCTCATATGGAAGGAGTTCAACTTTCTTTCCTGTCGTGAGTACAACGTCCAGTATTCAGACCCATAGAGTAGTGTGCTAACACCACAAGCTTCACATGCTTGAACATGTGCACGATCTGATATTCTTTTATTCTCCCAAACTCTTTTAGTTAGCCTTGATAGTGGTGTGGCTGGCTTTCAAATACGTCTGTCGATTTCTGTCTCTAATGAAAGATTATCTGATATAGTCGACACCAAATACGCAAACTCACGGACAACCTTCAGTTCGTAACTAGGCATTTTGATTGATGGAGATTCACCAGCATCTTGATCCATCAACTGTGTTTTATTTAGGCTAATGATGAGCCCAAAGTCTTTGCAGACGGCTGCAAAACGATCTATTAGCCGTTGGAGATCTTCTGCTGCATGAGTAGTCAGTGCTACATCGTCTCCAAAAAAAGTAGTTCTCTTATGCATTTTGATCTTATTTTGGTCTTTGCCTTGAGTCTTGATGGGTTAAAAAGTTTGCCATCAGATCTTATATGGAGGTATATGACTTCATTGGCAGTCCCAAATTACTGCCTTAAAAGAACGGCGAAGAAGATACCAAAAAGTGTAGGAGCAAGTACGCATCCCTGCTTTACTCCACTGCTGATGCTGAATGACTGGGATATTTAAACATCGAATAAAATGGTCCTCGGCATATTTTCGTGAAATGATTTTACAAGACTTAGAAGGGTGGGTGGACATCCTATCTTCTCAATGATCTTGAAACGGCCGTCTCTGATCACGAGATCAAATGCCTTTGTGAGGTCGATGAAGGCAATATATAATGGCTTCCTCTGTTCTCTGAACTTCTCTTGGAGCTGCCGGAGTGAGAAATTCATATCGATGGTGGACCTGATGGGTCTAAATCCGCACTGCGATTCGGGGTAGATTCTTTCAGCAAGAATGTGTAGTCTTTTAAGGATTACTCTAGCAAAAATCTTGCCTGTAATGCTGAGTAGGGAAATGCCGCGATAGTTGTTGCAGTCGCTTCTGTCGCCTTTGTTTTTATAAAGGGTAACGATATTTGCGTCTTTCGTATCTTGTGGTACTGATTTTTCTTTCTAGCAGAGCTGAAATATTGCATACAGTTCTAGCATGATTGTTTCTTTGGTACATTTTAACATTTCCGGTGTAATACTATCTTTTCCTGGTGCCTTCCCGGATTTGAGAGTGTCTAGTGCAGTGTTTCCCAACGTGGGGCCCACGCCCCACAGGGGGGCAATTTGACTGTTAAGGGGGGCAATTCGAAAATGGAAGAAATCGGCTGAATATAACAAAACAGGGAGACTTGAGACTGAAATTAACTAAATTGGAACCTGACATAAGATCTCTTTGCAGCAAGCATCAAGCGCAAGGATCTCACTAAATTTAAATAATAAATAATTACTAATAATTAAAATAATATAGAAAAATCTTTCATTAAAATAATTTTGTACTTGAATTTCAGTTCTCCATTATATGTTTTGAAAATTTACTTACTGTGTTTGCTCAATAATTACCTAGTGATTTCTTCCTGAAACCTATCATTCAAGTTTCTTTAGTGAACATTTCAATTTTTGAATAGTAAAAATAATATATATGTTGAGGGGGGGCATGGGGCGGGGGAGGGGGGCAATATGAATTTTAGAAAGGCTTAAGTGGGACATGGTAGAAAAAAGGTTGGGAAACACTGGTCTAGTGCTTCGCTAATTTCTGTGAGGCACGGTTCGTTATCCAGGGCATGCATGGTGGACTGTTGTTCAATCGCTTCCAGAGCTTCTTATCCGACAGTGTTCTCCACGGAGTATAGCTCTGAGTAGTGTTCTACCCAGCAATCCATTTGTTTCGCTCGATCTTTTATGATTACCCCTTCTGTTGATTGTAAAGTTACCATAATATTTTTTGATGGACCGACAGCATGCTTGATGCCCTGGAGATACATACATTCCTCTTATATTTCCAGTGACTGCACAAGTTTGAATTTGAGCACAGAGCTGTAGCCAGTAACTGTTCGCACATTTTCTTACGGTCTGTTGTACTCTATATCTGGCCGTTCGCAGTCCTTGCAATGTTTTATCTGCTGGTGATGTTTTATACACTGAGAGTGCATGTCTCTTTATCTCCAGGACTGGAATCATCTCTCAGAGTGTGCTTCAAACCAGTCGGTTGGCTTAGTTTGCTTTATACCAAATGTTTATAGTGCTATGTTACAGATGGTGTGGCGCAAATGACTCCATCTCTCGTTGGCAGTTCCGTTTGTGGGGCCAGGAAGAGTCTCCGCCAGAACCTGGGTGAATTTGTTGATCTTGTTTTTGTTCGAGATAGAGTGATAACAATGAGATAAATTTCAGACAAACTATGCTGTTATGTAAATTTAAAATAATGACATGAATTTCAGAGCAACTACGTTGTTCAAAACAATGTTTTTCCGTAGTGAATTTGAATAACGAAGACACAAACAATAGATTGCACGATTTATTGCCTGGCATATTTCGCTGCATCTCGTCAGGTACATACTGCAGAAATCACACAACTTACGTGAATTAACTAGATAAATCCTTCAAGTTGAAATTAACTGAAATTAATAAAATTAACTATGTTGTTCTAAGAAGATTTATTTTAATGACATACAACACAGACAAAGACTGTTGTTACACACGGCTTTTATTCTTAATCTGTTACAAAAACGTATACAAGGGGATGTGCAGACGTGTAGATGGTTATATACAATTTGGAACGAAAATTTATGCAGAGATTACAGATGTTCTGTCAAAATATGCAGAGAGGTATAGTTACACGAGACGCACACAAACAAATAAACACACACGCACGCACGCACGCACACTCACACACACACACACACACACACACATATAATGATTATGTCGGCTCGAAGGAGAATATGGTAGAATTCTGGAAAGAGAAGTCATGCAATCACCTCCTGTGATCCACGTTTAACCTTCCAGGAGCAGTTTACTTGAGGGTACACTTTTGCGGCTGTACACGTTGTAGTGACCGTCTCGTGGACAAACTGGTGGCTACACTGAATGTCTGTGGGTTTGGCTGAAAACAATGTCATATAACAACAGCTTGACTGTGTGTACGAGATTTATGGCCTTGTCTGTGATGAAAACAATGGCATATAACAACAGCCTGACAGTGCGTGTAGATGTTTGGCCTGGTCTGGGATGTAAACAATGTCATATAACAAATGCCTGAATGTGTGTACGAGATTTATGGCCAGGTCTGTGATCGTGTCATAAAAACAATTTTTAACGATCCAACAACAAAAAAATGAGTAGACAGACAGACAGACAGACAGACAGACAGACACATCCCTGCCAGGGCCTGGGCGATAGATAGATAGATAGATAGATAGATAGATAGATAGATAGATAGATAGATAGATAGATAGATAGATAGATAGATAGGTAGGTAGGTAGATAGATAGATAGATAGATAGATAGATAGATAGATAGATAGATAGATAGATAGATAGATAGATAGATAGATAGATAGATAAATAGATAGATAGATAGATAGATAGATAGATAGATACGGAGATATAGAGATACGGCGATAGAGAGATAAATACCTAGATAGAGATATGGAGAGATAGAGACAAAGAGAGATAATATAGATGACACAAATGATGTGAATTAACTAAAAGATAATTGTTACATTTTAGATAATCAATCATCACAAGATGCACAAGAGCAAGCGGCTGACTTACAATAGCTCTCACAAACAGATACATTCATCAATTACAGAGGTGTGTGGGAAACAATTCACTGAAGGAAGATACAGGAGAGTCAAGAGAGCATTCCTACAGACGTGAGAAGAGAGAGAACTGTGTCAAGAACTGAGACGTGTAGGAAACAATTCACAACACAAAGATGCATGAACACCGACACAACATTCACACAGATGTTAGAAGGCAGAGAAATGTCAAAATCCCAAGCAAAATGTATAAACGACGACACAACATACGCACAGATATGAGAAGACAGAGAAATGTCCACGGCCCATCCAAGAAATACGAACGACAACACAACATACGCACAGATATAGAAGACAGAAATGTCAACAGCCCGGGCATGAAGTCGGCGTCTGTGTCTTAGGGGTAGGGAACGCAGTTTCACATTCCCAATATAATGTCATCGAAGTCAGCTGTATATCAATAGGATGAGCAACGGCCTTCCAGAAACCAATGAAATGAGCAACGACCGTTCAGAAAGCAATGGCAAACTATTGAACATAAACTTGGTTAGAAAATCACAAAGATCATATGAGTACTGGCGTTGACTGGGACGTCCTGTACATGACATGCACCTGACGGTGGCGATGACGGAAATGGAGTACATACATTCACACAATGATAGATATAACAGAGAACAATCTGACATAGAAGGAGAAGAGAACTGGACACTACATGCCACTCACTGTAAACGTTCAAACTGCATGGCTGGCTTGCTACCCAGTAATCACTGTTGTCGAACTCCACAGAACATGTCCAACCGGCTGCATCACTTATTCTGACATTTTTCAGCTTGAGAGCCCAGGAGACAGAACTGCCTGTTTCTGGTGATTCACTTACATCAACAACTTGCCCGTATCCCTCAACTGGCCAACATCTGTTAGCATCACATGAAGCTACGACTGCCGCTGTCTTCATAAATCTAACACCCGTGATCAACAACGATTGATGGGTATCTGTTGTACATCTAATGTCCGGACTTTGTTGTTCTACTTCGGCTACCGGACACACCATCTTCGGGGTTGGCAAATCTGTAGGTAAAGAAAGTATTTTATTACATAATCTGTCTATGTAGCTATACATGCTAATTATAAAATGTACAACTGCTGATACATTGGTACATCGAGACCTTTTCGACATGCTTCATGAACTCAGATAAAATGTGAAGACCTTAGGATAAGAAATATTCATCCAATGTTTTATTTTATAAATGAATAAAATCGTATAATGCCCCAAACTTGAATCACTAACAGACTAAACAAACGGTGACATGCCCCAAACTTAAGTCACTGACAGACTAAACAAACTGTGATATTTCCAAAACTTAAGTCACTGCAGACTATACAAACTGTGATATACCCTAAACTTAAGTCACTGATACACTAAACAAACAGTGACGCCCCAAATTGGCTGGCTCGGCAAAACTTGGTGGAGTATTGATGATAAGGCAGACGTGGTTGCGGCCTTGTGGGAGCACGTGTACACCTCGGAGGAGCAAACGAATCACCATGTTCTGGCAAGAATGCGACAGCGAGGGGTGACGAGGGGATCTGGCCGACGATCGACGCTCAGAGGAAAGGCGAGACCGACATATAATCAGATTGCTACTGGTACTATTGGTGTTGGAACTCTTCGCTGTCTGCTGAGGATGGGGACGGAGCGCTTATGGGAATGCCGCGAATGCTGTGATGTCGGTTCCTAAATCAATCAATCATTCAATCAATGGACATCTAAGAAAACTGACTCATAAATAGCAACATATCTCAGAACCTGAAATACTTTGGTCATGTTACACGTCACAGTGGCTGGGAGAGAACAGGAATGGAAGATCTGGATCCTGGAGGAGCCAGAAGGATGCACAGGATGAAGATGGACACCGGACGTGGCAGACACATTGGCCATGAGGCAGGAGAGCTGGCCAGGGATGCAGAAACGTTTAGGAGGGCCGTGACGAGAGCGACGTTCTGCACAAGACTTGCCCTATGCAGGCACACTGCTTGGCGATGTTGTCGCGAAATCACTGTAAATTAACAATCAGATGATACAGATAACAAAGACAGTCTGATTTGCAGCTACAAGTTGGTTATTCCTGGAGGCGGTGAGATCAAAGCGGTACAGCCGTCTTTGAGAGTTCCCCACAAGACAGAAAATTGTATGCATGTTGCTGTGGTCAGGAGAATGCAGGAAACACGTTGGCTTGTATTGATTGTCAAAACAAGGGAGACAACTTTTATATTGGTTGAACAAAGGGGAGAGAATAATTCTGAAAGAGTTAGTTGCCCTTGAGGACACCGGTGTTGACATCAAAGGAACGTCACTAAAACCATCCAAGGCTGTCTGACAAAAAATATGACTTGTTTACAGTAGTGTAAACAAGAAAGTTGACTTGGGTTGACGTGTTTCGGTACCGCAGTTATGAATTCGGAGAGCATCTACCTTGTTTAGATTTACTTAAAATTAAATAACATGTGTCTTTATGGCAAATTGTAGAGGCCATCCAGCAGTAATGCGGTGTTTCATAAGGTACTCCATATAGTGTATTTAGGCATAATTAATATAGGCAGTAGCCTTGTTAAGACTAGCTAGGGTGAGAAAATAATTAGCTTTTGCTAGTTGAGAATACAGTAGTGGGGAACTAATAAGCTCTGCTAGTTGAGAATAGGGTAGTGAAGTGAGAATTAGCTCTGCTAGTGAGAATAGTGCAGTGGGGTGATATTTGGAGAGATTGAGGATGGGTTGGGAGGTGGGGGAAATGTCCAATAGTGGGATCTTCCAGTGGGTGCCTACTGGGGTTCTGCACTCTGTCTATTGGTCTTTCCTTGTCTTAACCTGATTCAGATTGAGGTGATGAGCCACTCTGATCCATGACAGAGTTTAGTTTGCTGATAAATATCTGAGCGAGGCCATAGGCCTACACTCAGCTAATAGGGATCAGTTTCAGGCAGCTTCACCAGGTGTGTGCTTTTTCTCTAACAGATTCCCCAACAGTTACGAGGAAGCTCTACACTGGGTTTGATGGAGTTCTACTCTGATTAAGAAGAACATCAAATGAACATTCACTTTATTTTATAAGATGAATAAATACACAGAGGAAAGTGTAGTCAGCACTGTGTATGCTGGGCCTAGGATCCAGACGGTTCAAACGAACCTGGCTCAGTGAGAAAAACATTATAAACGATTCTTTTGCAATAGGGATTCACCCAGGTTGGGTGATACTCGTTTCTTCACCACATACCACTGAACACTAGTGAGTAGAAAAGAACATTGAACATGGCGTTCTCGTGGAATAATTTAGTCCAGTGAAGAAGTACTTTAGAACCGTGTGTGTGGGACAATCTAGAACAATGGATTAGAACAAGAGTGAGAACTGTGACATTGTGTAGGTGTCCACTGACATTCACCCAGGACATTGTGTAGGAGTCCACTGACATTCACCCTGGACATTGTGTAGGATTCCATTGACATTCACCCTGGACATTGTGTAAGGGTCCACTGACATTCACCCTGGACATTGTGTAGAAGTCCACTGACATTCACCCTGGACATTATGTAGGAGTCCAATGACATTCACCCTGGACATTGTGTAGGAGTCCACTAACATTCACCCAGGACATTGTGTAGGGGTCCACTGACATTCATCCTGGACATTGTGTAGAAGTCCACTAACATTCATCCAGGAAATTGTGTAGGGGTTCACTGACATTCACCCTGGACATTGTGTAGGAGTCCAGTGACATTCACCCTGGACATTGTGTAGGAGTCCACTAAAATTCACCCTGGACATTGTGTAGGAGTCCACTGACATTCATCCTGGACATTGTGTAGGTGTCCACTGACATTCACCCTGGACATTGTGTAGGAGTCCACTGACATTTACAATGGACATCGTGTAGGAGTCCACTGACATTCACCCTGGACATTGTGTAAGAGTCCAGTGACATTCACCCTGGACATTGTGTAGGAGTCCACTAACATTCATTCTGGACATTGTGTAGGAGTCCAGTGACATTCACCCTGGACATTGTGTAGAGTCCACTGACATTCACCCTGGGCATTGTGTAGGAGTCCACTGTGTTGACTGTGTGGCCTGTGTGCAGTCTGTGTTGACTGTATGGTCTCGCTAGACAATAACATGACCACTAAAGGCTGTGTTGGTTTTATGGTCTTGTCAGACACTAGCTTGCTGAGATCGGTAGCTGTGTTTAGCGAGTAACGTGTTAGTTTCAGTGCTGTCTGCTGAATTTATACGAATTTTGTCGTGTGCCACTCAGACATGACGGTTGTTTCCTCTTGGGCTAAAAACTTGTTCTGCGTGTGGTATAAATGTAGCATATGTAGCGGAGATGATATCGTGACTTCCACTAGTGCTCCCTGTCGGTCTTTTCTATAGTCCAGTTTGGCCCCATGGTAATAATTGATTAGACATGTTTGAAATGCCTCGTAATGGATTGTAGTATTGAATGTATAAGAAATTCATTTACCATCGTTCATACATTTAACAGACTGTGATGGACAGCTGAAACAGGTCTTTAATTTGCTTCTCACTGCCCACTTTTAGTTGAGTGCGTAGTTCCTAGTTATTACAAATCGTAATCCACTTCGTCCCCCCCCCCTCACCCCCCTCCCAGATCTACTTCGCACCCTTTCTCCAGCAAAATACAGCACATAATTTTCCTCCTCGACAGACATAATTACATGATATTACGTTTCCACAATCACGAACACATTTTACGACCCACGCACGGTTTACATTCTAGTGATATGATTGGCTAATTCAAGCTATCACTAATGTTTCACTGATCCATGAATAATTAATTCATAGTGTTATTGAATACAACATTCTTCGGATCAACGAAGTCAAGACATAAATTTATAAACACAGAGGAAGTAAAGATACACCACAATGTCAGTAAAGATTATTGTTCAACAACACTCCAAGTCTCTTTTATGTCTAGGAAGATAAGACTAATAAATAAAAAGTGTAAACTTACTAAAATTACAATTCTGGTACATATTAAATTTATTATTTGCTATGGTCCCATTTTAGTAATGAGGAATATAGGAACCTGTACTCCAGAGAATAGAAGAACATGAATTAAACGCTAAACCTAGTAAGACAGAAATAGGGTACAGCGAAGTTCAATTTCTGGGTCATAGAATTTCAAATGGATTTCAGAAAACAGACCCAAGTTTGGCCAGCAAAATTTTAAACATTAAAGCTCCACCACTAAAAAAGGAAGTCGGTAAAGTTTTTGACGGGTAAACTACTATCAAAAGGTTACTCCAAACTTCGCAGACATAACATCTACCTTCTCAGAATTACTGAGAAAAGGAAACCCTACTAACATCAAATGGACTGACAAACATAACGAACCACTCGAACAAATCAAGAAACTGTTCAGCAATCAACCTATTCTAAAACTACCAGACATAATTAAAGACATCATATTGCATACTGACGCAAGTTCGTATGCGATGTTAGCTATCCTGTCTCAATGTCATGAAGGGCGACTAAATCCTGAACTATACTCTAGTAGGAAACTATCAGACACTCAAAGGAAACACACTGTATCATAACTTGAAGCGAAATCACTGTAAATTAACAATCAGATGATACAGATAACAAAGACAGTCTGATTTGCAGCTACAAGTTGGTTATTCCTGGAGGCGGTGGGATCAAAGCGATACAGCCGTCTTTGAGAGTTCCCCACAAGACAGAAAATTGTAGGCATGTTGCTGTGGCCCGATCAGGAAAATGCAGGAAACACGCTGGCTTGTGTTGGTTGTCAAAACAAGGGAGACAACTTTTGCATTGATTGAACAAGGGGGAGAGAATAATTCTGAAAGAGTTAGTTGCCCTTGATGACACCGGTGTTGACATCAAAGGAACGTCACTAAAAACATCAAAGGCTGTCTGACAAAAATCATGACTTGTTTACAGTTAGTGTAGGCAAGAAAGTTGACTTGGGTTGACGTGTTTCGGTACCGCAGTTATGAATTCGGAGAGCATCTACCGTGTTTAGATTTACTTAAAGTTAAATAACATGTGTATTTATGGCAAATTGTAGAGGCCATCCAGTAGTAATGCGGTGTTTCATAAGGTACTCCATATAGTGTATTTAGGCATAATTAATATAGGCAGTAGCCTTGTTAAAACTAGCTAGGGTGAGGAAATAATTAGCTTTTGCTAGTTGAGAATAGAGTAGTGGGGTGATATTTTGAGAGATTGAGGATGGGTTGGGAGGTGGGGGAATTGTCCAATAGCGGGATCTTCCAGTGGGGTGCCTACTGGGGTTCTGCACTCTGTCAATTGGTCTGTCCTTGTCTTAACCTGATTCGGATTGAGGTGATGAGCCACTCTGATCCATGACAGAGTTTAGTTTGCTGATAAATATCTGAGCGAGGCCGTAGGCCTACACTCAGCTAGTAAGGATCAGTATCAGGCGGCCTTCACCAGGTGTGTGCTTTTTCTCTAACAGATTCCCCAACAGTTACGAGGAAGCTCTACACTGGGTTTGATGGAGTTCTACTCTGATTAAGAAGAACATCAAATGAACATTCACTTTATTTTATAAGATGAATAAATACACAGAGGAAAGTGTAGTCAGCACTGTGTATGCTGGGCCTAGGATCCAGAGGGTTCATACGAACCTTGCTCAGTGAGAAAAACATTATAAACGATTCTTTTCAATAGGGATTCACCCAGGTTGGGTGATACTCGTTTCTTCACCACATACCATTGAACACTAGTGAGTAGAAAAGAACATTGAACATGACGTTCTCGTGGAATAATTTAGTCCAGTGAAGAAGTACTTTAGAACCGTGTGTGTGGGACAATCTAGAACAATGGATTAGAACAAGTGTGAGACCTGTGACATTGTGTAGGTGTCCACTGACATTCACCCTGGACATTGTGTAGGAGTCCACTGACATTCACCCAGGACATTGTGTAGGTGTCCACTGACATTCACCTTGGACATTGTGTAGGAGTCCACTAACATTCACCCTGGACATTGTGTAGGAGTCCACTGACATTCACCCAGGACATTGTGTAGGTGTCCAGTGACATTCACCCTGGACATTGTGTAGGAGTCCACTAACATTCACCCAGGACATTGTGTAGGGGTCCACTGACATTCTCCCTGGACATTGTGTAGGGGTCCACTGACATTCATCCTGGACATTGTGTAGGTGTCCACTGACATTCACCCTGGACATTGTGTAGGAGTCCACTGACATTCACCCTGGACATCGTGTAGGAGTCCACTGACATTCACCCTGGACATTGTGTAGGAATCCAGTGACATTCACCCTGGACATTGTGTAGGAGTCCACTGATATTCACCCTGGACATTGTGCAGGAGTCCACTGACATTCACCCTGGACATTGTGTAGGAGTCCACTGACATTCATTCTGGACATTGTGTAGGAGTCCACTGACATTCACCCTGGACATGTGTAGGAGTCCACTGACAATCACCCTGGACATTGTGTAGGAGTCCTTACATTCACCCTGGGCATTGTGTAGGAGTCCAGTGCCATTCACCCTGGACATTGTGTAGGAGTCCACTGACATTCACCCTGGACATTGTGTAGGAGTCCACTGACATTCACCCTGGACATTGTGTAGGAGTCCACTGACATTCATTCTGGACATTGTGTAGGAGTCCACTGACATTCTCCCTGGACATTGTGTAGGAGTCCACTGACATTCACCCAGGACATTGTGTTGGAGTCCCCTGACATTCACCCTGGACATTGTGTAGGAGTCCACTGACATTCACCCTGGACATTGTGGAGGAGTCCACTGACATTCACCCTGGACATTGTGTAGGAGTGCAATGACATTCACCCTGGCCATTGTGTAGGAGTCCACTGACATTCACCCTGGACATTGTGTAGGAGTCCACTGACATTCATCCTGGACATCGTGTAGGAGTCCACTGACATTCATCCTAGACATTGTGTAGGAATCCAGTGACATTCACCATGGACATTGTGTAGGAGTCCACTGGCATTCACCCTGGACATTGTGCAGGAGTCCACTGACATTCACCCTGGTTATTGTGTAGGAGTCCACTGACATTCATTCTGGACATTGTGTAGGAGTCCACTGACATTCTCCCTGGACATTGTGTAGAAGTCCACTGACATTCACCCTGGACATTGTGTAGGAGTCCACTGACATTCACCCTGGACATTGTGTAGGAGTCCACTGACATTCATCCTGATCATTGTGTAGGAGTCCACTGACATTCATCCTGATCATTGTGTAGGAGTCCACTGACATTCATTCTGGACATTGTGTAGGAGTCCACTGTCAATGAAATATCTGAACCCCCTGGAGGAGACAAGACCCACCCAAGCCTGACTCCAGCCAGTCGGTGTGTGTTGTGTTGAATCATGACAGTATTATATTGAAATACACCTCCCAGCGGACGGAAAGTTCCAGTACATGGCTGTCACACTCCGCTGCAACACTGTTCCCCTGGAATTGGTAATTTATTACCGGGTTAGTGGGAGTGGGAAGGGTCGGGGGAGTTGTTTATACATTAAACTAACTCCGATAAGTACACGTCTTTATCACTGTCTTTACGGCGTGATCGTCAATGCATCGGATTGTAAATTGAAACTTGTGTATTCCAAACGTTTCACAGACAATTAACCAACAATACACGAGAGAAAGTTGTCCAAATGTTTCACAGACAATCAACAATCAATAAACAAGAGACGGTTGAGCAAATGTTTCACACACAATCAACCTACAATACACAAGAGAAAGTTGCCCAACGGTTTCACATTCAACTGCCAACAATACACAAGAGAAATGTGTCACCAGATGTCATCTTCCCGTACACCTATTATGATAAAATTATAAGTATGAGATGTGTCTATCACACTTACCAACACTGACTTGACACACAAAGTAAGCTGGGGTGTTCCTGTCATATTCCTGCCAACCATCTTTGGTCGTGACGACATCCTGCTTATATTTGTCAGGTGTGTGAGGATTGACCGCCCACCCCGTGTAGTTTGTGGGGATCTAGGGAACAAGTGAAAATAAGGTCATATGTGCATGTATAGTGACACATGTTGAGATACAGCCATGCTTTTATGTGTCACGTGTGTGTTTGTGCCTCTTAGTAAACTGCTTATATACATGTTTGTGCGAGGGCAGGCGGGTGTACGAGGGAACGGACTAGCAGTGTGACTCGCCGGCTTGGATGCCGCCGGAAGCAGACGAGCAATAGACCAGACTGGTATTATGAACGCCCTCAGGGAGACACAACGAGCAACCGACCAGACCGTTATCCAGAACAACCTCAGGGAGACAGGACGAGCAATGGACCAGACCGACATTCTAAACTCCCTCAGGGAGATATGACGAGCAATGGACCATGTTGACATCCTGAACACCCTCAATTGTAAAGCTATAGTTACCACAGAGGTGAGGGTGGCCGAAGGAACAAGAGCGCGTGCTCTTATACTTCTTTGGCGATGATGGTGGGGTGGTGGGTTAATTCCCCAAACCGATCAGTTGGAGTTACATTTTGACTTCTCATTTAGAAAGCGATGGCAAACTACTGAACTATTTGCCTGGAACATCAACCTGGGATACATCGCAACGTCCTGCACAGGGCATGCCCCGTTTTAAGATAATTACCATATCGGGATTCGAACCTCTGTCAATTACTTAACGGCAGCGCCCAGCTGCAAGAACGAGGTTACTTGGACCCACAGCCACCTCCACACACCTAAACATGTGTCGCCATCAGGCAGGTGTATCATTCACCTGGGCCCACAATTATGGATCTGCTCTAGACCTTACAACCGAAGACGGTATTACAAATTAATATATACATCTTTATTCTTAGTCTTAGTCGTTAGTTAGTTGTTAATCGCTTTTCCAGTTTGACGACAACTGGTTACACATTAATGCTCAGTTCCTGTGGCAAAGAAAACCACGTAAAATGCTCTTCACTGTCCCGTGTGAAAAGAGAAACAGAGAGCAATCTAACACAACGAACAGCACACACACGAAAGCATGCATAAGACACCTGCCAGAATGCCAACACAACAGGTCCGGCATTAGAACTAGAGTTCATCGTCGGATGGAAGCTGCAGTCTCTAGAAAAACCAGCAGTTGCACACGCATTACTGTATATGACAAGCAGCATAGTTCGACACCTGACCATTGCCATGTTCCTACTAATTAGTTCAGAAATACGATGATTTTCGTACAACTAATCTCATAAAGCCGGCTTCGTGCTTGGAGATTATGACTTTTCTCCGTAATCTCGTATACTCTCGTGGGTAAAGTAATGACAATAAGAATCAGCAGTGGTTCGAATCGCATCGGTAACTTACGGGGTATGTGAGCCGGCCGCTCAGAAAGCAATGGCAAACTACTGAGCGTAATCTTGCCAAGAAATCATCATACAGCTGAAAGATGCTGGTGTTTGACAGCAATGTCCTGTAAAGGATATGCAAAAAAAAATTTTAATAAATCAAAAAAAAATCTCATAAACCATGTCACTAAGCTTCTACTCAGAATTGTCATGAGAAGAACAAGGAAGACAATTAAAAATAGAAATTGATGAAGAACATTATAAATGTGTGGAAGGAAATGGTACAACAATGCAATATATACATTACAAACACTAACCGAAACATCAATAGAGACACGGAAAGACATATAGTTGTGCTTCGTAGATTATACGAAGGCATTTAATAATGTAAAACATGATGAACTATTTAAAATGTTGGAAGATATCAACATTGTTGGGAAAGATCTTAGAGTAGTAAAGAATATTGACTGGAACCCAAGTAGCAGGAATTGAATTTGGAAATAAAGAGGTAATTATGAAC
>CAWUFQ010000129.1:0-30592 GCA_963921405.1 Cepaea hortensis | reverse complement strand
CCCTCTCCCTCAGGCCTCGTCCCTGCCCTCCCTCCTCCTCCTCCTGCCTCCTTCTTCCCTCATCATACCTCACTCCTCCTCTCCCTCTTTCCATCTTCCTCCTCCCTCTTCCCTCTTCCTCCTCCTCTACCTCCTCCTCCTCCTCCTCCTCCCTCCTCCTCCTCTTCCTCCTCCCTTTCCTTCCTCCCTCCTCCTCCTCCCTCTTACCTCCCTCCTCCCTACCTTCTTCCTCTCCCTCCTCCTCCTCTTCCTCCCTTTCTTCTCCTCCTCATCTCCCTTCTTCCTCTCCCTCCTTCCTCCTTCCTCCTCCTTCTTCTCCTCCTCCTATCCCCTCCTCCTTCCCTCTCCTCCTTCTCCTCCTCCCTCCTTCTCCTCCTCTCCCCTCCTCCTCCCACCCTCTTCCTCTTCCCCTCCCCTCTCCTCCTCCATCCTCCTCCCTCCCTCTTCCCCTCCTCCCTCTTCCTCCTCCATCCTCCTCCTCCTCCTCCTCCTTCCTCCTCTTCCCTCTTCCTCCCTCTCCCTCCTCCATCCTCCTCCCCCTCCTTCCTCCTCCTTCTTCCTCCTCCTTCCTTCTCCTCCCTCCTCCTCCCTCTTCCTCCTCCTCCTACCTCCTCCTCCCTCTCTCCTCCTCCCCTCCTCCCTTTTCCTCCCTCCTCCTCCTCTCATCCTCCCTCCTCCTCTCCACTCTTCCTCCCTACCCTCTTCCCTTCCCTCCTCCCTATCCCTCCTCCTCCCTTCACATTCCTCCTCCTCCCTCTTCCTCCTCCTCCCTCCTCCTCCTCATCCCTCCTTCTCCCTCCTCCTCCTTCTTCCTCCATCCTCCCCCTCCTCCTTCCTCCTCCTCCCTCTCCTCCTCCTCACTCCTCCTCCTCCTCCCTCTACCTCCCCCCTCCTCCTCCCTTCACATTCCTCCTCCTCCCTCTTCCTCCTCCTCATCCCTCCTCCTCCCTTCTCCTCCTCCCTCCTCCTCCTCCCTCTACCTCCTCCTCCCTTCACATTCCTCCTCCTCCCTCTTCCTCCTCCTCCCTCCTCCTCCTTCTCCCTCCTCCTCCTTCTTCCTCCCTCCTCCTCCTCCCTCCCTCCTCCCCCTCCCTCCTCCTCCCTCTCCTCATCCTCACTCCTCCTCCTCCCTCCTCCTCCCTCTACCTCCTGCCTCCTCCTCCCTTCACATTCCTCCTCCTCCCCCTCCCTCCTCCTCCTCCCCCTCCCTCCTCCTCCTCCCTCCTCCTCCCTCCTCCTCATCACTCCTCCTCCCTCCTCCTCCTTCTTCCTCCCTCCTCCTCCTCCCTCCTCCCTCCTCCTCCCGCCTCCTCCCTCCTCCTCCTCCCTCTACCTCCTCCCTCTACCTCCTCCTCCTCCCTCCTCTCCTCTACCTCCTCCCTCCTCCTCCCTTCACATTCCTCCTCCTCCCTCTTCCTCCCTCCTCCCTCCTCTCCTCCGCCTCTCTCCTCCTCCTCCCTCTACCTCCTCCCTCCTCCTCCCTTCACATTCCTCCTCCTCCCTCCTCCCCTCCTCCCCTCCTTCTCCCTCCTCCTTCTCCCTCTTCCTCCTCCCTCTTCCTTCTCCCTCCACCTCCTCCCTCCTCCTACTCTCTCCTCCTCCTCCCTCCTCCTCCCTCTCCTCCTCCTGCTCCCTTCTCCTCCTGCGTTCTCCTCCTCCCTCCTTCTCCCTCCTCCTCCCTCCTCCTCGCCTCCTCCTCCACACTACTCCTCCCTCCTCCTCCTAATCCCTCCTCCTCCCTCCTATTCCTCCCTACTCCTCCTGTCTCCTCCCTCCTCCTCCCTCCTCCACCTCCCTCTTCCTCCTCCCTCCTCCATTTACCCAAGACAGACAGAAAGTCAGACAGATAGTCGGGAACGGGATCTTATATGACTACTTATATAATTTAAATGAGATGCTCTCCACCATGGGCTGGGCCGGGTCAGACAGACAGACAGATAGATAGACAGACAGACAGACAGACAGACAGACAGACAGACAGACAGACAGACAGACAGACAGACAGACAGACAGACAGACAGACAGTCGGGAACGGGAACTTATATGACTACTTTATATGAATTAAATGAGATTCTCCCCACCAGGAGTTGGGCGATGCCGGGCCGGGTCAGACAGACAGACAGATAGACAGATAGACAGACAGACAGACAGACAGACAGACAGACAGATAGTCGGTAACGGGAACGAGAACTTATTATGACTACTTATATGAATTAAATGAGATGCTCCCCACCAGGGTCTGGGCGAAGCCGGGCCGGGTCAGCTAGTCCCCTATAAAAGGAGAAGTACGGCACTTCATTCCTTCCCCTGGCTTACAGGACATCCTTGGATAAGCTGGAGTGCCTGTTGTGCGTTGTCAGAGTCCACTGAATTCCATTCCTGGCAGCAGTTACTGTTGTCTTCATAATCCGATCTACACTCAATCAGAATAATGAAGGTCACATAATATATCCCTGTTGCAATCCTGTGTCCTACATAACAAATGTATCCTTTGGTTTTCCCCTATGGGGAACTCTGCATTTTAAGCCGTGGTGTGCTGCCCCTTATTACGTTAAACATTTTCTGTGAGGTCCTGTAGTGATTCAATCACTTCCAATGGGATTCCCAATCAATACTGTCAAAGGTCATTTCATAATCCACAAATCCACTATAAAGTAATCATTTCAGTGCAATGCTGTAATCTATTATTATGTCAAATGTGGCTATTTGGACAATACATGATCTATTTGGCTGACAGCATGTCTGTTCATCCGTTGGTTGTTTGTCAATGGTATCTCTTAATCTCTCCACAATGATCCTGTAATATATCCTAGGAAACAGACAATAACATTACATGACACACCTCCTACTGCTGCCTGCTTACTGCATGCTCCCTTTCTTTGGCAGCTTTATCAGATATCCTGCTCTCAAGATTTCTGGCCTCTCAGACTATGCTAAATAATGTGTGCAATAATTCGGTTGTGGTTAGATACCATATGGACAAGAAGCTTTTCAATATATCAGAAGTTGATAGCTGTAGCTAGTATCTTCTTTAGTATCTGCCAGCTTATTGTATAGGCCCTGTTACCATACAAGCGTTTACTTTACTTACAGTCAAAATCTGTCTGCAATTGTCGGCGATTGTTAGAAATAGGACAAGATGTATCTATACAGATTAATCGTGTATGTTGTTTTGTCCACAATATGTGAGGATGCTAGATATCTGGGGGCAGGATAAAATCATTTCGTGCAAATCTCGTATAGAAGTTTTTGGAAGAAGGGTCGAACATGTAAAGCATGGATAACGCCGGAAATCCTTAAAAAATAGAAGAAAGCCAAACGAATCAAGCATATTTCTATGACAGCAAAACCAGGAGTACAAAAACCAGAGCCAGGGAAATTATCCAGAAGCTACTGAAGAAGGTAGGAAGCGATTAGGGGTGGATAAAAGACCATATTTAAATGATCTAGCAAGAAAGGCAGAAGAAACAGTAAATACTGAAAATCTCAAAGACCCTACAACACCACAGTACAACACAAAGAATACTAGACTCATGTCCTAGCTTATTGACGTATATCGGGTGTAACTGGTCCCTGCAGAACGTCGCTCTCACCATCACCTCGAAGAGTTTCTCGGTCCCCCAACAGCTTCCATGGTCCATGCACCCTCACGTCCAAGATGTCTGCAACTTCCCAGCTTCATTCAGTTACACCCCTTCCTCCTCTTCCATCACTGTTCTTTCCAAGCCACGTTTAATGCCCCAAAGTATTTCAGTGATCTTTTATGGTAGCTTAGGACTTCCGGTCCCCAACGTGGCGGATAAGCATTGAACCGTTAAGGCCTCTGGAGTGTTCATGCTTGTGGCTACGGTTTACATTCGCATTTTCCTCATGTTGGACTGGCAGTGTATGGTTCCGTCGCCCTGCTACTGACTGAGTGCGTGGCGAGACACTGTGAGCTTTGAAATTCGTGTGGAATGCTTTCACATTTGTCTGCTGTTGTTTGTAGCGTGAACTACATGTTCGGAACAATGGCGACCGGCAGTCGCTGAATTGACTGGTTTGCCTTTTCGGTTCCTGAGTGCATATTTCAGGAGACTCATGGGAGTCGTCGCTAGAGCTACGGAGTTGGTGCTTTGTGGGGCGTTTTCGGCGGGTCGCCCTGCGGAAAGAGACCGAACCATGTGGGATAAAACCCGGGTCAGTTAAGTCTTTCTAGTGACTACCGATGTCATCGACGATGAACTGTATTTTTTCGTGAAAGACTTGTGTTTGCATTATGTACAGTGTACCTGTGCTGGCTGTTGACTTGCCAAGACTCCTGTCTGTTCCACTTTTCACATTAGGCTGTGAGGAGCATTTTGTGTGACATTCACTGGCACAGGATCGGAGCATAATGGGGACGACCCGTTGCCATGAAGTTGGAACCGCGACTAACTAACTAACTAACTAACTAACTAACTAACTAACTAACTAACTAACTAACTAACTTAACTAACTAACTAACTACCTAACTAACTAACTAACTGAGTATTTCAATTTCCAAGAGACGATCCTGTTTATAAGCCTGATGTTCAGATCATGTAGCGTGTCGGTGTTTTTCTTCTTCATCGTCCATGGTGTAACGTGCGTGTTTTACGCCTAAGTGGGGTGAATGTACCTGCTAAGAATCTTATAATACAACCGAAGTTACAGGGGTCAGATAAGAATGAGACGGATGTTAGGTCTGAAAGGTGGACTAAGAAAATCACAAGACAATGGCTAAACCCAACACCATGATTGTTAGAACACGTACGGGTCAAGAGGAAATCGATAATGAGTTACAAAACATGATTGTAGACTACGGGACAAAGGAAGTCCATAAATGTAGTGTTTGAGGAATTTAGAAAGGGGTTAAAACGGGTTAAATGGTGTTTCTTAGGAGGTCCCAGGAAGAGTGAATAAAAGAGAAGTCTGGGAAAATTACGGGGGGGGGGGGGAGTTGAATTGTGGCGGAGTTAGGGACAACAGTAAGAGTTTATTCTGAGGCTTAGCCAGTTAGTTGTTGGGTTAAATTCAGGGAAACTAAGGAGTTATTCGGAGTTCGGGCTGAGGAAGAAATCTCAGCAAGGCAGTCAGTGAGTTCGGACACGGGATATAGTCTGAGGCAATTAAGTTATATCACCAGACCGATCGTTGGTGTTGATGTACCTGTACTTAGAATGCTTATGGACATAGTGTTATTTTTTTTTTTTCATCACGTATCTGTGTCATTAATAAAATCATGTGCGCGAAAACTGAATTATCCAGTGTCTATACCTGTGCATAAGTAAACCTGCAGAGCGTGAATACAGAACGAACGAACGAACAATCTTTATTTTTAAAGGGTTAAGAATTGGGCACGCAGTCCTGTCTGACATTCTGCCGTTCTTCTCTATTTCTTCTCAAACATTCTTTCATTTAACATCACTTATGAAGCAAATCTTTGACAACAAAAGAACAGTAAGCAATAAAACGCATGAAAAATAATCAATAATGACTCACCGAGGAAATGTTTAACCTGGGCATTATAAATATCTAAAGAAGGTCTAACGTGCTATACATATGGGAATGTTTTTTTCTAGCTATCGTTTGAGATAATTTATCATTATTATTGTCTTTGTTTTGTTTTTTTTTAAATGAGGGCATGTAGTCTGTAGTAAGGTAGTGCTCAAACAGGTTGCGAATGTATGTATAATGATTGGTGGTGTCTTTAATTTCTAGTGGAAGATTGTCCCACAACTGAGCGGCAAAGTATGCTAAGCTTGTTTTATATAAGTTTATCCTAGGTTTAGGGACATGAAGTATATTTAGTCGTTCGCTATGTCTTGAGTTATATTTAAACAATGGCCAAAGGTAGCTTGAAGAATTTTGAAATTGTATTTTGTGAATTAATTAGTTTAGCCTTATTAAAAAGTAGACGTTTGTGGAGTGGCACTAACTGAAGACGTTTATGTAGGTTAGAATTGTCGGTGACATATCACTAGACGCAACCACAGTCACTTCCATCTGTCATAACCTTGTGACACGTGGTATTATAACAACGTTGCTGTAACAATTAAGTCCAACAGTTCGAATTGTCTCTGTCAGTGGATGGGAAAATGTTGCCACATGAAAGAAACATGGCCTCATCATGTGTGTGTGTGTGCGCGTGCGCGCGCGTGTGTGTGTGTGTGTGTGGCAATAGTAAAAGCGTAAGGGACACTTGTATATGCCTTGAGGCGTGCTGGGTTTATATACTTTACTATCTCACTCAGGTAGCTCCAAGAGAAGTGCAGAGAACAGAGAAAGCCATTATGCATTGTCTTCATTGACCTCACAAAGGCATTTGATCTCGTGAGCATAGACGGCCTTTTTTAAGATCCTTCAGAAGATAGGATGTCCACCCACCCTACTAAGTCTCGTGACATAATTTCATGAAAACATGCAGGGAACCATTTTATTCGATGGCTCAACATCCCAGTCATTCAGCATCAGCAGTCGAGTAAAGCAGGGCTGCGTGCTTGCTCCTACACTTTTTTGGTATCTTCTTCGCCGTTGTCTTAAGGAAGGGATTTGGGACTGCCACTGAAGGTATATACCTCCATACAAGATCAGATGGCACACTTCTTAACCTATCAAGGCTCAAGGCAAAGACCAAAATAAAATCAATATGCATAAGAGAACTACTTTTTGTAGACAATGCAATACCGACTAATCATGCAGCAGAAAATCTGCAGCGGCTCATATATCGTTTTGCAGCCACCTGCAAAGGCTTTGCGCCAAATATCAGCCTAAATAAAACACAGGTGATGGAACAAGATGCTGGTGCGCCTCCGTCATTCAAAATTTCAAATTGTAAATTGAAGGTTGTCCAGGAGTTTGCGTATTTGGGGTCGACAATACCAACTAATCTTTCCTTAGAGGCAGAAATCGACAGACGCATTGGAAAGGCAGCCACAACACTTTCCGGCTATCTAAATGAGTGTGAGAGAATAAAAGACTAACAGAGCGTTTAAACGTTCAAGTATATAAAGTTTGTGTTGTTAGCACACTACTACATGGGTCTGAATCCTGGACTTTCTACTCACTACATGAAAAAAAGTTGAATTCCTTCCATATGAGATGTCTGAGACGTATCCTGGGCATATCACGGAAAGACCACATAACAAAACAAACAAACAAACAAACAAACACATGCTTGAAAGAGCGGGTATTACCACAGTGCACTCCCTCCTCAAGCAGAGACGCTTCCGGTGGCTGGGCCATGTATCTCGAATGGAGGATGAACGTATTCCCAAGATCTCCTACACTGAGAACTAGCCACAGTGAAGAGACCAATCGAAAGACCCCAAATGCGACACAAGAATGGGTGTAAACAAGATATGAAAACCCTTGGTATAGAGCCAGACACATAGGAAAGAGTTGCAACAGACAGATTTTCGTGGAGAAGAGATGTATGAAACGGACTGGGGCTCTTTGAGTGCAGTCTAATCTAACAAACTGAGGATATAAGGCACATGCATAAAATGCAGTCATTTAATGCGAGACTTGCCTCGTCTTTCAGATGCATCTTACAGATCCAACATACCGCTAATGACGACCACTGAAGTATTTACTCATCTCAGTAACCTAAAAACAATAACTCATCAGGACTAGATGGAATCAGTAATCGGATTCGCCGCTGCGCTGCACGGACGATCTGCGAGTCACTAACTTTTATATATAATCAATGTCTCACCAAATGTCACTTCCCATTAGTCTTTAAAATCGCTCAAGTGTATCCTCATTTAAAAGCTGGTTCATTAGACGATCGTCTCATGAGTAATTACAGGCCAATTTCCAAATTATACTCACTATTCAAACCGCTAGAAAAGCACACCCACAAAACAATACTAGAGCACTTAGTTCGCCACAAACTAATAGTTGATAGTCAGTCAGGATTTCGGCCAAAATATTCTTGTCCTAACAAACATGATAGAAAACTGGCATCAAAATATTAACAACAATACTCTATGTCAAGCGGTGTTAATAGACTTTAGAAAAGCATCCAATATGACAGATCATACTATTCTAATTAAAATAACTAGAAACAATGAAAGTACGCTTTAATATAGTGACATTAATAAAATCATTTTTATTAGACAGAAAACAAGTAGTACCACACAATAAATCTTTATCTCAAGCCATTACCATTAATATTGGAGTACCTCAGGGGTCTATACTTGGCCCTCTGTTATTTGCCATTTATATAAATGATCTTCCCTTAAATCTGTCGTCGTCCTGCGATCTATTAGCAGACGACTGCACAGTATATACAAACGCTATTGATTGTAATGTGCTAGAATTATTCTTGCATCATGAAATAAATAGTGTAGTTAATTGGAATCATGCAAACCGCATGCAAATTAACCCGTTTCCTTAGTTTTGTTGAAATATTTCTTGAATTTGTCATCAATATGTTTCATTCTCTCATCACATGACAACTATATACACCGTAAACACTAAAAATTTCAACAACCAAGACGTAATTATAATATATGCCTGTTTATTTTACAGTATTTCAGTACATTTTACAGTATTTCAGTACAATTTTACAAGAATACAAATGCATAATGTCACTATACGAAATGGATGCTGTGATATGAGCTGGTATACATAGTATCATCACAACATTTTATTTTCACATACAGAGCTATACACATTGTATGTTGTTTCTGGATTTCTTCCACACCATTGTCTGAGTAGGTTGGTTTTTCCGGCTGGTAGCCTGGTATGTATATGTCACTTGGCATGTAGTCATAAGACTGGTCTCCTGCTTGGTGGGTTGTCATCTGAATATTGTAGACAATCGTGGCATCAAACATCTGAGTGTCGGGTACATCAAGCAGCTGGTTGTTGTGTTCATCACACATCTGGTTGCTGGGGGTCTTCACACATCTGACTGTAGTTGCGTCGACAACTGGTGGTATAGTATACATCTGCTTGGTGGATCAGTTTTCGTGTGTCTGAAGGTGTTTTCGTTTTGCTTGATGAAGCTGAGGGTGTAGTGCTCATAGGTGTTGAGGTTGCAGTGCCCATAGTTGTTGTTGAAGTGGGTGTCTGATGCTTTGTTTGTATGTGTCGTTGTAAGCTGTCTTTTCTGTTGTATGGATTACCACAGAGGTGGCATGTGTGTGTTTCGGTGTTGTGAACTGTGTTAATGTGACGTGTAAGCTTGTGGTTTTCTGTAAAGAATTGACCACATATATGACACAGATAGAGATTTTTCTGTTTATTGGCCATTACGCTGGAAAGGGTAAGGGCGATAAGACTCGTATTCCAACCTGCTTGTAGTTTCCGGCACCAGCTAATGGAGTGTTGAAAATTAGCACAGTACTCTTTTGAGTAGTTGCACTGGTGAAGTGTTGATACGGTAGAGTGATCCAACACTATGATTTGTATAGATTTCTGTAGTTCCACGCTTTCACAGGTCGTTCTGGTGTAAGTACTGACCGCCGAACGTTATACCGCTGTGAAGAAAAGACAAACCATTACAGTCCATCGTCGATATTTTACATGACTTTTATTTTGTATTTCAAAACACGCGACAACCAATATTATTTTGATACTAGTGTTTTTACATCACCTACAGAAAATAATAACCAAAATGTTTTCAAATCAATAGTACTAACTTTTTAACCATGATATATCAATAGAAAAAGTGCCCATTTGACATTTGCGAATTATGAGGGTGCACCAAGACGTCATATGTAGTAAAATAATTCCTGTTCTCTGCACGACTCTCGTTTTTGTTCTTCACATACCTGATGTCTTACGTCTTCTCCGTGACTATATGTTTTGTGTTTTGTGATTAATACTAGCAACGTCCTGTATGTTTCGTAATTCTATAAAGCTGTCTTACTTTGTGTCATTTTATATAGTATGTTACCGACATAGAGCTGTTTTATGTACTATATTAGTGAACAAAGCAGGCGAATACACGCACTGCTGGGCAGTTATTGAGCAGTGGTGAACAATAATTAGTGAGCAATGCTGAAAGCATACATACCAATATTTTGTGGTAGACTGTCAGAGCTTTCACTTCCTATACACAACTCAATAAGCGAGCTTGTTCCTGTTTGTGTCAGTAAATTCTCAATCTGGAGAAACGATCAAATATTATAGGTGATATAACAAGTGACATCATATTGTATGATAAATTTACACATACTTAATTTTACAGTGTGACACCATCCATATGACCTTTATGCAGACCAGTTTTGACCTAGTGTGGAGGGATATATACATCAGACAGTATTTTGATATCATATGCATCTGATATATTTCGAGGTGTAAACCCGAATGTAGCACCATGTACCTTATTTTCTGAGAAACACATCAGCGACAACACTATACCGACTTGACGGCGTGTAACGAGAATGTATACTACACATAGAGTACTTACTCCCAAGGTCTCTTCGGTGAGCTGTTTTCGATAGGTCTTGTTGCAAACATAGTGTCTTTTCCCCGCCTCTGTGGTCGGTTTTGTACAGACTGTACGGCTGATGCAACATAGAAAACATGTCTAAACATGTTCAAACCGGTTTACCGCTGTCGGTATGCTCTGAGTCATCCTCCGGTTTTCCCCAAAGACATGTCTGAACACGTTCACGTACGTTAACCCGCGCCAACATAGCACCGTGATGAGTCACGCAGGTGGTCACCCTCAGATCAGCCATCTATTAGTTCAGTCTTTAGACTTATTATGAGACTTAACCTCCGGCTATTATCAAGGAACGGATGTATTTAGCTACCACCCCACAACTCGACCACCCCGTAACAATGATCAGAAGCACCTACCTAGTCTTTCCTCCACTCACAAACCACTTGCCAATGAATTTCACTACGACATACCCGCTATAGTCGATAATACCGGCCATCTTTACTTTTTAAAGTTTTCAATTGACGCTCTGAAACCTATGATGATAGTGTTAGGAAGAACTTATCAACATACTCCACCACTCACCCACCCCTTACTAACGACTTTCACTAAGCCATGCCCGCTACATTCAATAATATCGGCAATGTTTACTTTTTTAAGGTTTCATTTAAAGCTCTAAAACCGTATGCTGATAGTGTTCAGAAGTACTTTTCTACCTACTCCACCACGCACCCACCCCTTACCGAATTTCACTAGGATATACCCGCTACAATCAATAATATCGGCCATTTTTACTTTTTAAGGTTTTCATTTGTACCCTGTGTGATGATAGTGTTTACACCACTATGACACTCTATAGACCACTAATAACCGCTACCCACCTCTTACCAACGACTTTCACTAAGGTATACCCGAGACAATCAATAATATCGGCCATCTTTATTTTTTAACGTTTTCATTTTTACCTGTATGATGATAGTGTATATGTCACTACGACACTCTACATACGACTAGTAACCACTACCCACCCCTCACCAACGAATTTTACTAAGATATACCCACTAAAATCAGTAATATTGGCCACCTTTACTTTTTAAGGTTTTCATTATACAATATGAGTATAAACACAGCCAAAACCGAAGTAATGCAAGTTAGCAGATCGCCAGGCCCACTAAATATACAGATAAATAACACAACTCTGAAACAAGTTAAAGAATTCAAATACCTTGGAAGTATGATCACAGAAGATGGCAGATTGGACAGAGAAATTGACATCAGATGTCAAAAAGCTAGTGCACTTACATATCAACTATCACCCTTACTGAAACATCCAAACATACCCATGTCCGCAAAACGACAGATAATAAACAGCATATTCACACCAACCCTATGCTACCAATCTCAAACCAAATTACACCTTCGCAAAATCAACACCTGCTAAATGAGATGCCTGAGGAGAGCTGCCAACTTAACAATCCGAGACCGAGTAAGAAATGCTACTATCAGACAGACTGTGGGATCAACACCTTGTGCCACATTTATTGACAGACAGAAGATCAAGTGGTTTGGCCATGTCATTAGAATGCAACATCAACAACTACCATCACTGACCTTACATCAAAGATCATCTGCGACGAGACCACGAGGACGTCCAAGAAGAAAATGGATTGACGACATCAGAGACATTGTACAACCTCACGGAATGACACTATCCAGTGCCGTCCACCGGGCGCTGGAACGCAAATTATTCCTCCCCACGACGCTTGACGGCAGAAGTGGAAGATGATGATGATGATGATGATGATGATGATGATGAAGATGATGATTTGTAACCCGTATGATGATAGTATATTGCCTACTATGACACTCTGCGGACCACTAATATCCGCTACCCACCCCTTACCAACAAATTTCACTAAGCTGTGCCCGCTACAATAAATAATATCGGCCCTCTTTACCTTTTTAAGGTTTTCACTTGAAGCTGTATGATGATAGTGAATAAGCCACCGTGACCCTCTACAGGCCACTAATAACCGCTACCCACCCCTTACCAACGAATTTCACTAAGTTATGCCAGCTACAATCAATAACACCGACCATCTTCACTTTTAAATGTTTTCATTTGTAACCCGTATGATGATAGTATTGACACTATTACAACCCTATACAGATCATATATCTGCCATATTTACATGCTTGCCTATTACGATTTTCATATGACACCTGTCACGACCCGAGGTTCGAACCATCTAGTCCTACCCCACACCTCGATGCCCACGCCCCACCCCTGATCCTCCATCCCCACGCTGGTCCGCCCCTAGACCACCCCGAGGAAATGCACTGTAACCCTAAGCCTTACACAGCACTAATGGAATGCTGATAAGTGTTTATGCCTAAAACAGATAAATAAAAGAAGACGAGAAAAAACAGAAACCGAGGAGGAAGAGCACTGTACCTTAACACCATCACTAGTATGATGATAGTTTTTTAAGCTCCACCCCGCTACAATCAATAATAACAGTAATTATTACATTTTTAAAAATAAAATTCGCAACAAGAAAGAAAGGTAATAGTGTAAGAACACTCGCTTATTTAGTTAGTTAGTTAGTCGCAGTTCCAACTTCACAGCAACGGGTCGTCCCCATTATGCTCCGTTCCTGTGCCAGTGAATATCACACAAAACGCTCCCCACTGCCCAATGTGAAAAAGACGGGAGTCTCGACAAACAACAGCCCGCACAAATACACTGTGCATAATGCCGCCACCAGAATGTCAACACACCAGTCCCCCACGAAACACCCAGTTCATCTCTGATTAAATCGGCTGTCATTTTCCTATCTGAATGTTTCCTAGATGTTCACCCACACAGTCCACGAAAATACAGTTCATCGCTGATGGCAGTGGCAGTCAACCAGAAGCCCAGCAGCCACACATTTCTGCATACGGCAAAAACCGGTCAACTCTGGGACATAGCCACCTGCCATCACTCCGAACATGCAGTTACGTTCCAAACAACCTCAGGCAGATTCAAAAGCATTTCACACGAAACTCACAGCTCACAGTGTCGCGCTACGCACTCACTCAGTAGCAGGGCGACGGAACCATCAAGCCTCCTTAGTCGCCTCTTACGGCATGCGTGGTAGGCTACAGTGTTGTTATTCTTTGCTTCCCTTATGTGCCACGGCAACACACTCGCTTATTTATTCATGAGTTGCATCCCTTGAAAATGCGGTCCGTTTTCTAGACGGTGCTAGACTTATTATATAGTAAAATATAACGTAATCTATGACATATTGCACCGTAGTTAGGGTGTAAATACAACATTGTATACTACTCACATGAAACAAGCATGTCCTCATTGTGTGTGTGGCAACAGCAGAAACGTGTCTTGAGGCAAGTTGAGTATATGGTTCTAGGCCCATATGTGTATAGACCAATTAGCACTCAATGCATGGTATGGTATACATAATGCCAACCGCCTTTATATCCCAGACATTCTCTTGGTACCCATTATAATCTGGATCAACGTAATAGTCGAGACCATTTTAAAACAAAACTCTCGGGCTGCGATTGCTTTTCGAACACGTGACCACCGAGTCGGCAGGCAAACATGGTAGCCACTGCACCACAGCATCACCCCTTTCTGATGGTAGTGTTCCCCAGTAAACCTGTATGAAGCCATGGTGTGAGGGTTTGCAGGCTGGATGCCTCAATGTGTCCCTGAGTTGATGCCAAATAGTGCTCGACATCTATCGCCAGACTATGATGTGTCGAGTTCAAGCTGGGGTGTGTCTATTTAGAATCAACCGTAATCATCGTTGTAAACAAGGCACATATTTTAGAGCCAGATCGTCAACGTTTTGGATTACATGTTAGTAAGCTTCTCTCAAGAAAACGAATCGGATTCAGCTAGTTCAGATACACATTATATATGTATAGTACTACCCCCTAGTACACTACTAAAGAACAAACATGTATCAATAACTACTTAGAAAGCACTTTACAACACAATCTTCCTACCAACTCTATGTTACCAATGCCAAACCTAAACGATGACAGAAAAAGAGAAAAGAAAAAATCACAATAACAGAAATGAGATTCCTGATAAGAATACTCAATGTATCAAGAAGAGATAAGATCAGAAATGAAGAAATCGGGACTAAAGTAGGAGTTATAGCAGCACTAGATTTTATTAGAAGGCAGCAAGTCAAATGTTTTGGCCATGCAAGTAGGTTACCAACTAACAGTATACCACAACAAGCAATGATGTACAGACCAGAGGGAAGCAGAGGAAGAGACCGATCACGTAAATTTACGATGGACAGAAGAAATAGCAGAGTCCATGGGAATATCGATACATGAAGCCCATAATCGGGCACTCTCCCGATGTTTATACTTCACCTTGACACCGCAAGGTTCAAGAGGAACATGAAGAGATGAGTTGAGATAAGTAATACACCCAAGTAACATCACCAGATTACCAGATGGTGTAGACACACAGACCAGCGAATTACCCCTTGGTGGCAGTAAGAAGCCGGAAGGACGCATTACCAACATACCTGAAAGGGGGCAAACAGAATCAGAACGTGTATTGGTAGAAGTGTATTCTGCAATGCAAAGTGAAGAAATGGAAGTCATCAGACTGTTACTACATACACCACCAGCACTAATGCAGGCAGGAGGAATAGCCAGTGTCCGTATCTATCGCACACCACCTGGACCAGCGCGTTTGGTCCAGAGCATGAGAAACAACAGTCTTTGCACCTTGATTTCCACATCCAGATAGGTTGTTTGTTACCCGCCTGTGACATCAAACGTCCAGTGTCAGTAACAGTCAATACTATCTTCTGCTCGGCTGCAGGGTTGTTCACATATTCCAGCGTATACTCAGTGCCCAGAGCAGCATCTGGCAGACCGTGATGTGATGTCTAGCGTTAACCACGGGGAGTTGTAGTTATGTCTTCCCTGCATCTTATTATGTGACCTTGAAGGCATTTATCAAACTCTATAGTACCTTCTGGTGGACATTTACAACATAAATAGTGAGACACATCTTCAGCCTTCATCTCATTGCTGAACAACCTTGTACTCAAATGTAACAATACTCAATCAGCCACACATTGACGATGTTGGGTAAGGTCCTACTATATACTCGTAGACCATGTATTAACATGGTCATTGACGCGCCGGGGTAACATGTTGGGCATCTAAAGAAATACAAATCACAAGACGCAATTTCATCTTTGAGAACACTGTCAAAAAATATCTTAGTAGACCGCAAATATATTTAATAGTTCTCCATAGTCTATAACAGAGCAGTCGACCAACGGATTCAGTGTCAGTATACAATGTTTCTGGATGGCACATCCATCAATCACAAACGTATATTGGGACCAAATATCGACTTTAACTAGACCATGGTAAGACACATGTAGATGTAAGATAGTTGGGGGAGATGTGAGACAAGACTCCGTAGTGTATCCATGGTTGTTCAATGTGGAACATATCAGAAATGTCCAGAAATGGTAAATCAAATACAAACACTAGGCAATAAAAAGTGACTTTAACATAAATATAATGGAATGGAAAACTATGCTGTAGAATAAATTCTGACACGCTAATATCATGACGGTCCTGGCTAACAGCACAGTACTGCACCCGCCCAGCGTTGATCCCTGCCCTCTCTCATGGAATACCTTCACTTCATCTCCACATCTTACAGTGGATTACTGTTGGCTTGCATCATTGTATGCTCATGTGTGTAGTTCTCGACGCTGTGTATGTATAAAATACACGAAATACACAGAAGAAAAACTCCAAACAGGCATAAGAAATACATTCACAGGTATTGGTTCGCACCCATAGAAAGTTTGGGAAACAGTTAAGATCAGAGGACACACTAGAAAATATAACAACCGCTAACTAAAGTGTGGCCAAATTGGGATTCGAACCTGCCATCTCCAAATGAAGACAGCGCCTCGCTGAAGGAACAAGTTGCCTGTGACGCACGACCAACTAGACAGCCCGTGTTGCTAGATAAGAGCACTGTCTTGCACCGACGCTGAATGCAATTCAAGTTCACTGCAACCCAGAACTGACTGAAAGAAAGTGCCTGTACTCACGAGATGAAGTTATTTAGTGACTTTTATTTTGGTTGGTACATTGCGAGGAGTCCCTAGATGAATGTCTACTTTATCTTGTTTGGGCTGCTCTCTGGGGCCGTGCCAACGGAGGTTGTACCAGCCCGGAACAATTTGTTGGCAGGACATATCAGACCCAGGCAGTCGGCTCCGGTAATTGTAAATGTTGATCTCACTGCCAGACTGGCCGTGCCGATTTCTAATCTGTCTCTCTTGTTGGTTACTTTCACGTCTATTGGTTTCCTTTTCATTATTAATCTTATTTTTTTCCTGTGTGTTCTTGCTCTTTTATTTCAGTAACATTTTTAACCCTCAGTTCAAATGTTTACTTCATCTCTCGCTCTCTCTCTCTCTCTCTCTCTCTCTCTCTCTCTCTCTCTCTCTCTCTCTCTCTCTCTCTCTCTCACTCACTCACTCTCTCTCTCCCTCCTTCCCTCTTTCACTCCACCCTCTCTCTCTCTCTCTTTCTCTCCGTCCTTCCCTCTTTCACTCCACCCTCTCTCTCTCTCTCTCTCTCTCTCTCTCTCTCTCTCTTTCTCTCCCTCCTTCCCTCTTTCGCTCCACCCCACCTCCCATCTCTCTCTATTTCTCTCTCTCTCTCTCTCTCTCTCTCTCATGCATATACACAAAGTGTGAAGTTAACTAATATTACTGTACAGGGCGAGGAGTCCGTGAATTTTGTCTTATTCACTTTGATCCTACATCCTTCCCCTTGGTTCGTCTTCCGATGGAGTGCTTCATACCCAGCTATGTCCCTCAAAGGTCAGAGTGTCCGACTTCAGCATGTATTTGAAAGGTTTCCTTCCTCCAGACTGAGTCCACCCGAGACCAGGGGCTTTAAATGCCCGTGGTTAGGTTTTATTTCCTGCCAGGGCAGCGACTATACGGTCTACTCTTTATTATTTCCAACAGCTAGGGGAGTCTTAGAGTGCACAGTTTGCACCCGGGACCTGCTGATAGATTCCCTGAGAAGGCTGAAGACAACAGGGCTGCCTCAAGAGCATTGTAGGTCTTACACAAATCTTCATTAGCCGAAATAAAAATGTAAAAGCCGTTGTTACAATGAAACCTTTAAATATATTAACTCTTTCAACATAAAAACCTTGGAATGAAGTGAGGATATATCAACAAGTTTCCCAACCACAACTATATCATTGATATATAAGCGGCTACATAGTAAACATGGTGATCACGTCTGTCCACAGCTCTGTCCTGTGTGCTGTCATTCATTTCTTATACTGATGCTCCTCCATACTATAATCTCAGACTGTTCAGCATCTTTTCTTTTGGTCTCACACTGCCCCTCTTCCCCTTCAAATTTTTCATTGTCAGGAAAATACTCCAGCTTTCGTCTTCTCAGGACATGACCAAAGAATGTGGATTGTTTTCTTCTGATGCGAGTAACCAGTTCTCTTTGTAGGTTAACCTATCTCGAGATATCTTCAATGTTCTTTCTATCCGTCCACTGTGTTCTTATTCTTCTATAACATCACATCTCTGCGGCCTCCGCCTAATTTCTCACTTTTCTCCTAATTGTCCATGATTTGTTCCATAAATCTGGATTGGCTCAATATGGCTGTAAAGAACACTTTTTCCTGCCTCCATTGACAACAATAAATTGCAGAGAATACTCTTCATCTTGTTAAATGCTGCCTTTGCTTTGCTTTTCTACATTTAACTTTCTTAATACATCTTCCATCTGCTGTTATTAAAGTACCCCAATACTTAAATACATTAATTTGTTTCAAATTGATTCCATTGATTTTGATGTCGTACTTGGGTATACAATTGTTCTTTGTAAAAACCATTACTGCAAAAGGCAACAATACAGCCGCTATGTGAGGCCAGCATTGGGAAAAGACCGACAGGATGGTAGACAGCGTTACCCACATTGTAGCACTACATGGAGACAGCATTGGAAGACGACCGACAGGATGGTAGACAGCGTTACCCACATTGTGTCACTACATGGAGACAGCATTGGGAGACGACCGATGGCAGATAGCGTTACCCACATTGTGTCACTACATGGAGACAGCATTGGGAGACGGTTGACAGATAACGTTACCCACATTGTGTCACTACATGGAGGCAGCTTTGGAAGATGGTTGACAGATAACGTTACCCACATTGTGTCACTACATGGAGGCAGCTTTGGAAGACGGTTGACAGATAACGTTACCCACATTGTGTCACTACATGGAGGCAGCTTTGGAAGACGGTTGACAGATAACGTTACCCACATTGTGTCACTACGTGGAGGCAGCTTTGGAAGATGGTTAACAGATAACGTTACCCGCATTGTGTCGCTACACGGAGGCAGCTTTGGAAGACGGTTGACAGATAATGTTATCAGCTTATGGTTGATGCTGGGCTTTATTGTCAGCTTTATTTCAGATGTTTTATTTTTTTTTTAATCTTCCATTTCTGTCTAAACACAATGTTTACTGACAGTAGAAAACAGGAAAGTAACATTAAAAAACGACATCTTACAACAGAGAAATAAACATGGAAAAACGCAAATATGTGTGTCCGGCTCAAAGACATGTGCAACACACAAAGAAAAACAAATTAACAAATGTAGTAGTCCCAAAATTTATTTCTGAGAAAAATGTCTTTTATTGACTAAATCAAATATGTCATGTGACTGTATGCAACATTTGTGCACACAATAATTTCGAAGTTGCCTTTGAGCTTTGCCATTTTCTGACTTTCTCTCAGCACTTTACAGCTGAAGAAGACTACAAGATGAAAGATGCGGGTATTAGGACAAGGACAACCGAACACACACGTGAGACGAACACACTGACGCGCCATCGGAGGAAACGAGCTGACCTGCTACAGAAGACAAAAAGTAAGACGTACCAATGTCTCTATGTCTGCTCTAAATATAGACATGATGTCGAGACAAACAATAATCACCCGCCATTTGTTACTCGAAAGTTGGGTAACTGCTGTCTAGTGTACTCAACTGGCATTTCGGTATTTCTTGGTTCAAGTACTCTTTGGGGTAAACAATTCTGTGGTTATATGACTCGACCCAGCCTCTTAAAATTGTTACCAAAGATTTTCTGGGAAAGGCTGGGTACGACTGATATTGATACGTCACTCATCGAGTGTCCGGGGTGGAGAAGATTGGGGGGCCAGAGTCACCAGGAGTTGGGATCCGTTGCTTCAGTTGTAGATAGCTGTATGTAATTACGTGAGGATGCGATTCAATTCAATTCAATTCAATTCAATTCAATTCAATTCAACAACACATGTTAAGCTCCCTCAGTTTCAAACAACAACGCTCATTAACTCCGACACTTTGGATTATTTCCGTTTGTGTCTCTAGGATTTGCCTGTTGCCTCTTGTGTCTCTACAGCGTGTTGACTGGTTGTTAATCATCTTTCAGGCATCCCTTGATGGTAAAGTTGAAGTAATGTCTCTAACTATGGAGATTATCAGTGGTTTCCTGATACAATCACCTCACCGGTCATCAGCCGTGGCACGAGTCCATTGTTGTGTCAACCCAAACACGCGTGTAGTTAGTTGTTTATGCCACATCTACACGACAGCCAGGACGCAAGGAGAATAGGCTAAATATTACACTGAATCTAGCTATGTTTGCCACATCCATTTGACATCCGTCTGTGTTAACAAGCGGTTGTTGCTTCACATCTCTCACTGTCGACTTCCATTAGCTGGTGATCTGCCAGCCCTGCACTCTTACCAGTGTCACTTGTCACTGACAGCTACATTTTGATGCCTTTCATATGGCTTTGAGTCGCTACCTTGTCGCTACTATTACCATTTGATTAGAAGTGTCCTGTTCGAAGCAATGTTTTAACCCTTGAATTTGACCAATGAAGACGGAAACAATAAGTTCCATAGCTTCCTCTCTTCTTCTTTCGTTGGCTCCATAGGACATCTGAGAAGGACATCAAGTAGTTGTGGTTGGACCCTTTCGAGGCATAGGGCCCGGCACTGCACCTGCCTGGGGTCCAAAGCAGGGTGAGCACCGTAACGTTTTGCAGTTATCGACATATCTCGTTGCGTAATTGCGTGACATCCTGATTTCTGTGGTCCGCTTCCTGGCTGGTTGCCTAGTTCTTCAGCACCTTTCCTTTACTAGAGCAGACTGTGGTCTTACTCGAGTTTAGATGTGTAGGTACGCACACACGTGTCTACGCGTGCATGTACATACATATACATCTAGAGCACCTGGCTATGTTTACGGCGCCAGAGGCTCGTCGCAGTCCCTTCTCCTGTTAATTAAAACAGGTCCGCCACGAGAAGAGTTTGACTTTTGCTGCCAGAGGTTATGAATGCACGAGAGATGGGGTATTTTGCAAGGTTGGCCGCTCGCCCCTACTCTGCGCCCCCGGCTAACGTAACAGCAACACAAAAACGCCTTGCTGGTCCTAATTAGACATAGAGCAGACGACACAAATTCAAAGAGCAGTGTACCCTTCTCCGACTGCTTAGTTATTTGTAGGTGCATTCCCTGCTAGCCTATCAGCCTGTTCATTCCCCCGCACCCCAGCATAGCCAGAGCAAAATATCCATACAGTTCTCACAATATGTGACCTCTGAAGCGACGGTAGCCATTCCATGCAAAAACATTCCTTTTTCCACCTTTCTAAGCATACTCTTTGAATCCATAATGAATACAGCGTGTGTTGCAGTAGTCTCCTCTAACCAATGGAATGCCGCTGTTACTGCTTCCACCTCAATTCTCATGCTGTACGATTCTTCGCTGGCTGTTGAACGAAGGGACGGAGCACGTATGGGAATGTCCTGAGTGCAGTGATCAATCAATCAATCAATCAGGTGCCGTCTCCGCAATGAAGGTTGGCTGCAATGGATCTCCAACACTGTTTGTCTCTCGCCCTGACTGTACATTCTGTCAGGCTGATGTTCGTCCATCTCTTGATGTTATCTTCCCACTTATATCCTTGTCTACCTCTTGCTCACTTGCCTTCAACCTCGCCCTCCAGTATGGTTTTTATAATATCATGTCTTTTTACGTGGCCGAAATATTTCACTTGCCTACTCTTTACTTCTGTCATCAACTCTCTCTCTCTCTCTCTCTCTCTCTCTCTCTCTCTCTCTCTCTCTCTCTCTCTCTCTCTCTCTCTCTCTCTCTCTCTCTCTTCATTCCCAGTTTTTCTAGAACCTCTGCATGTGATTGTTTTTGTTTCCATGAAATACGACCTATTCGCCTGTATATCCACATCTCCATGGCTTCTATGCGACTTTCTAGTTGCTTGTTCAATGTCCAGGCTTCCGCGCCATACTGCAGCGTTTAATATACGTAGCGTTTGAAAATTCTCAGATGTTAGTACCTATTTCATGCCGTTTAAATTATTTTTGGCCATTCCTATTCTCTTTTTGATTTCCATTTCACTTCTGCCATCATCTGTTATTATATGTCCAAGATAAGAGAAACTTGTTACTTGTTCTAGTATCTGCCCGTTTACCGTAAGGTTCACTGATGACCTTTCCTTTCCACTGCAAATTATCATATTTTTTTTGTTTTTTTTTGGATGTTAATATCTAAGCCACATTCTGCACTGTGCCTGTTTACTTCTTCCACTAGATCTTGCAACTCTTGTTCACTTCCTGCTAGGAACACTGTATCGTCAGCTAAGATTGTTTATGGTCCTTCCATTGATGCTGAGTCCAGGCATTTCAACTTGTTTAAAAATTCTTTCTGTGTATAGATTGAAGAGGCTTGGGGACAGTACACATCCCTGCCGCACTCCTCTTTTTATCTCTATAAGCGACGAATAGTTATTACCGCATCTAATAGACGCCACTTGTTCCCAGTACAAGTTACTAATAAGTCTGATGTCCTTTCCGTCTACTCCTATATCTTGAAGGCACGTAATTAGTCGTTCATGTTGTACTCTATCAAAAGCTTTCTTGTAGTCTATAAAACAAACATATATACTTTCTTGAACTTCTATATATTTTTCAATTATCATCCTCAAACAGATAATTGCTTCTCTGGTGCCGCTGTTTTTGCGGAACCCAAATTGTTCTTCAGCTACTACCTCATCTATTTAACTTTGAATATTTAATGAAAATTTGAATCTGCTTTATTCTTTTCTCTTTATGTAGGTTCGAATCTACTTTATTCTGTAATCTTAGTTAGGATTTTAGTCCGCTGTATTTTTTAATCTTAGTGAAGATGTAAACCTGCATTGTTCTGTCATCTTAGTGAAGATTGTAATAGTTTTATTATTTAATATTAGTGGAGATATTATTCAACTTCATTTTGTAATATTGGTGTTGATTTCATTCGTCTTTTTCTGTAATCTTAGCGAAAATTTAATCTACTTTATTCTGTAATCTTATTGAAGAATTGAATTTGCATTATTCTGTAATCTTAGTGAAACATTGAATATACCCTATTCTGCAATTTTGGTGAAGAACTGAATTTACCGTATTCGTAATCTTGGTGAAGCATTGAATATACCGTATTCTGTAATCTTAGTGAAGATTTGATTATACCATATTCTGAAATCTTATTTTCTTTATTCTGTAATCTTAGTAAAGAATTGAATATACCCTATTATGTGATCTTAGTGAAGAACTGAATCTACCATATTCTGTAACCTTAGTGAAGAATTGAATCTAATGTATTATGTAATCTTAATGAAGAACTGAATCTAGTGTTTTCTGTAATCAGGCACTGCTGGCCTTGAGAAGGACACCGATGACCCTGATGGCGTATACCGCACGCTGGATGAACTGAAGTCCATGAAGCCAGGCCCGGGCGTGCAGTGGAGGAATGAGATGCCCGTGTTGAGTAAAGACAATGCCGCTGATCTCAGAAGGAAGAAAAGAAGCATACATATAACCATGGAACAAACATTAACAAACCTGAACCGACCATATGAGAGTAGCCTGAAATATCGACGTGAATTGTTCCCCCTTAAGGACGTCAGCAGACAGAAAGCAATCAAGCCCAACATGAAATCTATGAGGTTACGTTTCATTACACTTACAGTTTCTGACGGCGCTGGGAAATCGTTCAGGGCACACCAGACAGGTTTCAATGACAAGCTAAAGCACAGTGCAAACATGCGATCTTTGCACAAGACAATCTTGTTCCACCGATTAGAGAATAACTTTCATAAGATGAACTTAGCAGGCAATACAGCATCTTCAGACTTACGTGCTGACATGCAGTCCTGGCCTGGCACAAATATGAAGAAGAAGGATCATCAAAAGGATATGTGGTCCTATGAAACTGTGAAAGGCGAAAGAGAAAGTCATCACAGAAGCGTACGAGACGCTGAATCTAGTGATCGGACCTTCGACAGCACTGATGTGCCACTATCTGCAGACTCTGACCAGTGGTGGAATAAAAAGTTGAATTATATCGACAACAGAAATCGTGCAAATTATAGGATCAAACTGCAGCAGGCAAACACGAGTGCTGATAGTTCAGAAAACATGCCTGAACAAAGACGTACTTCTATTTCTTTGAGAGGCGTCATTTCTGACGACAGGTTGTCACAGACAGACAAGAAACAAACTGGCACTGAAAAGAAAAATGATGACTGGCTGAAAAATGAACTTATGCTCATTGAAATTGAGAGTAGGGCTTTGAAACGCAAAGCAGCTCAACTTCATAACAAACTGAGGAAAGCTAATCTCGGCTGGAAGGAAGCGGGTGCAGATAACGCCCAAATGTATGACGACAGCCCCAGACAAGACGTCATAGAGACATACTCAAGGTTAAATAAACGGATAGATCATGATGGATTGGAACAACGGCTGGGAGGGATCCGGAACATTGAAGCAACAGAACATAGGATTGAAAGAAAACATCGTCTACCTGCCTACGGTGAAAGGATGCGACCAGACATCAGAGATGCTGTCATGAAGCTTGACAACGATCTGGCAGACCTAAAATCCAGAATGAGCCAAACTGAGAGAGACATGGCTCGACCACGTGTGTACTACGTGAACCCTAATATCTACCACGACATATACTATGATCCTAGTGAATATTACCCTCGTCGTAGATTTCGCCGTTATAGGAGAAACGTCAACAACAGTCTTCTTAAGCAAGGGGATAGATTTCACATATTCTTAAATAGAACTAGAGATCTCAGGTCCAGTCACCAGATCACGTCCAATCATGTTCAAACACACAACTGCAAACATGGTGATCCGTGCTACAGGTTGGTTTATACAGGCAGTGTGACCTATACCACTGACAGAGAGCCAAGGCATACGACTGGCACCAGTGATATCTACAGGAGCACCGTCAATGGTGTATCCGTGAGGCACGTTGAGAGCGCACCACACAGCCGGGTACCAATACTGAAACACATTGTCGCAGTCCATCCCCACTGGAATACTTCGTTTAAATGCGCTATAGTGGTGGAATCCAACAAGGGAAAACACCCAATAACAATAAACGGAAGAATCGCACGAATAATTGTTTCCCTTGCTAAGATATTACGTCACATTCCAACTCTCCCGCGGGTTTGCCGGCATAAATATCCATTGCTAAATACTCATGGCACTTCATGGTCAGTCGGCGACATGGTAGCCAGCATTGTCAGGGGCTCAGAACACTTGACTGTAGCCACAAGTCTGTCACACAGAAAACATTCCAAGACTCAAGTAAATCGGTTTGTGCTGATTACACAACCAGGCAATAATGAAGTACTGACTGTGGTAAAAACCACATCCCATGGCCAATTCACATTGCTCCGTGTGTGGACTGAGAATATAAAATGTACAGTATGCAGAAGGAGCAGATGTATGCTTAAACAGACACAAGTTGGCCACCGGAACAAACCACTTTCCGCTACAGCCAAAAGAAGAAAATCTGTAGACAGACAAAACATATCTTTCCCTTCTTCTGAATCTAAAACCGTCTCCAGAAAAACATCATTTGACTCAGATCACACTCAGAACCAACTGAACCGGATAACTCCTGCTAATGTCGATCAGAAGAATACAGTCGATGTATATGTGTATCTGAAGACATCATTTCGGGCGTTACAGAAGAAACAAATGATATGGCCAAGACTTCAAGTACCTCTTCGAAGTATACACCTTAACTATAACAGACTAACTGTGTATCCTACTATTTTGATTCTCTATGTGTATACTGCTCGAGGTTTTCACAGCAAACACACACTCAAGGCTGACTTTGGACAGCACCATAGGTTCCATACAAGATCATTGCGGTTTCTCCTTGTTCCAGCCAGAGACATTCCTAGTCAACATATTCAACGACAGCCTGAACGGAGGCATGTTTTCAATCATCAGAATAGATTGTCCTCCATGTCTACCCTTGCCAACAGAATGAAGAAATATAACAAAGCAAAGAAACGAGATTCCTTCCAACGAACACTGCATGTCAGCGGACTTGGGGGGAAAGCTTACGTTAATTTGAGACTACGTTTAGATACACGTTTGTTTGCACTAAATTTCAGACAAAGCCGGTTAATGTTAAAAGGTGTCAGCCAAGAAACAGATGCCAGTCCGTTACATTTCAAAGACGCAGGGCGTACTGGCGACGTGGTCTTCAAGAACAAAATCAGACATAAACGCAGCAATGGCGGGGTCAGCGTCAGTGAGCTCTCCATGAGGGAAGACCTAGATAATCTATTCAAGCAGTTTCCTGTTTCAGAGTCTGAGAAATTAATGAATTCCAAACTACAACAAGCAGAAGAGGCACAACTTGTGTCCACAGACGTGGGTAGGTTCATTATGGAGAGAAACAAAGACACAGACAGTACACAAGATGTCCTCTCTTCAGACACCAGGTTTCGGCGACAGGTGCGCCCTTCAGAGACTCGTGCTAATCAGGAGATGCGTCTTGACCAAAGAAAACATTCGGTGTTAGGTGCGATTTTACGTTATACAACAAAATATGCAAATAGCCCTACATCGAAACACGAAGGACACGAGAAGGAATATGTCCCAAGAAGTCTTCCGTCAGTACAGTTATTTGGAAATAAATCATTCACATTTCTAAGAGATAGGTTGGATAAACAGAAATACAACAACAGCCTTCAAACAGATAACAGTGGGGAATCAATAAAACAAACAACATATACCAGCAAAGTACCTCAAAATAGTAGGCCGTACACCATCAGTAAACTAGTTAGTCTACTGAGCACTAGTATGGACGGAATACCTTCCAGATTTCCGAGAGATACTCATGAATCGAACGTTTCGGAGAACTTCTCCGCTCCATACGTCACAACATCTGCCGAGGCCTCTTCGGGCGACACGGACTCCCCTGACCCGGGCAGGTCCACCAGTGACATGGGACAGTATGGTCCCAACTACAGTGATAGCAATAACACAGACACCAATGAAACAAACCTCAGCACCGACATGTTTCCATCGACTGACCTCAATATAACAAATGGAACAAATTTGCCGACTCTGCGCAATGTTAGCAGCCATACAGGAGTTGGAAACATTAACGAAACAAAGCAAAGCCGACTTCAAAGTTCACTAATGCTGAACTCAAGCTGGAAAAATTTCACAAATATTAACAGTGCCATAAAAGCATTTATGGCAAATTCTACTTCTCGCAATATTACTGAATTTAACAAAGCCATTAAAACATTCATGACAAACTCAAGTTATCGCAACAGTTCTGTAGTTGGTGATCAACAAGCTAACACCAGCAGCAATGCCGCCCAAGGACATCAATCCGTTGTTGATTATTTTGAAAATAATGCTAATCTGGAGGAGGCATCTGGAGCAACTGGCGACCAAGTTGTGTCCGGCAAGTCGACTGACACAGAAACAGTCGAGGACAAAGCAAAAGCTGAACAACCGGAAACTTCAGAAGGTATTCAGGTAGACGTCAAGGGTCATAAAGTGGAGCCAGAGGAACCATTTGCATTCATTGAGAAAGATGAAGTGAAAGCACCAACAGGTAAAGTGATGAATGTAAGGAAAACTTGGATTAGTGCTACCAATGTACCGTGTTTGGTGTGCTACACATGTAACGTGTTTGGTGTGCTACATATTTACCGTGTTTGGTGTGATACACATGTACTGTTTGGCGTGCTACAAATGTATTGTATTTGGAGCGCTACACATGTACCATGTTTGGGTGCCACAAATGTACCGTGTTTGGGTGCTATAAATGTACCTTGTTTGGGTGCTATAAATGTACCGTGTTTGGGTACTACAAATGTACCTTGTTTAGATGCTATATATGCATTGTGTTTGAGAGCTACACGTGTACCATGTTTGGGTGCTACAAGTTTACTGTGCTTGGGCTGCTACATATGTACTGTGTTGGGGGGGGGGGGGGTGGTGCTGCTAGTGCATATACACTTCATCTATCTCTAGAGCACTTCATCTTTCTCTATAGCACGTCATCCTTCTCTATAGAACTTCATCCTTCTCTATAGCACTTCATCTTTCTCTGTAGCACTTCATCTTTCTCTGTAGCACTTCATCCTTCTCTACAGCACTTCACCCTTCTCAATAGCACTTCTTCTTTCTCTATAGCACGTCACCCTTCTCTATAGCACTTCGTCTTTTTCTATAGCGCGTCACATTTCTCTATAGCTCTTCGCCTTTCTCTATAGCACTTCATCCTTCTCTGTATTACTTCATCTTTCTCTATAGCACGTCACCCTTCTCCATAGCACTTCATCTTTCTCTATAGCACGTCACCCTTCTCTATAGCACGTCACCCTTCACTATAGCCCTTCATCTTGCTCTAAAGCACGTCACCCTTAAAGATCGACAGGTTTGACTTCATTCCACCGGGTCTATCCCATATGGCTCAGTCTCTTTCCGCAGCGCGGAAAGCATCGCACAAAGCACGAACTCCGTAGCTCCAGCGACGACCCTCAGGAGTACAAAGCTGGAAACAAATACAGTCAGTTTGTCTATAATAGCTGTGATGTTGGATTAGGTGGATATAACAAAGCTGGAAACAAATATAGTCAGTCTGTCTGACATATATGATGCTGGATGAGGTGGATATAACAACGCTGGAAATAAATATAGTCAGTCTGTCTAATAGCTGCATGTTCCAGTAATGCCGCTACACTCATCATCATCATAATCGTCATCATCATGCGCTATGCCGATGTGGACGGTGAAGGTTCGTCATCTCACAAGGATACCACAGTCTTCTATCATGTTTATATCGTTGTCCCAATAATGCCAAGTGGCCAGGCCACTATGTATGTATCCTCCTGTCTTCCTCTGGCTCTTTTCCCATCAGTTGTACTAGCCGACTTCAAGTTTTCACGTTAATTTCTACCCGTAGCGTGCCCAAGACTCTTGACTGTACGTGTCATTTCTTGAATCAGTTTAAGATTTTCATTTATTTCTTGTAGGACTTGATCATTTTTTCCCCATGATATTCTTGTATAGTCATCAGAAAACGCAGCTGTATTGCCACTAGATGTTTCTCATCTTATCTGCTCATTGTCCATTTTCATATGCATATAAAAGAATATGTTCTACGAAGGTAAGTTAATAAGTAAGTCACAAATGGCTGTAGAAAAATAACTAACTATGATAACAGCTTGAAACGAGTTTATTTTTATACATACATTGTCCCTTTATTTCTCAACATAATTTCCACCAACATTGATGCACTTATCCCATAATTTTATCAGTTCTCCCAAACCGGTTGCATAAATCTGTGTGCCCTGTTTTCATTTACCCGCCATACGACTGAACTGTGTGACTTACTTATTGACTCGCCCGCGTAACGTTTTCTACCCAGCTATGCACCGCTTTACGGGAAATCACTAAGTCTACTGAAAACCATCATTACCTTGGCGGGAGATATTTCGCGAATGACGCCGAAGTTGAATGTGAAGTGAAAACGTGGTTTAGAAAACAGAACACGTAGTTCTATGCCGCAGGTTTTGGAGGACTGATAAAACTATGGGATGAATGCATCAATGTTGGTGGAAATTATGTTGAGAAATAAAGGGACAATGTATGTAAACAAATAAACTGGTTTCAAGTTATTATCATAGTTAGTTATTTTTCTACAGCCATTTGTGACTTACTTATTAACTTACCCTCGTATATAGCACTTCAACACTTTTTTTCTCATTGCAACATTTTATTGGTCAGTATGTTTTCCATTTTACGAAAGGCTACCTGTGCCATGGCGTCTCTTGTTATGTTTTCTACAAAACACCTTCCACTGGGTGTTATAACTGTTCTAAGATAATTGTACCAATTCACGTGTTTAAGAATATTGCCATATATTTGGATATTACATTGTGGTATTTCTTTCTTCTTAGAGACGACCATAGTCTCTGTTTTATTGCATAGATGTGAATAAGTCGTGAGGTATTGTATATTGTGTTCAACAATCTTGTGACCTGACCTACCTAATACATGTATTCTTCCAAGGCATTGGTATGTGATGTTGTCTGGAAACTTGGTCTCACCAGATATCATATAGGTAATTGTATTTTGAACTTTCATCTTCAAAACTGGTGATCCTTCGTTATTATATGTCGCTATATGGTTCATGTTCACAGTTGTCTTGTTGGCACAGAATACTAAACATCTCAAACCAAAAGCATCTGTGAAGAAAATGATCTGTATCATTCTGCTTGGATAAAAGGGGTGAAACACTTAAGAGGTGGGACGCAGAGGTGTTTCCAAGGCACCAGGGCCGGGTTATATACTGGCCAAGACCTATTGACGCGTCCTCGTCGAGCGTCCTGGGCAACAGGTCCCTTCAGGGTCCTGGCTAAAGTCAGTAGGATCGCCGATTCCTCCGAAGTCGGAGAGTGTCTGCCTGTACGGCGAGGAACCACCAGTCTGCACACCAATAAGCCAGACATGGGACAACGGATACTCACGCAAACCTCAGGTCCTGTATGACATCGCACTGATGTTGGACAACAGGATGCCTTCATCCGACATACAGGACTTCGCGTTGGAGCTCAAGCCAACGAACACAAGCAAGCAAACTTTAGAGGTAGGAAAATAACTCTTTGTGGCAGAAGTGATTCAGACTTATAGATGGCAGAGTTATCTTGAGATCTAGGAGGATGAGCGTGTTGTTGTTATGGC